>WSUE01000013.1:0-325122 GCA_019633535.1 Tulasnella sp. JGI-2019a
ACTCTTAGGGGGCACTTCTTGAAGTGTGGGAATCAGACTTTGCCTGGACACTTGCTTCTTGGCACATGCATAGAACTCGAACATTACCCTGGTTAATGGTGACTTCCTCTCTGTGCACATAGATGTTTGTGCATGTTGAAATGTTGGCTTTTCAAGGTGTGTGGGTAGAATGAACAAACATAACAAATGTTGACTTGGGGACTTGGCATGTTTTGTGAGGTTGAATGTAAACCAATGGGCATTTGCTTGGTGTGGAGTTGCATAGGGCAAATATAGGTGATGAGGGCAAATACAATATGACAGAAGGCGAGCCTGTTGACTTCTTCATTGAAGGCCCTGGTTCTTTTGGAGGGGGCTGGCATGATGTCCGAGGGTGGTAGGGTCCAAGATTGGTCCCATCCTCCCTCCCAGTATCCAGTAGTCAGGTTCTTTTTGGCTTCTGCAGGGGCATGTCTGATGATCAGTGCAGACCCATATGCTTGTATCCAGGCTGGTTGGGCTGTGCATGCATAGCTGCCTCTTCCCCTAAGGGTGTTAGACCCTCTCGGGCCTCCTCTGCCACCACCTCTTCCACTTCCAGGACTGAAAATAGGTTGAGGTAGGTTAGACATGTGTTCAAAGTAAATGAGGTGTAGGATTGTAATGAATCAATAGTCAATGAAGTTCAGTGTGAATTGAGTGAATGACACTCTTTGAGTCTTGTCAATGTGCACTTTTATAGAATCAGCTCATTCAAATTTCATAATTTCCTGTATGTGTCATGCATTATGATCTTGCATGTGGTGATCAGACATCACTTGGTCTCATTGATTAATGATTTATCATGAGTAAGCGTCTTTAATTATCCGAGATGCATCAACATGATTCATTCCTGCCTTCGCTTAAGTTGCCTATCAATGATGAACACCGGAAGCGATATTCCGCCCGAGATTGGGCCGGGGTTGTGACTCAGGTTAGTTTTCATTGCGTGACGGACTGAGCAGTGCTCGCCGTCTTTTGTAGTTCCATGGGTCAATCGTGTATACGGATATTGATGCTAGTGTGGTATTGGATCATACGCAGATTTTCTCATAGTCATTCATAGGGGGTATAATACAATTTAGCATAATTTCCCCTGATTCCTACGTGGCACTTGCTTTGCGGACGGTATGTCGCCGGTTGAGCAGTGGTGCTTTGGGCAGACCAACAATTGGTTTAGACCAGTCCGGGATCGCGCACTGCGACCCGAATCAGGTCGCCAGTGGAAGTCCACCGTAGGGTGAGTAGGATTGGTCAGACAACCGCTCCATCCCTACGGTTTCGTTCCCCGGCACCCCTATAGGGTTACGTCGCGAGTCAGGCTATTAGCTCTGGTGTCTGCACACTGTTGCTGGCAATGGACTCAAAAGTCTCGCGGGAACCACGCCACGCGAGAACAAATGTTCTGCCGTTCGATTTCGAAGTGAACCACGACGGCCATCCACCACATATTAATAATGTCAGCCATCGTCCAAACAGCCCCTCTTGCTGACAGTAGCTTGTATAAGCGCAAGCGGTAAGATAATTTCAGTTTACTCGCTAGTCTCAATACCCATGCCTTCGTTTAGATCCCACTCTCGGTCAAAGTCGCCAGTCTCTCGCGCAAGATCACCCCCTCACCGTCGTCGCCGTTCTGTTTCTCCGAATGCTGTACGAGTCGAAGATGCAGATCCAGTCAGGCGTCAAGAGCGTGAGCGCCAACTTGCGGTTCGTCTTGCAGAGGAGGAAGCTGCTGGTACCAAAAAGCCTGAATTCGACGCTCAAGCTGAATTCGCAAAACTTATGACGAGCAAGTCGGGCGGAGTGTATATGCCACCGGCCAGGCTCAGGGCTCTTCAGGCGGCGGCGTCGAAGGATAAAAGCAGCGCAGACTATCAGCGGCTGTCATGGGATGCGTTACGAAAATCCCTCACGGGTATCGTCAATCGAGTGAATATTGGGAATATCAAGGACGTTGTACCGGAACTATTCGCGGAAAACCTCATCAGGGGCCGAGGGCTCTTTGCTAGATCAGTGATGAAGGCGCAGGCGTCTTCTCTTCCTTTCACTCCCGTGTTTGCCTGTATGGTGGCTATTATCAACACCAAGTTGCCACAAGTCGGCGAACTGGTCCTGACGCGACTTATTAGTCAGTTCAGGAGATCGTTTAAACGCAATGACAAGGTGCGTCAGATGATGATTCCTGAGCACATCAAGCATGCACCACTAACACACTTTGACCGCAGGTTGTATGCCATGCCACTAGTACCTTCATCGCCCACCTCGTCAACCAAGGTGTTGCACATGAGATCATTGCGCTCCAGATGCTTGTCCTCCTCCTTGAACGGCCAACAGATGACAGCGTTGAGATCGCTGTGGGGTTCATGCGCGAAGTGGGAGCGTTCTTAGCAGAAAACTCCCCAAAGGCCAACAACGGCGTGTACGAAAGATTCCGGGCAGTCTTACACGAGGGGGCCATCGACAAACGGGTTCAGTACATGATCGAGGTCCTATTCCAAGTCCGGAAGGACAAATACAAGGATAATCCTATTCTTCCCGAGGGGTTGGACTTAGTTCAAGAAGATGATCAGATCACACACCAAATATCTCTGGATGATGAGTTACAGGTGCAGGAAGGCCTGAGTGTGTATCCTTTTCGTTTTCTTAGGTTCATAGACTCCTCGACTGACTTGTTTGGGTTGCTACAGACATCTACAAGTTCGACGCTAGTTATCTCGAAAATGAGGCTAAGTACAAAACTATCAAAGACGAGATCCTCGGCGGCTCCGACGAGTCGGACTCCGACTCTGGTAGTGAAGAAGACTCGGATGATGAAGAAGAACGTCAGTACACTGCCATGTTTACTCTCGCGTCGTTTCTGACATATGTCCCTCCAGCCGTGGAAGAGAAGGCAGGTATTGAAGACATGACGGAGACCAACCTTACAAATCTTCGTCGTGTCATATATCTCACAATCATGAACTCGGTATGTCAAGCGAGATGCTAATAATCTTTTTCGCAACTTATGACCTGTCGTTACTCCACAGCTGAACTACGAGGAAGCCGTGCATAAGCTGATGAAGATTAATATTCAGGAGGGACAAGAGGTATGAATAGGCTACAAATATCGAACCATAGTCACTGAATTTCTTTCATTAGATCGAGCTATGCAACATGGTGATCGAGTGTTGCTCTCAAGAGCGCTCCTACTCTAACTTCTACGGCCTGATCGGCGAGCGGTTCAGCAAGCTTAACCGCGTCTGGTGCGAGAACTTCGAGGAAGCCTTCGCCACGTATTACGACACGATTCATCGCTACGAGACAAACCGACTCCGAAACATAGCACGGTTCTTTGGTCACTTGTTGGCGAGCGACGCTATCTCATGGGCGGTATTCTCGGTGGTGAAAATGAACGAAGACGACACGACGTCATCAAGTCGTATCTTCGTCAAAATCCTAATGCAAGAGATGATGGAGGAGATGGGCTTAAAGAAGCTTGCGGAGAGGTTCAAGGACCCTACGATGGCGGAGAACTATCAACAGTTGTTCCCGTTGGATAATCCCAAGAACACTCGCTTCAGCATCAATTACTTCACAAGCATTGGGCTTGGTATTGTAACAGAGGAGATGCGAGAGCACTTGAAGGTGGGTGATCCGTTGCACAATGTCTTTCTTGGCCCGTTTCACTGACTTCAATATCCACAGAATGCGCCTCGTATAATCATGGAGCAACGTCGGGCTGCATTAGAAGAGGAGTCGTCCTCGTCAGACTCGGACTCGGACGATTCTTCCACCGACTCGAGCGACTCAGACTCTGATTCGGATTCCAGTGGCTCTAGGAGTCCCCCCCCACGTCGCCGTCGTTCCTCTACGCCACCAAGACGTCGCAGCCGTAGCCCCCGTAGGAGCATATCACCCATACGCCGAAATCGCAGTCGCAGCGCGGATGTAGGCCGTCGTAGAGCCTCGCTGTCTCATTCGAGGTCACCGCCGCCCAGGCGGTCTGCTGCTAGTGGGAGCCGCCGCGACGAATCGCCCCCTCGCAAGGATAGATATCGCTCTCCACCGCCCAAGGACCGTTCGCGCGATGGCGGTAGGAGATCCCCATCCCCGCCGCCTCGACATCGAAATGCCCGTGATCGGACAAGTGTCTCGAGGTCGCCTCCTCCCAGGAGGCGTCGTTATTCTGATGAGTCACCCCCGCCGCCAAGGAGGGATCGAAGGGACAGGTCCCCAACACCTGACCGATATCGTAGGGACAGGCAATGATGGCCGCCGTTTCCCTCCCAAAATGATCGCGTAATGTCATAGTTACCTAGCTTAGCCCTCAGTTTACATGTAACCCTTCTGTACAGTGTGATGATTCATGCGCTCTTCGATATTCTGGAAATTTCAAACATCCGTACTTCCTGCACCCCAACGAGCTCAGGGGTGCTGCGTCCTGTGTTGCTGCGCTTGAGGCGGTGAACGCAGCAAATAACGTGTTTGTCCAGTAGAAAATATAACCTTTATTATTCCTAGCCCATCCTCCACCGACCAACCTCCTTGTCCCTTCCGTTCCCGTGGAAGCTCTCGGCGATGCCTGCACTATATGCTAGCGAAGTGATCCAGAACCATGTTCTTGAACGTCGGCAGACCATTGGAGAGTTGCTTACCCCTAACGCTACCCAGGTATGCTCGGATCCAGGGATTACACCTCAGACCCTCAAAACTGTCACTGAATTCATTAACGGATTGGGTGGGGTACCTTTCCCTGTAGCGAACGACGCTGATTGTGGCTGGTGTGTATGTGATTGTTATTGGGATATTGTGGGTTGCGCCGGTGTTGAACTGGATCAGTGAGTAGAACGGCAACGGCCAAGAAACAGGGACGAGCTGTGTCACTGATGCCATTCGACTAAACCTAGTATACCCATTCAAGTGAGCAAGCAATACTTTCGATCTTTTTACAGATGATCCTGACTATGATGTTTTTTGTCGGCTGGAATAGACTTCTTACTGGTCAGTCCCAAGCTTTTAGGGTTACTATGCAACGCCTTGTAATTGATCAAAACCGCTCTCCCCGTTCAGTGGGATTCCATGAGATGTCGCATGCGTTAGCAGGTGTTTTGACGGGTGCACGTATCAAATCCATAGAGTTGGATCCTGACGAAGGAGGCGCAACTCGCATGAGCGGTGAGCCTTCTACACGTCATTAATGGGCCGAGGGTTACAGAACTGATTTTCTTTGTACGATCTCGAAGGTGGTATATCGGTGCGCCGCGCCACTTATTTCATTGTTAGGCTTCACTAATTATCTATCAAAACCCAGTGGATCACACTGCCAGCAGGTACATATCAAAAACCTCCTTTCTCTCCTGTTATTATTGCACTCACGGAGCGCCTTCGTAACAGGCTACCTTGGAAGCAGCTTCATTGGGGCCTGTCTCATTGCTTGTGGCTTTGACACTACGGCCTCGAAGATCGCTTGCATTATACTCGCGGTGTTCTTCATTTTCACCTTGTGGTGGGCCCGTAAGAACTGGCTGACATGGGCGCTGGTCGCCGGACTCGGCGTTCTCATCATCTTGTCGTGGTCAGATCAAGCGAATCTACCCCACATTTCCCTGTCGTTCTGAAGAAGCCCAATCCCTTTTAGGTTTATTGCTGACTCGGTCGCATTACGCTATGTCGTAAGTTGGTTTCTCTCGGACCATCCTGTAAAGTAACTAACCCCAACCATCTCTTAGATCCTCTTTGTCGGTGTCATGAGCTGCATGTACTCTATATGGGATATTATCGACGATACGATCGATCGTAAAATCAACGAATCTGATGCCTCAAAGTTCGCGGAGGTATGCGGGTGCTGCGGGTCACAGGGTGAGTACATCCGCTATTCACGTTATATTAGATCCTGCGACCACTAATGCAACATTCAAATACCCAGTCTGGGGTGTATTCTGGCTTATTATTAGCTTCCTCTTCTTCATCTTGGGCATCCTAGTAGGTGTTATGGCTTTCAAGGAGAGCGCCGCACAGCAGGCTGCCTCGAACTTCCTGGATTCTCCAATCCACTAGAAGGATAGGATGTTTTGACATGTATACGCAATATTTACCCTGCTTCTCGAACTTGTAAACTATAGTCTTGTACGTCTTTGGTACTCTCCGAGTACGACATTCCAAAGGAAGTAGAGTTTTTTTTTAATCGAGATGACAGACTGTAGTCAGTGTGCCAGGCCCAAGACGACTTTGACCGGCGTTTTTTTTTGTATGGCATATAGTCGGAATGACAGTGTATTATGTGCTACAGTACTCCGTCCGTTGGCATGCATTACCATGTCTTAAAGGAAGGGAGAAGATCAATTTATCCGAATGGAAGCTCCCGTGCCCCTTGCCCGGTTTTTCATCCACCAAATGTTAGCGCTATGCTTAGTTGAAATTGATGGTGATGGCTTACTGGATGCTTGTAGGCCCGCGGAGGGATATGGTATATGGTAGAAGCCGATCAAAAGCATAAAATGAAGTGAAGATGTCGGGCTTACCAAATCTAGGCCGTTGATCGATCTTGTCCCGCACCAACGGGCCGACCCCCAGCCCCCCCAATAATCCAGAGCTTGATACCTAAATGATTGAAATAAACGATATCATTCTTCAATCCAACACAAACGGCTTCGTATCTCTCAATCTTTGCTCTCGGGTGCAAGCGGTAGAGTTCACCTGCGGTGAGCCTCAGCCTTCGCTTGATGCTAAGTCCCTGCAGGGCGACCGTGCCCATGGACATCTGATTCCAATGCTGGCCAGCGAATCGCCTCCTTGCCATTACCTCTACTCCTAGAGTAAAGCCATGTCTCTTAACGCTACTATGGACTGGATCAGCAGCTCTGAACGCTTGCCAAAGTCGGCCTTTGAATGGGTCGTACCAGCAGCTACGGCGGCAGCCCTTGTTGTCGGTGTTACGGTGGCGATCAAAAGCACTGGGAAGTCCGATAACAGTCCCCCTACGGTCCCTAGTTGGATACCATGGCTCGGAAACACCTGGCAGATTGACGCGGACGCAGATGCTTTCATGCGATCAGCAGCGTGAGGGATTTTGGAAACCGTCGCCCATGCACTACTAATGTCGAACATTCACAGGAGGAAGTATCCTGATGGCATCTTTGGTGCTACCTATGCCGGAAACAAGTACTATTTCGTAACCTCCCATAAGCTCATCAATCAGGTCTACAAGCAGCCCAAGGTATGGAATAATTCGCCAAGCATCCCCAAAACCTTCGTATTGATCCATTCGAGAAATAGACGTTTGGATTCTCAAAGGTCCAAATGGGATGGGCTAGCTCCGTGTTCTCGTTCTCCGATAAGGCTCTCTTTGGCTCGATGGTCTTCCCTGAACAAATCG
Organism: Tulasnella sp. JGI-2019a; assembly: GCA_019633535.1. NCBI lineage: Eukaryota > Fungi > Basidiomycota > Agaricomycetes > Cantharellales > Tulasnellaceae > Tulasnella sp. JGI-2019a. The sequence continues at coordinate 7,373 of WSUE01000013.1, forward strand.
CGCCCCAGTTTGACAGGGGTATTTCCCCGAAGAACATGATGGGTCTCCTGGAGCCCTTTGATAACCACTTGCAGAATATCGTCGCCAAGCTGACTCTTCCTGCTCCTAACGAATCCGTCTCCCTTGCCGACTTCATCATCCAATTGTCGTACAAGGCTATGGGATGCGCCATGTATGGTCCAACGTTCGACGCCGAAGGTACTTTTACGGACTTCAACGAGTTCGATCGCTTGGTGTACAAGGTCGCAAATGGGTATCCAGCTGCCCTTTTAAGGGGCTTCGTCAATGGTCGAGAGAATTTTATCAAAGCATACGAAAAGTATCTAACGTCTCCCCATGAGCCATGCGACCTCATTGGTACTCAGGAGCAGATCGCCTTGGACGCCAGATTTTCCCAACGGGACATGGGCGCGATGACGCTCTGCTCCTTCTGGCCAGTGATGGCCAACGTTCCTTGGGGTTCGGTGTGAGTGCCTCGTATTATTCTACGATGCTCTTCACTCATCTTAGTATCTTGCACCATCTGTACTATATTTCAGGTGGGCAATGATTTTGCAATTGCAACAGCCGAACGGTGTCAAGCCACTCATCGACGAACTCGACGCCGCTGGAGCCCGATTCATGAACACTGACCTGCCCACCCCCGGGCGATACTTCGACCGTCCCATCACTTTCCTACAATCTTCCCCTGACCTTCCCCTCCTCACTGCCACGTATAGCGAGACTCTTCGATATGCCACGGACTCGTATTCCATGCGTGGTGTAGTTGCTGAAGACGGCGCAATGTTAGGAGGATACAAGCTCAAGCAGGGTGATACGGTGGTCTGCTCGACGAGGAGCGTCCACATGGATGAGAAGGAATTCGAGCATGCCGATAAATGGATCCCGGAACGCTTCTTGGCTGACGAGCAAGGCGCTAAGGGAAAGGAGGGAGACTTCAAGTGGATGCCGTTTGGGGGTGGGTCGAGCATATGTGGAGGTTAGTCCTATACCACTTCTCTGTCTTCCACCCATCAGCCAAAGCAACGAAAAGGGGATTGCTGAACATTTCCTATTCCGTCTTGCAGGGCGTCACCTTGCGACGTACCATGTCAAGATCTTGATGATGACTCTGCTGAAGAACTTCCACTTCGAGGTCGACCACGAGAAGAGTCGACTACCGGTCAAGCTCAGCCAGGCTAATCGAGGCTTTGGCTTCCGCCGACCAGAGGGAGAGCTCTTCGTCAAAATCACAAGGATCCCGAAATAAACTCGATTTTATGTTATGTCATGTATATCAGATCTGGTCACGCTTTGCAATGAACTCTTCGTCACCAAACGAAGCCTAGCATTATGCGCACACTTTTGATTGGCGCAAGTACGGAGCCCCTCCATCCGAATCCGGATGGACTCGGAAATTTGTTAGGCTGTGTTGTCTAGTGTTTGGGTGTGTGGCACAAATCGAGTCATCACCTTCTCACCACGTCGTTACAACGCTCTTGGAAGTACGCTGATACAGCGGCGGAAGTTCGAACCCGGGTCAGAGTTTGGAAATTAGGTGAAGCATGGACGAGCTAATACATCATTGCGTGCGGGAGATATCGTTTGATGGAGATCTTGGTGAGTAGATCGCCATCATTCCTACTGCTGCGAGCGCTGCAATTGTTTCAGCCATACGATATGTCGTCCTTCGGTTCGATTCGAAGTCGAGATATTGAAGTTGCCTTTTTGCGCGGAAGATCTCAATGTTTTGAGGTGTGATGGGCTAGTGGCTAAAACACCACCGTTTCTCGTTCCTAGGATGCGATGTCCTCCGCCTCGATCACTTTATCGACGATTATTACAGGGATAATGGTGGCCCTTCATCGCAACAGACGGATCGTGCCTTTAAATCCTTCATCTGGTCACTCATTGTGCGGGAGCCTACGACCACCGTTGGGTTGGTTCCGGAGGGGAGCGCTCCAGTGTGTATCGCCCCTCAACCAAGCGCAATGAGGAAGAAGGGCAAGGCAGACGCTGGAGCGTCGAATAGTACCATCTTACCATCTTCCCCTGCCGCTCTCCAGCCGTTGGACCCAACAGAAGTGGCGGAAACGACATTGGAGGATCTTGTGGTCAAGTACGGGAACACTCTGCGGATTGCGGTCGATCATGAGACGTGCTTCCTTGCTATCACTGGCTCACACGTTAGGGTAAGTGTCTGGATATCTTACAACATCAACAACATTTGCTGACTGTGCAGATACACAGCCGGGAAAGCTCGGTCCGATGTCGTATACAGCGCTGCAGTTCATCACGCGCACTCGGACAGATGGGATCCCTATGAAGGCACTAGGTGACGCTACAGGCTATGACCAGAAAACCATACATTACCTTGCTTCGCAACTAGTTGATATGGGTTATATGTGAGTAGATTCCGATCAAGTGCTATGTGGAATCAACTCAGTCAATTCCTTTCAGCTACAAGATTAAGACTCGAGGGGCATCCAGACACTCTTGCATCCATCATTACTTTTACGAGAAAAGCTCCTTCTACGTTTCGGACGAGCGGATCGATCAACTTGATGCTACCCTTCCGATGGAGGATGACGAAGTTGTTCCAGAGAATGGCGCATTTTCCACGACCCCGAAAGAACAATCCGTCGACACCAAGGCAGATATCTTTGCCAACGCCCCGATCGAACGTAAAGAGCTAGAGAACGAGGCCTTAGTCCGTGGGAGACTGGCAACACTGTTGAAGGCATCACCAAATAATCTAATTCGGAAAGAGAATTTACTTATAAGCCTTGTGAGTAAGGCATCTTCTCCTTAACCGCATGGCAAATCTGAAGTACATACTTCGGGAAACAGGGTTTCTTCAACCCTACACGTCAGGATCGACGTTTCTTCCTCTCTTTGCTCAAGGATCTTTCTAAGCAAGGATTTATCGACATGGTTGAGGCGCCTCACCACTCAGATCCCAAAAAGAATGTCACGTGCATCCGCTTGAAGGAACGAAAGCCTGCTACAGAAACTGAGGTCGTCGAAAATCCTGAGGGGGATGCTGGCCTTCCAGAAGAGTATACTAATTCCTCGAGTATGTTGTTCTAGACTTATCGATGGAAGTGCGCGGCTGAGAATTCCTGAACTTTTGCAGATCTAGAGAACCGGCCATTGGCGATGATCGCAATTGAACATCAAATTATCCAGCTGATATCCGAGTCCGGTACCCGTGGAATGACCCTCAATGTATGAAAACTCTGTTGTTCTCCACCTGGTCGAATTTACTAACTCAGGAAGTACATGATATTTTTAACCCATCTTGCAGGATCTGAACTACCGTTTGGGCTTCCTCGAAAAGAGGACTCTCGACCAATTTGTTGCACGGTTCGAACGAGATACACCCCCTTCGCACCTTGCCAATACCGGCATCGTGCAGATGGTCGAAACGGTGAAACGCGAACATCGTGCCAAATATTACACATTGGACAACTATCTGAATATCATGAGGAAGAACGGATTACAAGACGTCCCCGCTAGATACTCGACTGTCGACCTTAGTCAGAGTGGTGAGTGGGCCACCTTCACAGCTGAACAATTCTACGCTCCAGGAGAAGAAGGTCGGAAGGACTTGAAGAAGCACCTGGAGGCGGCGGTGGCGGTAACTGTGACAGAATCAAAGCCAAAGAAAGGAGTCAATGGCGCGAAATCTTATGTCAACCCACTCGGCCCGGACGGCAAACCGAAGAAGGGCAGACCTAGGAAAGAATGGAATCAACCCCCAAAAAAGCGAAAGAAACCCGAAACCCAACCATCTACTCCTTCTGCGAAATCTCCTGGGAAAGGGAAGGGCAAGCGGAAGCGATCTGAAGCTGAGCTCAATGACGATAACTCTCTCACTCCATCACCGCACGACAGTGGTCGCAGTGATGATAAACTTCCTGTTATCAAGAAGCGGAGTCGGCTTTCGAAACAGAAGGATACTGGGGCTGATGGATCTGAGCGACCGCCTCCAGCACATCAAGTGCATGCATCGGAGACAGTTATCCAGGGTTCGATATTGGGCGCTGCCTCCTCCATTACGCCATCGCCTGACCAAAGTGCAAACTTGATCTCTGGCCTCTCTGTTGGTGTCGTTGGAAGGGATACCCACCTCGACGAAGGCCCATTAGCTTCATTTGGTGAACCCTATATGCAGTTGGATCCCGCACTTATGACCTCGGAGGTATCCACGCTCTTCGCAAGAAGGACAGGGATGGAGTCATTTACTTCTACCAATGACATGACGAACGGCATGCACGACCTTTCAGCAGAACCAGACGCGTCTGAGCCTCCGGCTAAACGTGCCAAATTCGATCGAAATCCCGAACAGGACGCTTTCAGCAACCGTGAGCACACATTTTCTTTCCTTTTACTTAGTACGTCCCACTCACGCCATATTTCGCGCTTTGTAGCACGCAAATTCTCGGTGAACGTATCATACATGAGACGTGAGAAGGAGGTTCTGTACATCCTAGATGAAACGAATGGTATCGCCGTCCTCAACAACAAAGACTTCATCACGCGCCACGCCGCCCTACTTGGGGAATGGGCTGCGGCAGGTTTGGAAGCTAGCGCACCTCCAGGAACACGGCTAGACAGGCGAACGCTCATGACTTTAATACAAACGATGGAAAATCGTGGGACGTTGAAGGTCATTAAAACTGCCATCAAGCACAAGCACACCACGATTTTCTATTTGCCAACAGTCCCAGAAGGGTCGGTTCATGCCTTCATCCGTGATTTACAATCCTCCGAAAGGATGCTCATCAAGCCCACGAAGGACAAAGTCAACGAACAATATCAGGATACCATGAAGCGAAAATTACCTACGCAGGAGAAGGAGAAGCACCGAATCCCTGCCTCGGATGAACAGTTGGTGACTCAGAGCCCATTAGAAGTGCGGGCGGCGCTTCTTTCCGATGCGAAAACTTCCGCCCAGCTGTTTGGCTACATTGTTGGCCAGATTATACGAGCGCGGGAGCTTCATTTATATACCTTATCTCAGATCACTGATCCCGACATCTCTTCACTTTCCTTTACCTCAACTACGGACAGGGTCTTCCAAACGAAGTACTTTTGGGAGGACCTACCAGTTGCAACATTTTGCTCTTTCGTTCCCATCATCAACAATCCGCCCGGGTTAGAAGACTTCCTCGGCACGCCTGAAGGAGCGAGAACGAAGGTTCGGGACCTTGCTCGTCCGCTCTATGAAGCATTGGAAGTTGGCCGTAATCGTTGTCGAACAAAAGTAACCGATATTCTGCGAGTACTGCAAGGGCTTGGATTAGCCATACCTCTCGAAATTGCACGCAGCACCTCACCGGTTGTCACTTGCCACACAGCAGGTGGAACCACCATCGCCTTCGACATATTCAATGATCCGCTGATTCCAATTTCGAATATCGAATACTGGCAATTCAAAACATCCGCACCGATCTATCACTTGGCGGATTCGCAAGAGCATCCGCCGTTCTGCGGTGAGAAGCCCACTGCCACAGTGGACGAAGGCGTTGAATACTGGTTGACTGCTTACCAGGCTTCTCACGACGCTGCGTTCACCGTGGATGCTGCTGAAGCAAACCATCCCCAGCCACAACCGTTCCTTGGGGGAAGCGCTCTTGCGAAGTCCATGCGCGGCGCGCAGTCTTGGTCGCCCAAATACTTTCTAGGTCCTCGGCAACGGGGTTACTTGTCCCGCTTCGTCGACCACGAGACTGGCCAAATTCCAAAGCTTCTCGACCCGGACGATCGCAATGACCCCTTCAACGTGCTGTGCTTCGCAGTAGCTGCGTCGCGAGAGGCCGTGTTGGAGTACTTCGAGGGGGAACACGCTTACATCATGGGCAAGTTTCGCCGCCAATTGGAGAGAAAACAGAAGCGAGCGAACAAAGAGGCCAAGCTAGCAACCAGGCGCCAAGCGGCGGCACGAAGACTCCTAGCTCAGAAGGTGCGGGACGCTAAGACGCGAATGGAAAAAGACTGGAAGGACGCGGTCGCAGCTGTACATCCGGAACCCTTGACGGAAGAGCAGCTGGCATCTCCGTCATTAGCGCGCGTTCGCAAATCATTTTTGGCTGCTGGGGGTCTTCTCGATCTAGAACGCGTGCGAAAAGGCATCGCGGATGCCCTTGCATTGGGAGAGTCATCGGTGAAACCGATGGTACCCTTCGCTCGACCTTCTCGCCTCCTCCAAGAAGCCACTCGGTCGCTCGTTCAAGGCTCGCGGCAGACAGGAACCAAAGGCCAGAAGTCAATCGCAGACATTGTAGCCATGCAGGAACACATTGAGAAGGAGACGTCGAAGGAGAAGAAACAGAGACGAGCATCAACCAAAGGAGGTGTGTCTCTTCAACCATTCGTGATGCAGTGGCTGAGCCTATATAGTCATTTTAGAAACCACCAACAGACGGCAGCGCTTTGTCTGGACTCCCGAACTCGATGACCTGGCACAAGATGCGGTCGCAGTGGTTGGGGCACGATGCCGAAGACACGGCAAAATGAACTGGCAAGCAGTTGACCAGGTGTTTCCCGGAATTAACAGCGATGGAGTTCGCCAACGAATCCTCAGGCTTCGCTCCGATCCGGCAACAGAAACGTACATAATGAACTTGGAGCAGGCATGGTATACTCTCTGGAAGGCGAACCGTGGCACACCCGATTTGCCAGACCCTCACCCGGAGAACGCCAAGGACTTCGATCTCATCACACATATAGAGTACATGCGTCGGCGTATTGACAAGGAGCAGCTGTAAGCTGATTTTTTATTGAATTTCTTACACGTTTCACTGAGACATCGACGCCAGGCGCGCTGGTGGAGCATCTCACTCGAGACGTGTCGCGACGAGCGAGCTCCCCGCTACGGTAGAACTTCTGGACTGCCGTTTTGATGTGGTGTCGGAAAAGCGCGAGCCGAGATGGGACTTCTTGTGGAACGTGTTGGGCGACGATGTTAGAGAACGAACACTACTCGGCGAGTCAATCACAGAGGGCATATACCCTGCACCTGGGTTTCGCCCTCTGGATGAGATGGATGCTTTAACCGAAGCCGCCATCAAGGTAAGCTCTCTTTATATTATAACCCGTTGGCCCTCATCCTAACATTCTGGTCGCCTACTCAGATGACACTAGAGACAGAGGAAGCTGTCTATGACCAAGACGTTGGCAAGAGCTTGTTAGATGCTCTAGGCGAAGCGCGCGTTACCAGGGCTTACACAAACATGCAAGAGCGGAACATGCTTACGAGGGTCGTAAGTGACCCAGAAAAGAGCGCTCCCGGGCGACAGTGGAGGTTTCAGGAGTGGTATGGCGATTTTATTTCAAAAGTCCTGTAGTGGGCGGATCGTTGACATTCCCACAGGCAGGGTGAAGTTCTCAATGGTCCGATCAATCCCAAGGTTTATCACGGCGCTCAGACAATGGAAGACAGCTGGGCGACAGAAGTAGAACAGGAGCCGCAGGAGTTGCCATATGTCATTGATGATGGTAATATGGCTGCATCAATCCAACTCATTTCTGACCACAAGGTGCGTTGCTCTCTCGTCTCGTGAGGCCAACTCTTTAATCTAACGACCGACACTTGTACCAGCTTGACATAAGTATCAACACATCAAATCCAGCCAGCGCACGCCCTGAACTCAACGGCAACAGCAAGAAAGTCGGTGAGTGAATCCAGCTCTGCAGTGAATCGGAAATCAAAGGCTCATTGATCTAACTTGCTGTCATAGTTGACGATCAGCTTGAGATCTCGCTTATCATCAAGCTCCGTCTCGAGCCATCCGTAACCGTTCCGCTTTCTCGCCTGGAAGAACCGTCCACCGAGGATGACATTCAGCCAATTGGCGCACTACCACACATGATGGAAGTTCAATCGGCACACTTTGCTCACGGCGTGTCTCCCATCATCCCTGATACGCCCACCTCATGCGTGGAGAGTATGGACTCAACTGCGCTTCTTGTAGACTGTGGGGCGTGTCTCGATGAGTCTCGGATGAAGGTCCTAGCAAATATGTCAGACGATGAACGAAGCCTTGCAGAAGATCTTCTGGAACGCGTAAAGCAAACAGGTGCCTCTGGCTTGATGATACATGTCAGTTTGCTGCCCAGCGTTTGAGGGCCCTCAACGCATAAAGACTGATGCTTCTTCCATTCCTTCTAATAGGACGGCTCGTTTCCTGGTTCGATCGTCAAGCATCTAGTGTTCTGCCCTGTGCCACTCCTCTTTTGGACGGGTTACTCGTCACCGATCCTTGTCGGTTGTGAATATCTTCGTGCCTGGACCGTGGCCTGCCCAGGAAGTACCACAAACCCTGTCCCGATGGTCTTCCCGAGACGATGGATCGACATCCACGGTGATGTGATCGAACGGGTCTGGCGGAACGCCCTCAGGAGCGCCGCTGGCTGGGTCTACAATCGGCCTGGGATCTCACTTGTATGTCGTTGCCTCCTCTTTTTCATTCCCCAGACGCTCGCATGCACACTACTCTGACGGATTATTCATCAACAGAACGAGCTGCTTTTACGATTGGCGCCAATCTTGGACAGACAGGAGGTTCTGGATCTGGTGCGACATCTGCAAGGAACGGGAGTCATCGAAGCTCGTTGGGGCGAGGACGATGGCGAGGACGTTGAGAGAGATTTGAGGTCCGCTACTGAAGATGAGAGCCATATCGTGTCTTTGAATGTGGTAAACGGTAGTTGGTATCGCTTGGAGGTATAACTCTGCGGTGTTCTGAACATTTTATCTTAGTAACGGTATATACATTGTACTGGAAGGAACGATTGTTGGATGGAAGCTATATGTATTGACAAACGAGAGTTATTCAGATCGGAAGGAGAGTGATGCCAGTTGCGAAAGCAATTCAAAGCAGGATCAACACAGAGAATCACCATCCCTCGTGCTCAGAAAAAGAATGGGACTGGACATCCTGTGAGGCCCTCGACAGGAACTCAACACCAAACCCCAACGACAAGCGACCGCCATCGCTTCCAAACTCTTCCTCCTCAGAAATAGTGCCCAAATCGTCGTAATCCTCCGCATCGAAGGTCTCTTGAGACAGCGCAGTGAGGGATGGACTCGGAGGGTGCGTCGAGAAGGGCGTCCAATCGCAACCGCTGAATGGCGTGGCAGATCGCAAGTGATCATGTACCTCCACGTGAGATGACTCAGACTGAGACATGAAAGACGACGAAAAGTCGAGGTTGGGTATGATGAAGGACATGGCTGCCTGCTCAACCGGCTCTACTGACGGCGTGTCCGGTTGAATGAAAGGTCCAACCTCCTCGAGTTCGCACCACCCTTTCCCGGCTTCCCCAATCACTTCGTGTACCATCTCCTTCGTCCAACCCTTGAAGGTGATACGAAGTGCAGTCGGAGCGGCATTTGATCCTCCATAACACTCGCATTCGATTCCACGATTCCAGACGTCTCCCGTATCCAGACGAGTGAACAGAGATTGGACTTGTATGGCATGTAGGGCATGGTCTCCATGAATCGCTCGTAGCTCGGACATTGGGAGTAGTCGAGAGGACTCAGTGAGAGCTGGGAGTGGAGCGCGTTCAGAGGTCGGATAGAGGGGGATAGTGAGGAACGTGGTGGTTCCCTCAGCGTGGTTGACAGGGGCAGAAAAGTAGGTGGAGAACTCTTCTTCAAAGGTCGAGGGGACCTCGGTCAGGGTGGAGCTAACTCCAAGGCCAGCTTCGCGAGCTTTGACCTTGTCGACGATCTTGGCGGTCTTCTTCGGCCTCCTCCTCGGAACCAAACGACGCTTCTCTGCTTTGGTCGACTTTATGTCCCAATCAGCCTCCCAGAACGCTCTTCCGGTAACGGGCACGTTCTCGACCAAGTTCTGAAAGACGTGGCGCGTGCTAGAGAAATTTCTAGCCGTGCCCAAACCGACTTGAGCGATGGGCCTAGGAAGCGTTGGCGTACGTGGCAAGAAGGGCGCATTCGACATGGGCCTTTGGAGGGCGATTCTGGCTGGAAGAGATAAAGTCGACTTGAATGGGGGCGAGCGGTGTGCATGGCGCGGGATGTTGTACACCGTCGATGTGGACAAAGCACGGTTTGCGCCCCCGACGCTACCGGGAGTGTGCGTGGTTACGCCGCCTTTGAGGCTGTGAATGAGATCGTTCAATGGTTGCTTGAGCCTTGTTGGCGGGGACGGGGCCTGGATAAAGCGATCCGCCGTCCTCAGGACGGATCGTACCAGTCTCAGCATGGTTCTGAGTGTCACAATGGTCAGTTGATATGACCGTCCTTATGATGTTGGTGAATAAATTTGCTCACTTATCTCTGGTGCTCGCTCACTAGAGGTGGTGGTTGGGAAGTGGAGCGCGTTTCCCGTGATGCAAACACTAGGCAGGACAGGGTCTCGACTTCGACGCGTCATTCCGGCAGCAAGCAACGGCAGAACGGGTATATCGGACTTTACGGTGCCTGGTTGGCAATTCCAAGATACAGCAGCAACCAACACCTCTCATCCTCGCCACCCCGATTTCTCTTCTTCTAGATATCAGTTCTACTTTTTGATAAACCTGTACAGGATGCCTGCAAAGAAACGGACAGCAGCGGAGGCATCAACCGATAAGGACACGCACCCCGAGAGCACTGGCCGTCAATCCAAGGTCGCCAAGGTCACCTCTGACACTGAAAAGCCCAAATCCAAGGGGAAGAGAGCGGCGTCCCCAAAGAAGGCTCCACCGAAGGTGATGGTTTCCCCTCAACCTTGTAAATAAAAAACCAGGGGTCTCACTAGAGCTTATCGACCATAGACGACAGTGCCAACCACTGCTCAGTTCAAGGAGCACGCTCTACCCCTTCACGTTAACGTAACCCATACACCACCGACCGTGGAGGTTAGTCTCTTTCCACTGATCCATAATGGTTACACCTCTGTCTGACTTGTTTCTGTAGGCACCAGCAGAACAAGCAGAGACCACACCGAATACGGCTACCGATTCTGGGCACGCTGCGTCCATTACGCTCACTCCAAGCGTCTTCTCGACCGGATCCTTTGGGTGGAAGGGTTCTCGAAAAATGGCTGTCGAGCTCCTCAATGCAGAGGGGACCAAGGAGCTCGTCATGGTGAACATGACGTTCAACGCAACGGTCGTTGGAAGCAAGCCCGCCGCCACCAAGGCGACAAAGGGAAGCAGGAAAACCCGTTCTAAGGGCAAAGCGGAAGACGAGGATGAAGAAGACGATGATCACGATGAGGATGAGGAGTGATTTATATTCCCATGTAATAGGTCCATAGAAAAGTGAACTGATATGTCAATCTGATCTGAATCCCATCCCCAACGGCTGTGAATGGATGTGAAGCCTGAAACGTTGCTTTGTTTGGTGGGCTGAAGGTTTCTGTCATACATTTCTTCGGCTACATCTCATCTTCGAACATCAAAGCCTGCTTCTCCGCCACCTCCTTCACGGTCTCATCTTCCACCTCGGGTATAAACTTCCTCATCACCTGCTTCACATAATCCTTCGGAACACCCAGCTTCACAGCGTCCTTGATCCCTAGGTTCATCCTATAAATGTATTCGTTCTTTGGTTTCGCATCCTCCACCGTCTCCCGGTTCACATAGACCAACATCTCCCTTTCATAAGACCCCCCCATATCCGCGACATCCACCCATACATCAGATGACCACGACGGCCAAAACCGAACGCGGAGCATCTCCTTGTCGTAAGCGTAAGGCACGCCTTCGTTGATGTCGAGTCGCGCTTCGTCGGATGGGGTAAGGCTGAACACAAGGCCGTACACCTCGTGATCATTTTCAGACGAAGAAGAAGAGGAAGCTGATGATGCCTCCATTTGAACGACGTTGGCATAACCGCGGCGATTGACCATCCATCGGTACGAGGGGAGGCGGCCGATGCCGAGATAGGTAGAGTCAGGGCAACGGAGCCGCATCTGTTGAAGCCATAGATTCGAGCCGTAGCCAAAGTAGATTGTTTTCTTTGTTGATGACATATATGTTTTGTCTTAAGAAAGAAGCGGAGGTAGGTGGCTGGCTGGGAGGTGTTCACTTTTCGCTTAAGGCGACGATGTATCAAAGCGTGTGGCACTTCTTGCCGACCCAGGGTGCACCGCACAACCTCGAACAATCTGCACGGTACATATACAGCTCGAGCCACCATTATTGCAACGGCTGACATAGCCCAGATCTTTATGACAGACTGGGGAATGGACTGCTCCAGCTCGTTCGCGCCCCAAGGGAGTCTGAATGTTATCACGGCTTTCAGTTGATATTTTTTTGATATTGAGCAGGCCCCAGGCTGGAATACAGATGGATATGGGTTACTCAGTGTGATCCGGCGTAGGATGGACATATGGAATTTGACCGTTGTGGATGACCAAGCCCCATGGAAAGATATCAGACCGGATATCAATCTAGTTTGTATGGTGTAGGAAAAATATTTGTATGAGTGCAAAGCTACACGGGGTACGTCACAAAGCGCTAAGGCACAGAACAACAATGAGCTCCAATGTTGCATCGTATAGCTGTTTCTCGGCACTCACTGCCCGTACGAAATCTCGCCACGCACTGATCTCTACACTTTGAATCCATATCCCCTCATACACGCAATATGCGCTTGAACGAGGTCCTTGCATTTCTCGTCAGCCTCTGTCGAGTCGAAGTTGAGGAAGCAGGCGTCTCGGGCGGATTTGGTCTCAGGACATGCGCAACACCTAGATTTTTGGCAACATCAATCAGCTATGACTGTCTAGGAATCATATCGCATTGAAAAGATTAACGGACGGTTTGAGTCCGTTTGGGTTCAGAGGATTGACCTCGCAAGCTGGTGCTGCAGCCGCAGGAGTGGCAGATGACGGTGGGGGTGCGGCAGCAGACGACTTTCCGGTGAGCCACTCAAACATAATGGATAAAGGTCTCTGTTGGAGGTCTGCGAGAAGATCCGAAAGGTAGAGAGATAGTTGAGAGTGAGGCAGGGATTGGATGACAGATATATAGTGGAGGAACACGCCCCTGATTTTTGGATGTGGGTAAAAGAACGTACCGTGGCATTCTCCCGAGCCAACCTCACCACTAAACCTTTGTCATTCGAGCTCGACCGGTCTTTCTACGAAAACGGCCCGCTATGTGGGGTACCTCTGGCCCCAGATATGTCACATTGCAAATGCGAATGATCAAACCCTTCCGACAATGGCCAACCAACGCCACCCAACAAACGGTGGTTTGTAAGCGCCACCCGCCAGTATCTTCCTGCCTTGATGTATGCATTCTTTGAAGCAGACTTCGTATTCCTCTCGATTATCCTCCGAGTTTCGATCTTCCACTCTCATTTTTAGAGATGTGCCGCGCCATTATTTTCCACATCTGGATGCTCTCGTTGTGCACGCCGACAGCGCCAATGCCCTACACTATAGTGCCACACAACCCTCGCCATTCGGCCGACTTACTTTCTCCTCTCATCTTAACCAACGATGGAATAATCGCATAGCACGATTACTCAAACCGCTAAAAACTCTCTGACATTGTTCGTGGCTGGTGACCATATTAAACCCTTGTGTCTCCTGGTAGTTGAGCGACGCATTTTTGCATAATTTAAACGCTCTCCTACATTTTACGAACGCGACGCAAAGGTTATAGATGTGACGATTAAGCCATCTGCCAACGGCATGGCTCCAATTGACACACAGGACCTTTATATGGTTCTTCACACAAGGAAGGGTCGACAACAGAATTATGCGTATTGTCGTCAATGAAATGTATAGATAACTTGTCAGTCAACTCAGAGAGAGGGGGGAGGTTGTATGTCCTACATGCTCAGTAAGGCGCCCATGAATAAACATGTGATGGATTTGGGGAACCCGTGACATTTCAGTGGAAGACAATCGATTACTATCTAGATCAGCTGGCATCATCGAAGGGAACAGCAGGCGTAATAGGCATGTCACATGTATCTGGCCTGATCCTATAACGTACCGACAGCCAAGATTCACCTTGTCTAAGGCCATACAGTATTCTAATTACACACTTCTCCGAGCACAAGAGCAAGATGGATGCAATGGTTCCGATTCCTTGATGCACCAGAAGCACTTGGTGACCCAACTCTATAGGCCAGCCTCAGGCCGCGACACTGGTCAGCCACCGGTTCACATCACCCGCCAAAGCAAATCATATGTACCATCGATGACTATGATTGACATAAAGGCTTGATAAAGTTTCGTCCGGAACCACAATGCTTTTTACTACTTTGACGTTTCATGGGGGTCATGATGCAGCGCCACTTACCTTAAACCTCAAACCTCGCCTGCCATCTTTCACCTAATTTTGCTGATATCTGAAAGTAAGGCGGGTCGCCACCGCAGCCATGAGAATCATATAAAGCTGGCGTCGAGTTCCCGTTGAAGCGTACCTTCATCTTTATAAATATTCTACACCTTAACCCTTCATCATATTCCTTTCGAATTCTATCTCTACGTTATATCTAATGCGTTGCGTTACTTTATCTCTCATCTGGGTCATCCCATTCTGTGTGCTAGCGGCACCAGTCCACAAGCCGACACACCTGTGAGTGCACTCGCCACCTGAACCCTCGTCCTCTTCCTTTGCAGATGTTGAATAACAGTGCCCAAAATAGGACTAGACGCACACCCGTCATCGGCGAAGGAGATGCCCTCCTCGAGAAATTCTTAATGTATGGGCGCATGGACGAAGAAGCCACAGGCCACGTTCTTAAGCAGGCCCTTGGAGAACTGTTGAAGGCTGGTCATTCGGAGAACACGTTCCGGAAGGCGCTGATGTTCAAAGGCTTGGTCAGACCTGGTGACCCACTGTGGGTCGATGGGTATCATCCTCAGGTACGTGTGGCAACAACCCAACACAGAACGCTTTCGGCTGATATCACAACGCTATGATTTCAGCCACCGAGGTCGCTGACTAGCTCACTTGAGATCGCAAGGAACCAACATGAGCAGGTATGTGCGAACCCGTTCACGACCACAGCAAACCAACTGACATTGTTCCAACGATCCAGGGCTCTGATCCTCTGCGACACTCCGTAGGCTAAGAGCCAAACCCGTGAATTCGCTCACACATGACCCTTAACTTCACTGTCACATAACTTCTCATTGCTGTAACCTGGATGTTTGCGGTACTGGGTGTATGGCTACATATGTACACATCGTACCCAGGTTATCGAATTTTGTAGCTTAATGTTATCACTTATTGGGATCTATTAACATGTTCTTGTTGGTGCCGACGCTGCGCGACTAAAGGCGTATGGTCGAGATCCCAAACGAAGGCTCATACGCGAATACAATCAGCCAATTAATCGACAAGAAGCAATACATGTCAGGCATTGGCACCAGTAGCGAATTGCTGGGGTGGTTGGGGAGGGCCAGGAGGGCCAGGAGGCATCATCCCATAAGGATTCTGACCGAACCCTGGTGGGGGCGGTGGCATAAAGCCAGGTGGCGGTTGTTGGCCACCGAATCCAGGCGGGGGTGGCCCAGGCGGAGGAGGTAAGGCGGAGGGATTGTACATTTGCATACCACTTGGTGGACCGATCACCTGTTGCTGGCTGAAACCTGGGGGAGGCGGAGGTGGTTGCTGTTGTTGCTGTTGTTGCGCCAAAGCTCCCGCATATTGACCTTGGTAAGGTCCCTGTTGTGGGTATCCACCGCCCATCATCGGCGGACCGCCCTGCATTTGCATTTGCATCTGCGGCATCCCACCTGGACCACCAGGCATCCCCATTCCCATCCCGCCCATCGGCATACCACCCATTCCCGGCATACCACCCATCTGCATTGGCGGTCGCTGACCGAATGCTCCCATAGCCATCATCGGCGCCGGTGGCGGTCTCGCTGCCGCGGGCAGCGCGTTGTTCTTCCTTGCTTGAGCAGCTAAGAGCCTCTCCGCAGGCGTCCCATGTCGCTCACCCTTTCCATCCTTCTTGAATGCGTATTGGACGGTGATGGCCTTGTTCATGAGGAATTGACCGTTCATGGACTCTATGGCGGCGTCGGCGGCTTCGAAATCGGTAAATGCAACGAATCCATAACCTTTGGATTCCCCAGTGCTTGGGTCACGGGCAATCTATTACAAGTAAATGTTTATAAACGCATGGTAATGGGAGTCGTGGAGCAGGTTTTACCTTCGCTGTGGATGACATGACCCCAAAGGCGCTGAACGTGTCATAGATTATCCTTTCGTCGACATTGGCGTCCAAACTCCCAATGAAGAGGTTCGCTCCAACGTCCAACTGCTTCTTATCTGACGAAGCCTGGAGAAACACCACAAGACAGTGCATCAGTTCCAAATTCACATGAAACTAATGTTAAAGTGGCTTCCCAACGAACCTTGTTCACTCGTATAGGTTTTCCCCATAATTTGATTTGGTTCATGATCTTGCAGGCGTACTCTGCGTCTTCTTCAGTCAAGAATTCACAGAATCCGTATCCTTGGTGGGCCATGGAGATGCGGTCCTTGGGCAAATGCACATTAACTGGAAGTACATAAAGAATCACTCAGCAATTCTTTCTAATAACAAATGACAGTGCGAGTATTGGATACTCACCGACGGGGCCTGCTTGCAACATGAGTTCCCAAATGAGGGCATCTGTACACCGCTCATCGAGATTTCCCTAAAGTATTCGGGGACATTTCTCAGGTGCTATATCTTGTACAAACGGGCCTAAACACTCACGAGGTAGACTGTAGCTTCCTGGTTCCGGTCATCTTGAGGTCGCGACATTTTGGTCTCGGTCTAGAATGAAAGGACGGAGATTACCCACGAACCGCAAACCTCGCCGGTTCATCGCACTTTGAACGCATGCACTCCAACTCCAAGCTATTGCGATCGCGAATCGCTCTGTGAGCTCAGAGAATATACATCGTGCATTTGATGCTCCTAGCGCTACGAATGCATGTCTTTTGATTGACTATACCAATACCACCATCGTTACACTTGCTAGTTATGTTATTGCGGATCACAGAAAACACTGCTGTGCCATAAGACCGTTATCTTCACTTGCCGTCGTCGTTTGCAGCATTTCACGAGGTTGAAACTTGATTTGGAGATTGGTTCTCTACGATCCATGAAGAACGCTGCCCTCCACAGAAAGAGAATCAAGCGGCCGATTCCTTAGGATGCACTTACACCCGTTCGAGGCAGCCATTCAGACGGATCACACTGGCAGTTCTACTTCAAGGGATGATTACATTCATGTTGCGTCTCTAGGGCATTACAACGCATGCGCACAAGATGCTACAGACGGGGATACCATACGTACATAGGGCAGAAAATCAAGAAGTGGAAAATAATTGGGGAGGAGCAAAGAATTAGAATGCGTGGTAAAGTGAATAGATAGGCGCACGAGACGAGAGGCACAAGAAAAGGACAAGAGGGAGATAAAGGATATAACAACGTAGCTTCAAATGGTATTCGCTAAATCTTTTCAAATCGATCCAGAGCTCAACCTCCTCTCATACTCCCACATCGTTGGTCGATCAGTGGGAATAATGATGGCCTGAGGATTGGTGGCGGACTTGTATGCCCAGATCTTCTCAACTTGGACGTCTAATAGATAGACAAAGAGAGGTAAGCATTGATTCAAAAAAGAAGAAGAAAGAAAGAAATGAGAACACGTACTGAGTAATGGAAAAGACTTGGCCGTGTGTTGCATGGTGGCAACGGCGAGCCGAAGATCAGTTTCTACTTCCATCTGCTCTTGCATCGTCTCGGCCGCATTCGGACTGTTCTGAAGGTGCTTGATATGATCGATGAGGACGAGACATACGGTGGTCAAGAGGAACTGCGAGACGAGAGCCAAGAAATTAGCGTCCGAGGTAAGGAAGAATGAAAAATAAGTAGTATATGCTCACCGAAAGCAGCAAACAAGGGTGCTCCTGAATCTCAGCGACTTCCTTGACAGACGCGCCCTCCACCTCATACCCACGCATCCTCGCGGACAACTTCCTCACTTCATCGCCAAACACTCGGAGGGCGGTAACCGCACCACGCGCCGCGTCGATCTCCAACTTCCGTACGGATTCGAGCACGCGGCGCGTCTCAGCTTCTGACCGGAATGAAAGGGAGCGCGTGACGCGCCCAACTTGGATGGTCGCAGTGTGCAGCAGGACGTGACCGACGATGCGTTCGGCCAGCGGACAATACAAGGCTGCGGCTTCCTGCGGTGAGAGGACGTGTGTTGCCAAAAGATCTGGTTCTTGAACGGGGAGATGTTCTCCGAGGAGACTCTGGAGCGACGCGTGTAGCTTGAACAGCTCGTTGACGAAGAGTCCGGAATCATTATTGCCGGTTTCTGTTAAAAGTTGATGATGAGTCGGGAAACGATCAAACATCACGATCGGCGAAAGCACTCACTTTGCATGGCCCCGAAGAGTTCCTCGGTACGATCAAGGATGGCGATACCTTTGAGATAGGTCGCCAGGGGATGGGACACGCCGGCGGGTTCCGCGGCAGGCTTGATCAGCTCCGGTGGGTCATTTGCGAAGAGCTCATCGAACGAATAATGATGCAGACCGAATGCGGCTCCCTACAGAATAAATTCGTTCAGAACCTTGCGCTTCGAAATCGTATGGGGGATACTCACAGATTCGTATGCGGCCGAGCGTCTCGGGAACACGGTCGTAGGTTTCTCGATAGGACGAACTCTCTGTGAGGCTAGCAGAAAGGGCGATTGCTCTTAGAGTCTGAGACTTCCAAGGGGACATTGTCACACATACCTCCGATGATGGAGAAGACGGAATCGTAGTACCACGTCTGCCAGAAGGTCCAAATCCTTACACCGAGCTCATACGAGTCCTCTGGTCTACCCAAGAATGTGGTGTCCCATATGCTTTCTCCGAGGGGTAGGGCTGGTCGTCCAGGTCGGAGTTCATCCATGACACTCTGATCAATCCGATGAAGGCGACAATTCACCGCCATTCTGAAAAAAAGGGGGGGGGGGGATAGAGTTCAGTAAAGCGGAACAAGGGATGAAGAATTCTTTACAACCTACCTTGAATTGCTTGCGCTGATGATCTGACCCTCCTCTAGCCTACCCTGTTGGAAGAAGAAGTACGACAGAAGGATAGCGGCCTGCAAGTGATCGAGGAGCCTATCCATGTTGCCGAGGGATTCGTTGAGGTAAACTTGGGTTCTTGCAAGAAGAGTTTCAGCTGCTGGGGTGGAGGGTGGGAGGTCGTGCATTTTGGCGGTAGAATACCCTGGAGTCCACCAGGTAAAAGCGACACCGACGAGAAGCATGGCATTGATGAGGGCAGGATGAGGTCGGCGGGCTGGGTCTGGATCCGCAAGGCGTCGAAAGAACCGATGTGGGAGTATTGGACAACCTAACCGTTGCGAACCAGTGAAGAAGATACGAATCCTGCAAAAACCAAACAAGCGGAGAAATTTAGACGCCCGTACCCATCAAGGCACTTGAGATGCGGGGAAGAGAACTCACACAGCGTCGCGATCCTCGTCAGGCATCTCGCCAGCTCGAAAGGCAGTCTCTGCAGGGTTGATCGGGAAGTTGACGCCGCCATAGAGGCCACCATTCCAATCGGCCTCGGAATCTGGACCAGGCGATGTAGAATCGTGAGATGTGAGGGAAGCAGTAGCTGACAGCGGTGAAAATACTTAAGCTGAAAGCAAAGACATGGACAGAAAAGAAGTTTTTTCCAACTGCTTACCTGTTGATTCTGGGGAGTTTTGCATACGGCGATCGATCGCCGCCTGTCTTTCTGCAAGTTCTCTTTCAAGTCGTGCAACCTTCTCTTCCAAGCCCTCCGTGGCAGTAGAGCTCCGTTTGGGCTTGGTGGTCTTGGTGGGTGGCGCGAGATACTGGCAATCATGCGATACGAGGAAACAGGAGGTACAAGATGGTTGGACACCATCGCAGCGCTAAGTGATGTTTGATGGATCGTCAATAACTATACACAATACAGGGGATGTGAGGGGAGCTATTGACCTGTTTCCTTGTGCGACAACGAAGGCAGGCCAGACCCCGACCCAGCATTGGCTCGCGGGGTTTATGCGGGGTTACGGTGGATAGTTGGTGGCCATGATTGCTTGTACTGGAGGAGTCGGAGTCATTGTAATTACTAGACATGTACTGGAGGTGGAGGGGGGTGGTAATCGAAGTAAGTATTGGAGGGTAAGAGGTGAGAGGACGAGAAGGAAAGGAAGAGATACACACTGGAACTTATAATAAATCTTGCCTAAATGGACGGGATCCTTTTGGGGGTCGTGGGCACACACGTGTTCCGCGGGCGCTTGCTGTGTTTGCTTGGAATCCCCTCTTCTTCGGTCAGGGCCATCGCTTGATAAGCTCCAATCACAATCGTTCAGTGCTTTATTCGGCAATATTGGATGTCGTAAGCTCACTGCTTGCCTTTGCTGGGAGTGGCACCCTTGGCAAAATGCCTCAATTTCCTTGACTCATTCTTTGATTCCCACATTGCCTTGGCGGCTGTGCACGTACACCGTAACTCATTTCTCTTGGAATTATTCCTGGACACTCTATGCTCTGGAACGGCCCATCGTCATGATAGACGTTCTGATCGCCGCTGGAACCACGCAGCTTCTCAGAATAGGAGGATCCGGGTCCGAAACGTCATAACTTCGTTCTTTGAGGGGTTTAAGCTTATACACTGCACCATGCCACTGAACTACGGTTGCATATCTCATCGACATGCGTGCCTCTCAGGATCCAGGAGGCGGGCACCAGGTTATGGCCCCGAACCTTTTGTCACTATCATTGTTCGAAGGGTGGAGGGGCTCAACGGCAACATAAAAGCCGACCTCAATCAGCTCAGCCACCATCCCAACTGCCATCGCTTCGCTTGCTATCAATATAATCCGTGCGGGACCACTCTGCGAATCCATCACTGGCGTGTGAAGCGTCCAATGCCTTTCGGCTTCGAAGACCAGTTCCGACTGGTTCCCCATGACGATATCAAGCTGCTTCGATAATCGTTCCACATGCTCCTTCGAAGTGCGAAGCTTGATATGTGAGATTCCCGTAGCTCCGCAGGGGTGCTGCGTGTTCGAATGGGGTTCCAAAGGCACCTGGAACGGGAAATGTATTTTATTTTGTTTTATTTTTTGAGTGCATATTCCATTCTATTCTGCTCTTACGAGCGAATAGGATGTCAAATACGCACCCTTCTATCTCGTGGAGTCACATCTTCGCAGAAGAAAGGAAGGGATCCTCGTTCGTGGACCAAGTCAGGGAAAGTCACTCTCCATTTGAGCTCGGTCCCGTCTGGTTTAGTTCGTCCACCCTCTTGGGGCTGGTGATACTCCACTAGGCCACCCGAGCGATTGTTGATCGTGTTCGCGACCTCGTGATCGATGCCAAGATTCGCCCAGTCTATCCACCCAGGACTCTTGGAAGCCCACCAGTGACTTTCTCTTCGTTCCCTCTCCGGCGTGCCTACGGGGTAGTAGTCGACTTCATGTCTAAATGCGATGAGCTCCAGATATACGCCGTCATTGAAGATGACGAGAGCGTTACTGGTCATGCCATCAGCGTGCTGCCCGCCAGGTAAGACACTGTCCGAGTCAACAGATTCCAACACTTGAGTGCACCCAGCCCTGGATGAGAGCGACTAAACTTACACAAAACCAAGCCCCTCGAAGTGATCGATAGCCTGTCGCAGCTTCCCGGGTGGGGAAATATGAATAATATGGTCCAGGGTGGAAGTGGTCATGGGAGAGTCAATGGGGGGTGAGCTGCGGAGCACGAGCACCCTTGTCGATGCCACCCGCAGCAAGGAGCAGGCGCTTATACGTATGTTCCTGAATCAAGAATAAACCGAGGAAAGGAAACAGGCAAAAACCTTTTGATCAATCCATCAAGGCGACGGCGTTTCTGTGTTCAGTGTTCAGGTTCCTGATAAACTCACGCTCAGGACTCGAGACATGATGTTACTCGGCGCCTTTATGATGTTAGCCATTACTTGGCTTAGCTTGGCCTCACTGTGAGAGACTCTGAGTGAGCCCGAGATCGCCATCAGCCGCTTGGGGGGTGGGGTAGCGGCTAAGTTGGAAGCGAAGACACGGGACACGTGGTCTTATCATGAGTGATCGACCTTATCTTATCTTATCGTTATACCGCGTTTCGATGACTCTAACAATATTGAGGCAGTTTTCGAGCACTTCTGCTTAGAGAAACGGCGGGACCGACGAAATGCTTATGCTCATGATGTTGCTCGCTTTTGTTCTTTCGCCCCTCTTTTCTTGTGTGTATCTACTGTAACAAGGACTGGACTAGATCTGCGTAAGCCGCTATATTGCGCTCACGAGCATTCATTGACCCACCCCTACGCTCTTATAGGGAGTACGTGTCATCTCAATGTTCTTCATCCTTTCAACTATCAACCTGGCAATGGTTATCCTCTCCATTTCAATTGACCCTGATGTGGGATTGGATCTTTGTATCGTGTGGTTTGCCGTTGAAATTGTCAGCGCTTTGTGTGACGCAGTCTATGTCTATACGTATGGGCATAAAAGAAGAGCTGTTCACGGGAGATTAGGACCCATTTTGGTAGTCATATATCCTGGGGACTGAATGAATGGATAAAGACGTTCATTTATACGTTGGCCCCATGGGCCATCAGTCTTCAGAATGTACGTTTCAATCCTAGAACCATCGAAAGTGTGATCCACTCTTCTTGCATGAATGCGCAATACCAAGCCTGTGAGTGGAGATGTTATGTACTCATAGTCTTTTGACCGACTCGTTGGCCTCACGTTTCCTCCTTCCGTCCACACTGAAATATGCTGTAAGCTATAGTCTTGTCAGGCGTTTTCATTTATCGACGGTATACGCCCGATCGCGTCTGTCGTGAGGCTCTCGATGATTGACTGATGCTGCTCTTAATCCAAACACCTGCTCGAACAATAATGTTTATGTCGTAGTTGTAGGAATACTACTATGGACTTTACATCGAAGGATACTGTGTTTGGTAGTGATGAGGAGAACCATTGGTGATGTTTCGAGGACACATTGAGAGCTATACCGTACAACTAGTCAACGTGTGATACAGCAGACATCTTCGGCCATAGGATAGAGAAAATACCGCATCCCGTCCGATCTGCGCAGTCAAGCTCTATACCGCTCAGTTAGTACCATAGTGGGGGACCATATGGGAACCCTGAGTGCTGAAGTTTTTGACCCTGCCCTACAGTACAGCTCACGCGTCCATCCTGAAAGATATCAGCGCCGTCCAGGACGGTGTGACAACATTGTACAATTGCTTCAAGGTACTTGCTTGAGGCTCATCGAATCGCTGCTCCTTGTTGCTCCGAAGGAACTCGTCCGTCGATTGTTGTGGCCAGGGTTCACTCAGGTCCCATCTGTTGTGGCCACATCACCTCGTTCAAATCGCAACCGCCTCTTACGGCCTGTGCTGCTTGGAACGCCCCCAGGCGCAATATACGGTATCCTTTGTCGAGGTTCCATGCTGCGTTCCTCATGCGCCGACGAGCTCCCTCGATGTCAGGCCCCGTTACAAATTATTTTTACGCACCTCGTCAACATCCCACCGATGTCAACCTAGGAGGCGTAGCTAGTCTACTCATGCATGAAATAGACAGTCGGCTTGTTCATCAGCGTTCGGATTAGTATGCTCATGGTAGCGTACCTACAGGCGACGGATGGCAATTGGAGGCCATCTCAGAAGGCTCGGTGGACCAATGATCTCACTTCAATGTCATAGGTGCGGCGCGCGGCTGATGCTACTGATAGCGACTAGTCAACTTTGTCTTCGCTCGCCTGCTCCTCCTTCGACCATATGTCGGCCAAACCTCTTCGATCACGAATACTTCTCATTGGGAACGCGAACGCTGGAAAGACCACAATATTGAAGAAGATATGCAAGGAGACTGACGTGCCAATCGTCCATGATCGCGACGGGAAGCCGGTAAATACTATCAGAACGTTCACTTGAAAGCATTTTATCTGGATGACTTGTCTATCGTAGATCTCTGGGTTGGAAAGCCTCAATCCAACCATGGGGGTATGCACTGTGTCCCAACGATTCTGATCCCTGTTCATTCCTTGACACTGCTAACAGCGCGGTCTGCATGATGTCGAGAACGAGATCAGCTATCGGAGTAACCCGCTCTTTGTCTTCCACGACTCTCGCGGCGTCGAAGCGGCATCAACGGCTGAGATGGCTCGGTTGGAAGCGTTCATAAAGCGTCGGAGTAGCATGACCTTACAAGAGAGGCTACACGCTGCCTGGTCAGTCTGTATCCCTGGCTGAGCGTATCGTAATTCAATGATGGGTTCTTCCTAGGATATGCTTGCCGCTGGACGAGGAGAGGC
The DNA here is from genome assembly GCA_019633535.1 of Tulasnella sp. JGI-2019a. NCBI lineage: Eukaryota > Fungi > Basidiomycota > Agaricomycetes > Cantharellales > Tulasnellaceae > Tulasnella sp. JGI-2019a. Next base: position 31,687 of record WSUE01000013.1, read on the forward strand.
CATTGGGGGATGCAGAGATGCGCATGCTGAAGCTGAATCCTGATGACGGTATGTATCCAACCTCATCCAGATAGGGCGTGTGTCTCAAAGACTATACAGTTCCAGTGATTTTAGTCTTCACTAAATACGATGGACTAGAAACGAGAGCCCTCAATACATTGCGTCACGAGGGTCAGCTGGGAAAGCGTGAAGCGTTTCGGGCCATGGTAGCTGCAGCGGAGCGATTGTTCAAAGAGCAGTGGGTGGATAAAATTTATACCGTCGAGCCCCCCAAGCCGCCTTTTGTTCGACTCAAAGGTCAGCCTTGGATCGAATGAGATCGAGCAAGATCACTCATACCGTATCGGTTGCACAGATCTCCACAAGCCTGAGGGAAAGTGTGACGAACTTCTCGACTGCACAGCGGAGGTACTTGAGGAAAACAAGCCGGCGCAGAAAGTCTTCGTTCTTGCACAAACCTATTCTCCAGAGCGAAGGCTAAAATTTGCCATGGATGAGTAAGCTACTGACTTTTGCATTTACTCGCGATGGCTGATCAAATCACAGTATCGTCCGATATCTCGTAGAGACGAAAGATTATCGAGGAGAAAGAGGTGGGTTTTTTTTTTGGTGGGGATTTGTAAAAATACAACTCTAGTTCACTTAAGAAGTATTGTCACTCAAGTTTTGGGAGAAGCAACCGGTAGAGTCTTGTCTTGGATGCCGCACGTTTACGATAGAAAGGTCAGCATCGGAGATGAAACTTGTTTAAAAAACACGCCCAGCAACGCCCAGTCATTTCGCGACCTCCACTGATACTTATACGCCCCATTACACCCAATTTTGGCATACAGTGGGTGAGTTCGCAAGTATACCTATCCATCACACACATCATCAACAGTTTCTTTCCATTCTCATCGCTCTAGGATGTGAGTCTCGGGCGTTCTCTCCCGAAGAAGTAATACTTGTTCATCGAACATTGTTGCTTTCACCGTTCCAGAGTGTGATTACTTCGATCATATACAAGTTCACATGAATGACGCTCATTGTCCGCCCGCCTCTTCTTCCAGACGGTGAAGACCATGGCATTATCTTTTCGAGGACGAGTATGCTTATGCAGTCGGCTGACTTGTATCCTCATTTTTCGCAGCGTGTGGACATGCATGTAAATAACGCTGGAACTCCAGAGGGCGCAGAAGCTGACGGCTTTGCTTTATCTCCCTTATTATTTTAGAAAGTTCGCCTTGCGGGCCTCTAATTCGATGATACCGATACTGAACCACCCTCTCTTTTTCCTCACCGCTTTAGTATGTAGGTCCCGCGATTGTCTCAAAACGAGGGATGCCCATTAAGAATTCATTCCATTGTCATCATCACCCAAGTTTGTGAGTACCACACAAAATGCCGGTCTAACGTTAGTAACGCTCACCGTGACATTGACCTTCCCCGGCGAAGTACGTAAGTGTGGTAGAAATTTGGGCCTTGGGGAACGCTCACCCATCTCCCGCTGTGCCCTGGTCCCTACAGCGTGTAAGTCCCAGATATGTCGGCTTGAGGGATGTAAATACTCAATCGTAGTTGTTATTCTCTTTGATTAAGGATGTAAGAATCGTCGGCATACGGTCATTGACGCCCAATGCTGACCTAGTCTCCTGGTGATATAACCGCTCTAGAGTGTGAGTGTCTCGTGTGTAATCTGCTGAATACACTTGAGCAACGTTCTTCCTTTTACCGACATGTATGCTCTCACATCCCTAGAGTGTAAGTGTTGTAGCTCTTCCAGCCGAATACCAACACACCCACCTGTTGCATTTATCTATCGTCGATCTAGGGTGTAAGTCTATTCCTCGCTGCAACCTAATAGCGGCAGTACTCAAACGCTCCTCTCATCTGTAAAAGCATGTGAGTCACACATCCAGTCGAGTTCGAGGGTAGGACTCAGTTAGTGGTTCCGACCGCATTTATGCCTCAGGATGTGAGTTCCAGTGCATAAATCAACCGGGCCGGCCATATTTACCAATTAATTTGATTGCGTCGCGGTAGCACGTGAGTTGAAGGCGGGTTACTCTGGAGATTCCGCTCACTGTTGGATCGTCTTGTCTTCCACCTGTTAGAATGTGAGTACGGAGGTCGCTCAGTCAATAAGACCTAACGTCAATCCCTCTGCTCCATATTATCGCCATACCAGCGCGTTAGTCCCGATAACCGCAGTCGAAGGGCATTGACACTGAGCCACTTACTGCTATGTCGCTATCACCTAGCTCGTGAGCTGCACGGCACTTGGCTCAGATGATATCAATGCTTACCTGACCAGCTCCCGCATTCCGCCACAGGAAGTGAGTACCGTTCAAGCACCTCATTCAGAGGATATCAATCGCTTACTTCGGATTTAGCCTGTAATAAATCGCTGGCACCACATGGAGTAGAAAAGGCTGCTAACTCGTTGTACGTTGTAGCATTCCGATTACGTCTTCCAGCTTGCAAGATCGCTCCAATATTCAGGGCCAGTGAGGCATTTCCGAGACTCAACAGTGGTATTTCGTATCTATTAACTACTGCGTAGCTTCAGGCAATTCGATACCAGCATATTCTACAGCTAATCGCAGGTATGAGGGTTTTGGTGGCCCTTCAAATTGTTGACTGATGGATCAAGTCGTCCACGCTCTCCAATAAGGCAGCGCCATCGTGGCCGACCACTGCTTCTGGATCACAGACCGCGACGAGAATAACGAAGTCGATCCTTATATCCTCAGAGAAAGAATGGAGTTGGCAATACAGGTCTATCAATCTCAGCGTCAAGAGACCGTCATGAACGCAATCATGGAAGCGTTCCCTGAACCAGATTTGCTCCCCCTTTCGAAGACTGCGAGGAAAAATCTGGAAGAAGGGGATGGAAAAGGCAAAAAAGAGTCTGATTTTAGCAAAGAGCTGAATAAGGAGCTCAGTGAACGATTGCTCAATGTGGTGCTGCGACATTGTCTCCGTGAGTGGTGGAGTTCTGAGCGCCGTCCATCAACAACCAACTGACCTATCTCGTTTCCAGCAAAGTTCTTGCAGGTTATTTCTGAAGAGGGAAAGGGGTCTACTACGTAACGCGGAGGGTGGTATGCACATACATAGCTGAAGGCCTGTGATTTAACCATACAAAGCTCAAATATTTTCTGTAAAGCATTATATCTTCTTCATATTCCAAGAGGGTCAGCTATACCCCTCAGATTCAATTACTCTTCCGGTGTATTTTGTTTTGTTCTACGTTACACTCGGGACGGACGAGTGGAAACGCACTTACGATCGGTGAGGAAGAATGGTATTGATGCGCAGGATTCCGGTGCAGAGGACCTGTTAACTATCATTCACGCACGCAGCTACAATGCTTTCCCCAACGACGGAGATTCTACAAAATCGAGCGGTTCGTCCTGCTCAAGGGCGCAGAGCTTGCTGGTGTCTCTCTTAATACAATCGACCCTGGAGCTGGGAGAGGAGAGAGAGGGCTGTCTTTAAAGACAGCAGTGTCTTAGTATTATTTAGTTCATGATCATGATCGATAGTGCTAGAGGGTCGAGTTTCTAAAGCTCTATTTATCGGTGTCCCCATGTCAGATGATCACCAGCCACTCCTGTTGCGCCAAATCCTGGATAGAGCCATCGACTTGACGCACTTTTCCTTCTTCCTTGAGCTTCACGAGGTGAAGAATCACCCCATGACCAGCTGCTGGCCATAAAGACGGAGGGTAGGACGCGTAGAGCTGACGTACGATTTGCTCTACGGTCCATGACTTTTCGCTCTCCCTGACCTCGGCTTCGGTCCCTGGGAAACGAGAGGAACATAGCAACTGAAAAATCTCGTCCTCGCGTTGCTGGCGATGCGCAATGTATTTTTCGATTAGTACACGCCCATCTTCCACCACAGCCCCATGACCTGGGTAGACCCGGCCTGGCGCATCAGTTGTCCGCTCCATGTCTTGCCACACGTCCTTCATCCTACGTAGGCTGGACATGTAGACAGCGAGGTCTTCGAATACCGCCGTGCCATGACCCAGCACTGTGTCTGCAGTGAATAGTGCCCGCTCCTCAACGAGGTATAGAGAGACAGAGTCGGCGGTGTGGCCTGGTGTGTGGATGACCTTGAGAGTTGCTGAACCGTCGATTGTTTGGAGTGTCTGGCCCTCTTCCAGGTCATGGAAGTAGGGATGCTGCTGCTGCCCATCCGGAGGGGTTTGGTAGTGCGCCGGTTGGCCCAAAAGGGTTTCATGCAGAGTTTGGAGGGATGTATCGCTCTCCGATGTTGATAGACGAACGAATCCGGATGCCGGATCAGCGTGTTTCTTTGGAAGAGGGAACTTATGTAGTCTAGGAGGCGTGTGATCGGCATTCGAGATCGCGGCTTGGTGCTCTGAATTTTGTAACAGGTGGAGGACAGAGGGGAGGCCGCCGTGGTGATCGTGGTGGCGGTGTGTAATCACGATGTCGCTGATGAGACCGCGAAGTGAGTTCGGGCTTTCCGGCTCCAAGCCAGCTTCTTCTCGCAGGGCATCACGGAGCACATCAGCGTACTCGGTCCGACCTTCGCCGGTATCGACGAGGATCCAGGGCGGCTTTGACCCGATGAGGTAGGTATTAGTCCCTACACAGGCATTGAGCTTCCTGTTATTCATTAACATTGCAATAAGGCGCACCTTGAAGACTAAATTTTCCAGGGTTCTAATAGTTGCTTTGGTCAGCCACTTGTCAACTGTGGATTGGACTATATCCGCTTACCTGTCCAAGGACACGGACCACTAGGTTGGACAGCTGTCGATAAAGGCTGTGTTAGCACCATCGTATTGTGTCCCTACAAGTTCCGCTTACTCTTGCGACTGCTGGGAGAACTTCAAGACTCATTTCGCGGTAGTGGTGATCGTGCAGGGAAGGAATTTTGCCGGATTGCCGGTCTCACATCAGCATCGCCGTCATTCCTATCGATAGATCCGTCAAACATATTGATGCAAAGTTAAACGCAGAGGGGAACATCAATTTAAGCCTATGTAATGGAGAACAACCCGGACAGTGAAGGAATGGGCGATGTCGGTGCTTGGCAACTATCCCCCTGGTAAAAGGGGGAAAGGAAAATCGATAAATCAAAGGGTCATGATTAGTAGGGCATATACTGCCATGGTTTACTGCTCATCTCGCAATCACTAAACAGTTGATTAAGAAAGCTACCTCTTGAACGTAGAGCAGGAGGTTAACGACACGCATACAGCATGACCATCTTACAAGGACAGAATGGACCTTGTTCGCGCCCCTCCTACACTCTTTCTTAGGCTGGTTGAGCTCCATAGCGCTGTCGCTCAATCACTCACTTGGTATTTCGGATGATAGAAACCGCAATGCATATGACACATATGCAGCCTGTACATGTGGCAGGTAGCAGCTCACTATCTGCATCAATCGACTGTTTAAACATGCCTTTGGACTTCGTGAGCACTGAAACTAAATACGATTGTGATTTAGTTCGGGTACCCGAGGTCCCCGAAGGATTTCCCGCCAGGATAAAAGCTTCCGTTTAAAAATAAAAATAAATCCAATGCTCAGATGTCAGCCTCGATCTACCAACAACTTACTCACCTGCGGGAAAATATGTCCAATACACGAACTCCGGACCCTGATAAAGCCCACGAGCTGGTGGGCCAGCCTCGTAGAGAGCTTGAATACCACCCCCGGTCCTGATCTAGTGATGCTTTGGCCCAATATCTTCTCGGAAATGCTGGAGATCTCGCCTAGGACATACAGGAAAGACCCTAAGGTGCTCTCATAGTTCATTTACGGTGGCTCTCAGATTATCGCTCATTACTAGTGTCGGTAGGGTTTGACCTCATTCGTCGCGATGCAAGTTATCAATAAGGTCCTGGTAGCTGCCAGTCGCCAGACACTTCGACATGGCGAGGATCTCATAAAAGTCTAGAGACCTAAAACTAGCGGTCGATCCTGCCCGCGTCATTCCCGCTCTACAGCTATGGTGGACGAGCCCCAGGCACCTTGCTCACCAATGGATCAAAGATGGAGCATTCACGAGAGTCTGTCAGCCCTTTGTTGCCTTTGGCTGCGAGATTAGCCTCCCTGGCTTTGATCGCGCCAAATATCAGTGAGTTTCCTATCAAGATCGTCACTGACGTCATCGAGCTTATCCTAATCTTCTCGTAACCAAATATCCAGAGCTTCAAGACTTCCTCCTGGTGTTTGGCATATTTGCCAAATATGACGATATGGAGCAGGGAGGTGCAAGCGCCGCACCAACTTTCACCATTTGTACCATCATTCTATATGACGCCCCGCCCTACTTAAGCCCTGGCCCAAAGCCCTGGCTGTAAGAATAGAAGAGGTCCTGCACTACTAATGGGAGCGGTTCCCGTTCTCGTTTCATAATCCCGCATACTTGTCTTCGCCCATTTGGCTTGCGGCTTGGGGATTGCGCTAAATGTGGTTTGCCTCAATAGCTTGGAGCTACTCGGGTGGCTGGTGGAGAACAACATCTTCGGTGAATACCTAACGTTTGGAGACCTGCCTTGCAGCGTTGCGTTAGCGTATTGGAAAGGGTTTCATATTTGGATAGACCCTCCGCAACTGGTCGTGAGTACTGCCCTTGGGAGAATCTGGTACGTATGACTCGTTTTGTTCCGAAACGCCCCTCATCTTTGTCTCATGTAAAGCCAGCTGTCGAATTTTAGCCCCGATTTGAAAGCTCAAGTGGAGCGCCTTCTATCACCGTATGATATCCTCGCGATCATTGAGAAAGTCATGCTCGCCATTATCTGGACTCCTGGTGGGTTTAGGTGATGTAGGGGTACTGGAACTCTGGTGTACACTCACGACGCAACCACAGCCGCATAGCCCCCTATCTCCCACCCCCAGTTACATGGATCGGCGTTAGGATTTGGCTCACACGGGCCCCGAACGCACTTGAGCTACCTTTGCGTCATGATTTCCTCCAGATACTTGACCACTTACGTCGCGCCCAGGAGACGCCCGACGTTCAAGCAATGCGTAACTTTTGGGAAATCTCGGTGCTACTATAGGGTTATCGGAGCGAGACCTGCGAGCTGAACGTGATAGGGAACACAAAACAGCAAGGGGAGATATCGTAGGCTGCAGTTGGGTCAGGTGCCTAATGTACGAACGGGGAGACGTAGGGGAGACGTTTAGATGCGCTGGCTATCGGGGAAAGATGTACTGCGGGCCTATCTGCCAGAAGAGGCAAATCACTCCTACTTGAATGCTCACGTCTTCTAACGTGAGTTAGTTGAATTTTCAGGGACTGGGAAGAAGGTGGTCATAAAGCGGAATGCACTCACCCTGAGAAACGGTCACTCTCACGTTGTGTCCGAATAAAAGGTTGCTGCCCTCCAATCGGAAAGGGTGACCTCTGTCTTCTCATTGAGTCCTCGTGTTCAGGTCCCCGACGGAAAAGATTTTGTCGTCCTCAAATAGAAAATTAAATGTCACGACTAATCGGTGAACGATTCGCTCGCCTAAAGGGACATATCTCCTACCAACAGACTCCAACGTTAGAAGAGACCGGCCGATTGTGGATTGAACTAGCCGAAAGCTTGGATGCCGCTCCCGAGGTTATTTGGCCGGACGTCCTTAAGTATGATCTTATTCCCGAGATGCTCGAGCTGCTACCCAAGACCATCCAACTCGATACCAAGGTTACATTTGTTTATTCCACGGTGTATCACAGCTACTTATATATGAGACCAGTAGGGTGAAGCACCGTCCATTGCTATACAAACCCTCAATACGTGCCTATACGCTGGCTGGCAGACGTTCAAAAGTGGAGGCCATATTTCAAGTAAAGGAGTCGAAACCCTAAAGCTCGGGGCCGACCATGCATGTGTCACCAGCATTATAAAACAGTGGTGGATTACCGTTCGACACCTCACTCCCGGATGGATCAGAAACGGCGAATTGGAACGGGCTTGCCAACATTTTCTTGCATTCGTTCAGTTTGGTGCCAATATCGTTATACCCGGTGTCGTTGATAACATCAATTATCTGTATGTCCTTGACCCCTGCCTCTCTCGCCCTTGCACCGGGCTACTTACGTCGTTGGCTGATACCATCGTCTGTACTCAAACTTCATAGAAGGCAAATGGCTACGAGCTGCAACGAGATCCAAGACTTTTCCCTGGTGTTCGGCGTATTCGCCCGGTACGATGATGAACCAGCGTTCAGTATAGGACCAGCTTTCGCTTTCAGCACCCTCGTATCAAACGATACGCCTGTGTCCATAACGGATCAGTGGAAAGCTTCCGCCCTTCTCGAGGAATACCCTAATGCCCTGGTTCAGAGATTAGAGGAAGCTTTGAGATCCCAGGAGAAAGCTTTTCCGATGATCGTAGTGTGAGTCGGCCATTGCCGTTGAAGCCGAGTTATTCGCTGTTCAGATGATGTCAATCATAGGCTACGTTCGATTGAGTGGCTTCAACGGTACCCACAATTCAATAAACTGCTGATCCGGGGCGACTTGCCTTGTCAAATCGCATCGGCTTATTGGAGGTCTTGTCGTCGGGGATCGTTGGAAGTCAAGAACCTCGTCCCTAGTATCTTTGACAAGATATGGTTGGAAATATATATTATCTTCGGCTCTAGCGGCGTCCACTGATATAATGAGTTTTGCTTCTGAAGTAGCCTCACAACAAATACACACATCGCAAGGCCATCGGTTGGACATGAACAAATGACACGGCTCCTATCGACAAAGTGTGATGTCCTGGGAATCATTGAGAGAGTAATGCTCGATGGCATTAGAATCAGCGGTGAGTTGATTCCAGTGCTAGCATTGGCATAAAGCCATAACGCGACGATCATCCCCAGATCCCCTCTATTCCTCATCATCTGTTTGGTCCATGATTGGAACGTGGTTTTCTATCGCACCAGAGAAGCTCAGAGTCCCTATGCGTCGTGATTACCTTCAAATACTGGATCATCTACGTGACTTACCGCAGACCCCTTATATTGTGGTTGTGAGGAACTTCTGGGAAGGCCTTGGAATGGTTGCCAAATTATCAGAACAGGAGCTGCGTGCAGAACTCACCAGGCCGCAAATGGAAGACATGGAAGATATCGTAGGATGCAGTTGGGTCAAGTGTCCGATGTACGAGCAGGACTTCGCTGTCGAAACATACAGGTGCGCCGGTTGTCGGAGCAAGATATATTGCACACTGATGTGCCAGAAAAGGTGGATCCTTTTACGGCTGTTCAACCGTGACATATCTCCTGACGTTAGTTGAGTTTTCAGGGACTGGGAGGAGGGTGGCCATAGGATGCAATGCCACGCGCTAGCAAATGCTGGGTAGCCAGGCTGATTGTAGATTCTGAAGATTAGCCTAAGGGATGTACTTACCCTACCCCCGTACATCTATCTAATAACAAACAAAAGGAAGGGGCGGTGGTCAAGCTGCGCAAGGGGCGTTTGGGCCCCTCCCCTCCTCGTGTTGTTCCTTTTCCCTCGACTACGCTTCCACCCTCCCCTCTGCACCCATTGCCGTCCAAGTCCCTACCAGAGTCAGGAGGGCAGAGCGCATTTCGAGTCGGTGGATGTCCTCTTTCTCTGCCCATCACCACTAAAGCTACCCACACCACCAAGGCTGGGGACACCATTCCACTTAGTCCCCCGCCTTGCCGATCGTCGTCGCCGTACCCGCCACCGCCACCGCACACACCGAATCCACCCCCGCAACCGCCGTACTACTGCAGGTCATTGAAGCGCGGGCTGCGAGCCGCGCGTGATAGAGCAAAGAGCAGCGATGGGAGATGTGATGGGGTGCAGATGGGCCAAGCGCCCAATATAAGAGCAAGAGTCTGTAAGGGAGAAGCCAGATGAGTGGGCCGCTGGAGATAAATGTGGGGGATCCGTGGCAGATAAGGCAAATCGTTGCCATTTGCTCGCTCATAATGACATGAATTGAACTTGAATTTGTAGGGACTGGGAAGAAGGTGATCACAGCAGGGCGCAAGGTACGATGCGGCTTCTTCTTGGCCGATTGATTGCTTGAGGAACAACTACTGCCACGTTTCCGAATATACGCGCCTAGAGGTCATGGAGGCGTTTCCAGATAGTTATGATCCGTCTTGTCGTTGTATTCAGGTCCCCGACGGGATCCTCCAGGAAAAGCTTCCGCTTCCACAATGGACAACCAAATATCACGACAGATCGGCGAACGATTCACTCGTTTAAGCGAATATTTCTCCTACCAGCAGGCGCCAAAACTTGATAAGGCCCATCAGCTATGGGCCGGACTGGTCGAAAGTTTGAATGTTCCTCCCAACGTCGAGCCAACGGCCAGTTGGCTGGACGTCCTCGAATACGACCTTATTACCAAGTTGCTCGAGTTACTGCTCAATACCATTCAGTTAGACACTAAGGTTACATCATTGATTGCTCACTCGACGGTGTATCACAATCACTCAAGGATGGATCTGTAGGGCAAGACTCCCTCTATCGCCATACAAACCGTCAATATGTGCCTAGCCGCTATTCTAAAAAGCGGCGGGAGGATTGCGTCGAGTAAAAGAATCAAATCCTTGAGTGCAGGGGCCGACCATGTATGCGTTACCCGCATTATAAAACAATGGTGGACAACATTTCGACACCTCACTCCCAAGTGGATCGAAGACGGAAGATTGAGACAGGCTTGCCTGGATGTTGTCAATTTCGCCCGGTTTGGTGCCGAGGTTAACCTACCCGGTGTCATTGATAACGCCGAGTATCTGTGTGTCTTAACATATGCCTCCCTCACCCTTGCATCATTGGGGGTCACTCATAATATATTTTCCGTACCAAAACTTTATAGGAAGCAGATATCTACGAACTGCAACGAGGTCCAAGATTTTCTCCTGACATTCGGCATATTCGCCCAGTACGATGGCACAACATACGACATAGGACCAGCGTCGCCTTCAGCGCTGTCATAGCGCATTCGACGCCTTTACACGTAACAAATCGATGGAAGATTTCTGCACTCCTCGAAAAATATCCTGGTGCTCTGACCGAGAGACTACAAGAGGCTTTGCAATCCCGAGAGGATTTCCCAATGGGAGTAGTGTGAGTCACTCGTCACTGTTAGCTGGGTATTGATAGCTCAGGTGGCGTCACTGGTAGGTTACATTCAATCGGGTGGCTTCAACAGTATCCACAATTCAATAAGCTGCTCATTCTGAGTGATGTGCCTTGCCAACTCGCATCGGCATATTGGAGATCTTGTCGTCGCGGATCCTTGCTGTCTGAAAACACTGTTGCTACCGTCTTTGAAACGATATGGTTGGGAGCCTTTGTTGTTATTCTTGGCTCCAGGAGTTTTTGCTGACATGACGCGTCTTACGCTTGAAGCAACCTCTCGATGAATGAACACTTCGCAGGAAAGTCAGCAGGGGTTGTACAAGTAGCGCGGCTCCTGTCGGCGGAGTTCGATATTCTTGGAATTGTAGAGAAAGTAATGCTCGGGGGTATCAAAGCCGGCGGTGAGTTTTGACTCTGGTGCGAACATCAACATGAAATCCGATGAACGTCCCCAGGCGCCCCTTATCCGTCGTTCGTGGTTTGGCCCACCATCGGAGGATGGCTGGCCACTGCTCCAGAGAGACTCAGAGGTCCCATGCATCGAGATTACCTCAAAATATTGGATCATCTACGCGGATTACCCCGGAAGAGATATGTTGAAGCGGTGAGGAGCTGCTGGGAAAATCTTGGGATCATTGCCAGAGTATCAGAACAAGAGCTGCGCGCTGAACTCATCAGGCCGCGAATGGAGGTAATGGGGGAGATTGTGGGATGTAGTTGGGTCAAATGTCCGATGTACGAGCAGGACTTCCCTGTCGAGACGTACAGATGCGCTAGTTGTCGGCGCAAGATGTACTGCACCCCAACATGCCAGAAAAGGTGGAGCCATCGTGACTGTTCAAATATGATATATCTCCTGACGTTAGTCAAGTTTGCAGGGACTGGGAGGAGGGTGGTCACAGGTTGCAATGCAACGTGCTACGAAATGCTAGATAATCGGGCTGAGTGTAGATTCTTAAGATTGGTCTGAGGAATGATAGAGCACGTACCCTACCCGTGTACACCTATCCAGTCACAAATACAAGTAAGAAATGATGGTCGATATGCGTGGAGAGCCTAGTACTCTCCCCCTCCTCCCCAGCGATTCCTATTATTATTATTTCTTCTCCCTCGGCCCCCACGTCCACCGCCGAAGTCTCCCCGTCCATCGCCACCAAATTCACCGGCGGAGCCAGGAGGAAAGAGTGCGTCCTGACTCGGTAGAGGTCCTCGTTCTCTACCCATCACCGACGGACCACCATTCCCTCCTCCAAAACCGGGGATGAATCCATCACCACCAAAGCCACCCCCACCACTAAGACCAGGAACGCCCATTCCGCTCGACCCGGCTCCACCTTGCCCATCCTCATCGCCGTACCCCCCGCCGCCACCACCGTACCCACCAAATCCATCCTGCCCGCCGCCACTGGGCCCACCGCCACCGCCACCGCCACCACCACCGCCACCGCCGCCACCAGCGAATCCTAGTCCAGGTACGTAATCCTCATCATCATCCTGTTGATCTTGTTGGTCCGCAGGTTTCTCCCCACCCGACTTCCACTCGCCTCCCACGTCTGTGGGTCGTTCTCGACACCAGAACCGTGTAGTGTAGTCGTTGGACGCTGATGCGAGGATGTGGCCCAGAGGGTGGTAGGCGAGGGACCAGACGTTGGAGTCGTGTGCTTGGTCTACAGACGCGCGAGGGGCGGGTACAGCGGAGTCGAGGGACCAATGGATGATAGCACCTTCTGATCCACCGGAAACGAGGAGGGAGTGGTGGATTGGGTGCCATGCCACGGCTGGATGGATTCCAGTGATTTAGTTTCCATGACTTTTGGAGACGACGGATGGGATCCACTTACAGCAAACTTCCTTCTTATGCCCCTTAAAGCATTGGAGTTCCTTCATCGCACGGATGTCGAATACGCGGAGGGTTTGATCCCTCGAAGCGGTGGCAATCATGTCACCGTTGTTGTTCCACGCTATGGCTTGTATAGTATTCTTGTGGCTATAACTATTTGAGAGGGGTGGGTATTATGATCGCGTGCGAAGGGATGACAGGACGTACATGGCTGACAAGGCTTGCCCTGTCCGGGGGTCCCAGAACTTCACCAACTTGTCCTTGCTCCCCGAAGCCAACAAGCCTTTTGTAGGATGCCATTCAACACACTTGACATCCCATCCATGTCCTGGTAGCACCCAATCAACAGTTAGCCAAATTTTAGTTTCATTGCAGCAGACCGATAGAGTCGCACCTGTCAGAGTCCGCTCCTCTCGCATGGTTTCGAACGACCAGATCTTCAACTTCGAATCATCGCTCGCTGTCACAAATCTAGCGTCATCGGGACTGAAGCTGAGACCTCTGACGGCTTCTCGATGGGCGTTCCAGGCGGCCACGTTGTTCATGTTGGGTTGGAAGTATTTTACGACACCGTTGTCGTCCGAGGAGATGAGGTAGCTCCCGGCGTGATTATAGCGGAAGGCTCGGATGGCGGAGTCATGCGCTTGAAGGATGGTCTCGAAGTTGAAGGTGAGGCCATTCCATAGTGTGAACTCGCCACTTTGGGAGCCGGTGAGAACCCGTCTGGCCTCTGGTGTCCACTAAGGGATTCGTTAGAGCTCGTCCGTGCAAATAGTCCTCCTCGTAACTAAGTATACATACCGTCACGAGATAGACAGGGTACTTGATTTTGTTGGTGGAGGTGTGAACGAACTTTGTACAAAGTGATGTAGATGCGTTGTTCGGATACGCTTTCGGAGGAAGCAGCTGAAGGTTTCGGCTAATTCAGACCGGTGTTTCAATGTATATGTAGGGCTCAGTGTCTCACATCAACGATAAACGGGGGAGCAGGTCGAATGTATGGTGACCATGCTCGATTCGGTCTAGTCTTCTGAACCTGGAGGATGAAGGCTTGAAACTCGGTAACATCCTAAAAAAATAGGTTCAACTCACCATAGCCCATCGACCCATTTCTCCACCATAGTCCACGGTCCGTCTTGGTTTGACTTTCTTCACCTGCCTCGGATCCATACCCATTTGCTGTGCGAGCGCTTCTTGCTGAAGTTTTGGCTCATCGATCAAGGGGGGTTGAGGGTCGGCCAAATACTTAGTCGGCTTCCATGATTGCTCGTCCGGCTCCGGGATCTTGAATGGCAGTAAGTTTGGGACAGAGGATCTGTTTGTGGTTGTGACGGACATTGTATGAAGGAGCAGACACCAGGAACCGGATATAGAGTGCGCGATATCGCCGTGTGCGCCGTGGCTTACGTTTTCCACCCCACTGCCTCTATTCATATCTGCTGTTCCGGCGATCGACCGGTGTACTCTCTTTCTTCTTCCTACCATCTCGCCATGCGTTTTCTCTCGTTTCTGCTAGGATTGACCCTTTTCTCTTTATCGACCGCCCAACTCACTTGCTCAAATGGTGGAATAGCCAACGGAACACAATGCGCTTGTCCGCCAGGCTTCGGCGGAACCTCCTGTTCAGACGCAGCCTGCGGTGGTACCCTCTTCCAGGGACTTCAGAGGACCCTCACATCAACTAAGGGCACTGGCGGGTACGGGAACGTCACATCATGCAGCTGTGTTAGTGGATGGGGTGGTATGGGATGCAATGTTTGTCAGTCAAACGATGCCTGCCAATCAAGCTACAACTCCGTCTTTGGAACCACCAGCACACCAACAGGAGTCTCCCCTATCGACACGTCGTTACAATGCAATACGGCACCAAAAGTTTACACCAGCGGAGAGATGAGTTGCCAAGTGATCGTATGTAGTTCCTGGAAAAATAACGGAGACCCGTTTCGCCAAGACTGACGCAGCTATTTTCATCCACTCTATCGGCGATGTACGATAGAACCCAACACTTCAAGGCGAATACAAATCTTCTGATCCACTCTTAAACAGATAATAGGCTGACACACTCTCATCTAATCAGCCATTTTCCCTGGGCGGACCGATCTCAACGTGCTACGAACTCTCAACCCATCGCAATCCCTCCTGAACAATACGTCTTATCTCGGCGGGAACAACGCCATCCTCGCACAGCTCTTTTATGACGGAACCGAGACGTTTAACTGCGCCGCAAACAGCTGCGCCCAAACGATCGATTCCAGCACAGGCGCAGTTGATTGGCAGTGCTCGAATCTCACGTGCACCTGTTTACCCGGCTCCACTTTCTGCGGAGGCTCGGTCAGTACAACTCTAACGTCACTTAGGACAATCGTCGGTTACTAACGTCCGGCCTCAGCCAACTGATCTTACAAAGACTATCAACGGCCTTGTAGGGACTCTAGGCATCGCGTGTGACCCACCTACGAACGGAGTCAGCGCTTGCTCTTTCCAACAAGCAGTCTTACAACAACTCTTTGGTGCCAGCGGCCTGTCCCTTTCAGGGTGTACATTCGGAGAGTGTGTGCAGAATGCAATTGTCACCGGTTCCTCAAACACAACAACCTCAACGAGTACAGGCGGAGGTGGAACTCATCTCAGCGGCGGGGTTATTGCGGGGCTCGCTGTCGTAGGCGCTCTTTTATTGTTGGCGACCCTAGCCTTCCTAGTTGGTCTAAGGACCCAAAGACGAGCGAAGACATCTGGTGCTACGGGGATCGGAGGCGGCGTCTCCGAAGCTGAGCGGAAGCAGGGCGTCGGAATTGCTTGGTCGAATGTTGGTTATTCGATTCGCAGACCTGGAGCTAACAATGGGCTGTGGCGTCGGTCTCGTCCAACGAACCCTGTTAGTGGTGACTATGACGACGGAAAGGTTATATTAAATGGCATAAGGGGTCGTGTCCAGCCGGGCGAGATGATGGCCATCTTGGGACCCAGTGGTGCGTCCGGACGGTAAACTGTCATGGATAATAGACTCGTGCTGACAGTCAACGCTTCGTGTCATCGCCAGGTGCCGGAAAGACGACCCTAGTCGAGCTTCTAGCCGGGAAGAATAAGGAGGGAGTAGCTACAGGCTCCATGGACTTCTTCTCTTCAGCTGGTGGAGCTCCGTCCCGAAGACCCCGAGTTGCTTTCGTCGATCAGGTAAATGCTTTGGATTTGCTAGATACATATGCGATTGTATCTAACCAGGGCCTTCTCATCTAGTCAGATATCCTCCCAGCAGAGCTTACCGTGCGTGAGGCACTCCTCTTCGCTGCTCGACTTCGTCTTCCGGAGTCGGTCCCTGATTCGGATAAAATGGCGCGAGTATTCGAGGTCATGAATCAACTCGGACTGACGGATCTTGCGGACACAAGAATTGGGAAGACGAATGGCGAAGGAAGAGGGGTTAGCGGTGGGGAGATGCGGAGGATAAGCATTGGACTGGAGTTAATCGGTCGACCAGAGATATTAGTTTTGGATGAGCCGGTATGTTTATCGTATTTCCCTCGTCGGGAATACCTCCAAGCTAACATAAGGCCTCAGACATCTGGCCTCGACTCATTCTCCGCTCTGAAAGTTGCTACGGTACTCCAACAGCTGGCAAGGGACCCTAACTACCCGACGACCGTTATTGCTTCTATCCATCAACCCAGCTCCAACCTGTATCGCACATTCGATCAGGTACTCGTCCTCTCAGGTGGATTGACTCTTTACAATGGTGCCGGTGGCCTCGAACCGTCAACCCACTTTGCCGCACGCGGACATCCTTGTCCAGCAATGTACAATATCGCGGATCATCTACTCGACCTCGCAGCCAACCCGCCCGCAGGATTCCTTTCCCGAGATTCTAACTCGTCAAAGAGCAACCATATCTCAGACACAGCACTAGAGAAGCCTCAACATACAACAGACATTGCAATGGAAAGCCTCATACCACCCCCGTCTGGAGCAAAAGGTCGTAGGCCCTGGGGCCAAGCATCACATGGGAAGCTATTGTCGTCTCAGCAGATGTCAGGACGATACCCAACTACGTTCCTTACTCAGCTACAGGTCTTATCTGGCCGAGAGTGGTTAAATCTCAAGAGGTATGACTTGAATGCCTTTATTGTTAAGTACAGCCATTGAGACTGTGAGCTTCCTAGGGATAAAGCACTTTTCCTTGCTCATGTTGCGATTGCCGCCGTACTTGGAATCTTTTGCGGTGAGCAACTAGTCGGTCAACTTCACCTTACGTCCGCTGACGTCAGATTTTTACTAGGCGGTTTATACTACAAGACCGGTATCACGATTGCAGGCTTCCAGTCCCGCGTGGGTTCCCTGTTTTTCTTGGTAAGCCGAAACCAAAGTCACAGATTTAGGCTGCGGACATGCTAACCCAGATGTGCAGGGATCCCTTTTATCTTTCTCCGCCCTGAGTGCTTTGTACAATATTGTCGAGATCAAGCCGCTTTTCCTACGCGAACGTGGAGGGCGGTATTACAGGTACGTTAGGCACCTCACTTGCTCTTGGGACTTGGGCACTGAACAAATATTCGTTCTTACAGCCCGACCGCGTGGCTCCTCTCCAGAATTATTTTCGACGTAATTCCTCTACGTCTGATACCCACTGTAATTGTTTCCACCATGTAAGCACCAACCTATGCCAATTTTTAGAAGCACGCCGTCTGAAGTGCTTTCTACACCTTAGAACATATTGGATGGCGGGTCTCTCACCACATGCTGATAGATTCTTCAAATTCCTCCTCATCTTGGTACTGTTCTCCCTCGCCATGACCCTCTTCAACTTCTTCTTGGCATGTGTGTTCAGGAATGGAGGAATCGCCATCCTCCTTTCGGCGCTGTTCAATCTGTTTACCATGACGTTTGCCGGCTTCTGTAAGCATCTCATCGGCCATACCTGATTCGGTTGCCCTCTAACCCCCTTGCTTGGTTTCCTCCAGTCGTCCACCTTGACAGTATCCCTCCCGTACTCCGGTGGCTTCAATGGATCTGTCCGCTGAAGTACGCGCTGGAGGCGTTGAGCGTCAATGAGGTTGGCTCCGGTTTGATGATCCAAGACGTACTCTCAGGGGTACCGGTGAATGTCTCGGCTCAGCTCATCATGAACTTGTTGTTCGGGTTCGGCGCCAACAATTACTACCGGTGAGTTATAACGTCCCTCACTGAAAACTGGTTCCCTACTGAACGGTTTTCTCGTCGTTTGAATTAGGGACGTTCTGGTGCTGTTTGGGTTCGTGGCTGGGTTCGGTGTCCTGCTCATTCTGAGCGTTGGGTTGTTGCTTCGCGAAAGGCGATAATATCTTATTTTGCGATCCAGTTTTAGACTATATCACCAATAAGCAATACATACCCCTTTGCGTCCTAAACGCGGTAGCGCGCTCGAGGATATTGGCTAACGGGCAGGAAACAAGGTCATAGTTACGCCATAAAGCGGTCACTTGACGTTGTCGCTTGCTATCAGCATCACGAAGGTAAAGTTTACCCATTTCAAATACGTATTTTGTTCACCCGATCGTCTTCCGCGTTCCTCCGGTTAATGAGGACCGCAACTGTATTCTTATGATCCTATCATATGCCGTGGCGACAAAACATAATACCACCGTAAAACAGTATTGATACAAGTCTATGTATAGATTTATACAACGGGGAGAGATATTCTACAGTATAAGGATACAAACTGCGTTCCGGACGCAACGAGGGAGGTTCATACTGTCAGTCCACATAGTCGCATAGTCAATTTGCTGAGTTCGAGCCCTTCTCCGTCGTCCGCACTACTGACGCTCGTAGCATCTGATTCCGAATTCCGCCGTGCCCTAAGTCGTTGGATGGAAGCTCGGTATTTCTGATACTAAAGATACCGTAGTGACGATGTGAGATAGTGCGACACCCAATAATTATCATGTGGAGACGTACTTTAACGCGACGTGCTAATGACATCGCCACGGAGTCGCGAGGCATGGGCATTCCTGGCGCAGGTCTAGAGCGATCCTTCCGGACGACTCTTGAAGAAAACTGTGGTGTGTACATTTTGATGGGAGGTCCTCCTCCTAGAGGACGAGACACGGTATACACTCCGATGGAATAGCCTGGGAATCACCAATCTTGTCGGTCAGTGCATGTGCGAATGATAATTGGAGCGTTGGAAAATGAAGCTCACGTTGTCCAGCAATGGGCTTGGCCAAGATTCTCAGGAACTTGTTCAGATTCACTGAAGCGGGGAATAAATAAACCAATTATCAGCTGTGATTCAAACTCAGAGAATTAGACGACCTTCTCCTCCATACCTTGTGTTTCGGGCACAGACTCCGACATGAACTCGTCAACCTCTATCGGATCCCGTCCGAAGGCTGTCAACAGGGCTCGTAGATCCTCCCGATCCGCAGAACCGGGATATCCCGCGCCTAGACAATGGCAGTGCTATCGTGTAAGTATAAGGATGGATGAGGTGAGGTAGGATTTGACTAACGGGTGCCATCCTCATCTAGGGGAAGGAGGCGTCGAGTTGTCCGGATGAAAGCAGCATGGTCAACTATCAGAGTTATAGAAGTGTCTTTAGTTTGCGTCTTTGGTACGAAAAGGTTGGCAATACTTACGGAAAGCGGGACATGTGATCAACTCCTTGTCACCAAAGACTTGATCCTGCGGCCGGCCGAAAGCGACAGCAAGGTACATAGCCGCCTGAACGGGAATCATTCCTAATGGAATAAAGCCATCATCAGCACAATGAAATGCGTGGCTGTAGTATACCATGTGCACCTGCAGGAGCCTGGTCGCGGCAGAGCTGCAACTGGATGATGAGATCGTTGATCGTGGACATGGTTTTTAAGTTGATTGGTGAGTTGAGGTGAAAGTGTATCGTTCAACGATAGCAAAAGGATGATAGATACTGATGGAAGAAGGCTGGACTGGAAGAGAAGAGGAGTCGCGAGGAAGAGACGATGCAGTGGCTTTGTGTGGAGGTTGAAACATCCAGACCAAGCACCTTTTAAGTGATTCGGAGCATAGCCTGTGGTGCGAGGCATCGTCGGGGCATCGTTTTTACCTCATGGAGGAGGCTCGGCTCGGCTCGGTTGGGGAGATCGGCATGCCTTATTGGGCTTACTTTGAACCTTGTTCGCCACGTGGGAGTAAATATCTATCTACCAAATCCCCAGAGCTTGACGACCACCACGCAGCCTGAAGCTTAGTTTACAAATTTCCTCGGTCAATCCGAACTTAAGGAGCTATCCCCGAAGAATTAGTTCTCGCCTATTGTGGGGGTAGATTTCAACGTAAGCACGATTATCCGAAACAAAAGAGCGGATCCTCCTCTAGAATTGAGCATCAGATTGCGCTAGACTGTGCCACTCGTGGAGCTCTATTTTTTAAAATGACTAGACGGAAAGCAAAGCTCGAGTCTGTGCAAGACGATTATGAAAGCCCCAGTGCCTCCCAGGTGATTGCTATTATTGGCGACTCCACTGTGACTGGAAGGTTATTTTACTTCCCTCGTTTTTCATGGCGAGGCTCAATTGGGATGTCCTTTGCGTTTCCAGGGCTCGGTGGACTAGATGCCCCCATCGTGGCGGCGGGGCCTCGGCTATCCAGCCACGGGTCATTGGTGTCGCACGGGCGGAACGTGGTGTCAACGACGCTACCACAAGCGCGGGATCTAGCAAGTTCAGGGCGCAGCTGCACATGCTACGGTAGCAAACTACGTCTGACCACTACTCACCGCAGTAACATTTATGGGTTGTTTAATGGCACATGCATCATCAAAACACACAGATACCCGATAATCTGTCCCCAGACACCCATGCTTGAACTCACGTCTAAGCTCCGCTTACCCTTTATGGCCTCTGGGGCCATTATCATTCCAGTAACAACACGATACCTCTATTCCTCTACGAAGGGCGTGGCCCTTCTGCTCCACTAGTTTCTGGCCATCGAACACCAGCATTCAAGTCCTCCCCACAACGGTCGAAGGCAACTTCCGTGCGAAGGCCGTAGACGCAGGTCCTGTTACGGGAAAGGCCAGAAGCGCACTGAGAAAGGATGAGATGACAAAGAAATGTGTCGCCGTAGTCGATTTAGGGAAGACCGTCATCCTTCCCGATAGTTGTCGTGCCGCTCACGCGCTCTATCAGGTATATTCCAGCTTCATACATCATCTCGGAAAGAAGAAGCGTACGTTCAGTTAACGCCTCTCTGCCCGTAACATGTAGCGCTGGGTGATATAAGCCTGACCGGATCCTATGTTTTGCGGATGAATGAATATATGGCCAATTGGAGAATGCGAATGGAGGTTGGTCTGGCACCTTGGCGAACGTGATATCTACCAAACCTCCATCGAAGTTCAAACGAAGTTCTGGCATCTATCTCATCAAAAGAGAGATGGAACATCTGGACTCGGAGACGGCGCACATATCTTAAGAGTCCCAAGGGGTTCCTTATTCTATGAATAAAAGCGCCAGCGACATCTTACTCAGAAGTGGCGGACCACCTTAACCCGTCCTTTGGAAGGCCCGCATCCAGACTGGTTGTTACCCTGTGCCTGGAGCTGGAAACGAGATCAAGTCGACAGTAATTATGATAGGTGGGATGATCTATTCAAATATAAATTCCCTTCAATGGGTTGACGCATTGTGACACCACGGTTACACGTGCGGCAAATCTCGCAGTTGTATTATTCAACAAAGCATCTGATTTTGACACGGGTACTTCACCACTATAGCGATGATCGGATCCCTTTGGCAACGAAAAGGTCCATGGTCACTCCAAGGAGGATGTGGCCTGGCATCTTGATGAATTTAAAATCCACCAAGCCTGCATCCTCAAACAACTTTTTAATATCCGCTTCTTCAAAACCTTCCGGGTCAATAAGCGCAATCAGCTTCCGACTTTATGGCATACTGTCGAGGGGTTGAGGGACCGACCTGCATGGTGATGCGAAAACGCTTCCCGAGGGAAATCATGGGATGGCTTCCCAGCCTCACCGGGCGCAGCAATAACATGCTCGTGGCTTTGACCAGGATGGTGATTTTCATGATGGGGGTGATGATGGTGATGGTTGTGATGCCCCGTATGACTAGTGCCCTGGGCGTTGGACATCCCCAGGTTCATGATCTCTTCATTCGTGATCCTGTCGAGGATAAGGAGTGCGCCAGTACCGGGACGTAGATGAGCGATCAGCTTCTTAGTCATCTGTGCGGGGTCCTCGAAGTGATGATAAGCATGAGCGCACTAAGGGGGCTAGGCGAGTCAGAAGTCATAGTCTCCCCAAGTTCATGCGAGAGCGCCTGATTCGATTTTTCACATACAATAATGACATCGAATTCCTGACCATCGAGATCGTTACCAGTGGCTTGTAAGTCGACGACGGAAGCCTTGAGTTTATCCTTGGTCTCATCGCTCTTTTGGGCCTTCTCGTTGAATACATCAACCATCTTCTGGCTGATATCCCAACCTTGAATCTCTTTGCAGAATGGGGCCATTTGTTGCGACATGACCCCGGTTCCACAAGCAAAATCGAGGACCTTAGTGCTTTCGGGATCGAATCGGTAGGTTTCACGCATTACGGTGGTCCCGGCTGCTGCGATCTTTTTGGTCAATGTTGCCAGCTCAGTGTCGGAAGCCATTGTGGAATAGGGTTCTTTTTCATATATTTAATATTCACCTGGATCATTGGACCATTGTCCATGTCATCGTACGTCGCCGCAACTCGGTCAAAGTGGGCGCGGTTAAGATCGCTGAGCGTGGTGGCCATTTTTCTCCCTTGTCGTAGTAGGGTATGTTCTCTCGTGTTGTGCGAAGGTAGAGTTTGACTTCCCTTGACCCGCGGCTTTGGTGTTATATATGGTTTCTGGATGACACTTTTCGTAATGGCCAAAGATGGTGACTGTGAAGGTAACCTTGCCCGCTATTTCTCAATAGAAGGCGTTATCGGGTCCATTGTCGATAAGGAGCGTTAGAGACGATCAGTGTCCGCGAGTACTTATAATTATATTCCAATCACACTGATGCTACTTCTGCTATTGACTCTGCCACATGCAGCAATAAAACCTCTAATGGCTTGCTAGAGGGCTATTTCTTAAGAGTGATGTCTGGGATGGTGTCCACGTTCGACAAGGCGCGAAGATAGAGGGGGAACCTTTCGCGAGCAAGTAGCCCCAGGACTCCAACGTTCACTTGGATAGAAGACTTCAGAATTGACTGAATGATCGGAAGTCAACCGTTAAATGCGAGGAGAATGTCAGTGACGTCACCATCGTCCCAGTCAATAACAAGAGAAGAGCAGATTGGCGCCCTGATTCGGGCGAGGAGAGATCGGGTTGTCAAGCTATCAATACCGACGATTGAACAACTGCGAGATCCAAGTTCGATCGGCGAAGTCCTGAGACACCACGATCTCAACCCGCTTAATGTCGAGGGTACTGAGATTCGGACAGAATTGTAGGATGTGCATAAGCTAGGGTAATTATGAACTCGAGCGCCGCATGCCAATCAAGTGCAATGATTCGGGGCCAGCCAAAAGTCTCGAGTTCCAGGGCATCCAACAGCGTTCACGTGTGAGATGTCGCAGTCGTTCCGTGTTACCTCTGAAGAGGTCCGTGACAGCATTCCTGGTGGAGAAACGCAGGCCGACGCGGATAGTATGACTCCCGAGCAATGGAGCTGCGACGGAGCAAAGAAGCGCCATGCACTCCGGCCTGTTGATGCTGAGCACCGCCGAGCGCCCCTGGTACAGGCGAGCGGCGACTTTGCCCATGAAGTCCAGGTAGTCGCGGGGGATCGGGAACTTTGCCACCCTACATCTTACTTCTAACGCACAACCCTTCGATTCGTCAGCGCCAGCGACTAGGTCGGGATAGCAAATTCTGGCAGAACGACTGCCCGTAATGCCAAGGAGTCTTTGATGAGCGCCGCCCGCCGAAACAAAACACATGCAAAATGGGAAAACTCTTGGAAGTCCAATTATCACTGCCAGAAGTATCTCGTCTGGGAGGCAGGAGGTACGTTGGAGAGGATTCAAATGGCGACGCCGGTTGGCGACATGCTGATTAGGGAGTTTTGAGTAGGTATCCAAGTGCCTGACTTCTGTCATCACAAGTTATTGGCTGGTTAATGTTGAAATATCCGAGTGATCACCAGATCTGTTTGCTGTTTCAACACCTAGAATTGAATGCAGCTCACAGAGATGCTAGATCGTTTAATCCCTGACTGAAACCGCTCAGGAGCCCTGCAATAGCGTGATCAGTGACAGTTTGGATTGGACGGGCAGCATGAGTGGCTAAAGCACCGGAATGTGGGCCAGAACAGATTGGCGTGTGTGAACCCAATGGCCAAGGCAGCTACCGATATCCGGCTTTTAGAAGTCGCTAGTACTGTATAATTCTATGTCAAAGGTAACTCGTGCCTGTCCAATAGTCAGAGTGATGGGTAGCAGAGCGCGAATCTCACAGAGCAAGCTCAGGCACGGCGGCTTCACACTGATTGACCCTTGTTCGTACTGTGGGAGCAAAACCTACATTGTCCACTCTTCCAATTCACCCAAGTGTGACCGGAAGTTTGCAATGCCCTCGGTCATCAACTCATTAATTCTAGCTGAGCTCAGAGAATTATCTACAGCAGACTACGTGGCCGTCTTTATACCCCTCGCAATTATTTCCTACGTGGGATGGACTTCGTTTCAGTATAATCGTCGCACAATCGTCGAGCCCAAAACCGAAAAAGTCTTTATCGTCGGAGCCTCGTCTGGAATTGGGCGCCAAATTGCTTTGGATTACTCCGCTCGTGGAGCTCTAGTGGTCATCATGGGGAGGCGGAAAGCGGAGCTCGAGACCGTGCGAGATGATTGTGAACATGCTGGTGCCTCCCAGGCGATTGCTGTTGTTGGTGACTTCACTGCAGTGGAAGATATCGTCGCGGCCAGAGAGAATATTGCAAGAGGCGAGAACACTGTACATGATTTTGCGTGACAGATTGATTAAACCTCTCTTGGTTCTCTAGAACTCAGTGGATTGGATACCCTCATTGTGGCAGCCGGGGTATCGTCCCTTCAGCCACTGATAACCGGCGTTGCAAAAGCAGAACGTGATGCTGATGGTCACTTCGCGCCCGGTGCCCCCTCAAAGGATGCAGTCCAGCGGGTTCAAGATGTAGCAGCACGTGCCATGACGGCGAATTACGTCGGACCACTGCTCACCGCGGTGACATTTGTGAGTTGTTTAATAAAGTACCCATTGGAATTCACTCACAGGGTAATTCAATCCCCAGATACCTATGCTTGAACTCACATCCAAAGCCCCCGCCATACTCTTGATTGCCTCCGCAGCCAGTATCATTCCAGCACCAACGCGATCTCTCTACTGCTCCACTAAGGGCGCCACCCTTCTCCTCTACCAGTCCCTCGCAATCGAACACCCGCGAATCAAGTTCTCAAACGTCCTCCCCGCAACGGTCGAAGGCAACTTCCGTGCAGGCGCTGTAGACGCGGGTCCTGTTAGGGAGAATCTTGGAAGTGCACTGAAGAAAGATTATGTGGCCAAGGAATGTATCGCCTCGGTCGATTCTGGGAAGACGAACGTCATCCTACCCATCAGCTATCGTGCCGCTCATGCGCTCTATTGGATATATCCTAGCCTTGTTCATCGTTTTGCGAAGAACAAGTACAACTTCAATTAAACTGTCAGCTTCGTAACAAATGGTACTGGGCGACAGGACCATGAGATGCGACGTGATCGTCGGAAGTTGGTTTACACTCAGCATGATCCTCGCACACTCACGAGGTCCCATTAAAGCGATAGACTTGGTATTGTTGAACGAACTGTCAGAGAGGCATACATATGTCGCTGCAAATGCGCCGCGGTCGTGAAATCGTTTTGGATGCGACCTTGGTTGATGACGACTATGCAAGTAATAAGGATCATTTCAAGGTGGCATTTCCACTCTCATAAGAATCCCGAATTGTGCTGCTTTCCCCTTATAGACTCTCTGATTTATGCGGGGGGTTTGAATGGACAACATTGAGTGCATCATGGTATGCTAGAGGATCAACATCGACGTGGGACAATCAGCCACCATCGGTAAACGTCATCCCCGATGTACACCCATTCCCATTCCGCTACACAACTTTCTCTACCAGAAACCCTCTTACTTCATATAACATTTGGACTCCAAGGGTTTCAGGATGCCGTTCGGTTAGACAGGTCGTTAAAGGTCATTCAAGAGTGAGCCTCACCGTCTTTCGGATGGTTACCTATCTGAATGGCTAAACCCTCGCCTTTCCCATAAAGAGATCCCGAAATAAGAGGGAATGGTATGGTGTATTTGGTTTCCTCACTTTTCGAGGCTCTGGCGTTGACGTTCACCAATCTCTGAAATTTAAGCCGTCAAATCACTGATATTGAACACCCTATCTGTTGTCTCTGTGGGAGCCTTTGATTTATTCATTTTGCCGCTATTGGATCCTCACAACGACAAGTTCTTTCATAAACATTTTGGAGCCGTCTATCAAGCATTTTGGCTTGCACCTTTAGTTGGGTTATCTCTCTGGCTTAATGTGAGCATGTCCTTGGGTTTGCCGGTCTGAATGTTTGGCGGCCACGCTCACAACTTGCTAACCATTGCTAGATGTCCTGGTGTTCGTCAATTGCTGCACGGACATACTCCATCCGAGTGGGAAGGCAGGCGGTTTCTGCTAGTCCGTATACCGGGTAAGCCTTCTCTCGATTCTCTAATAGCATATCTCGACGATCCTGTCTCAAATAATATACGATGCACCCGACAGATTGGTTGCCCAAGTCGCATCATCTGCATACAGAGTGATCTTGATCGTTTCGTACCTTATCCTCACCTTCATGCTCACATACGTGCCATATTTGGGCGCTTCGGCGTCCTTCATCTACATTTGCTGGGTGAACTCGTGAGTGCATACCTTGAGCGCTTTCAGCATATCTAAAAACCGCTTTCGTTCCTTTGTAGCTACTACTGTTTTGAGTGAGATGTGAACAGCCTTTTTTCTGGTGCGCCAGGCTGACACAGCGTTCATGATCTAGGTACTCCTGGATATACCGTGGGATGACGTTGTCTCAACGTGTCAAGTATGAGGAAGAACGATGGGCGTATTACCTGGGTTTCGGTGGGTGGCCTGGATCACGCCAGCTATACTGCCAATGCATGAACCAGCTAATTTCTAAATTTATGCATCAGGTCTACCATCTGCCTTCTTGTGCATGTGGGCTAGTAGCCTCGGCAACGCAGCCATATTTGCTCTCATATACCCACTGGTAGGTGCCTTCGTTGACACCACTTGATATGAGACATTGAATCTGGCGTTTCTCTCAGATGATCATTCAAGCAATGCACGCCACACCAATCCCGCTCAGCCCACACCTATTGGACACCGCTGGAGGGAGTTCAGCATTGCCCAGCTCTTACATACCTGTACGAATGCCTATCTTCGCGACGGTCATCGTTGTGAGCGAACAATACTCCTATTTATTTCCTTAAGGCGACCTACTTGAACGGATTCACGTGCTGATCCATTCCAACCAATTCGATCAGATGAACGATGCCGTCGTGCGCCTCCTATCAGTCACCGGAACCTCCCGCGCTGCGAAGCGCACAATGGGCCTTCGAACCATCTCCTCGGGCGATGAAGACCTCCTCATCGATACACCGACCTCCCCCATTGGGGGCAGTGGTTACAGTAGTCCCATTGGTTACTCAGGCTACGGCTATAACGGGGGCATGAGTCCCGCAAGCGGCTCGGGCATGAACCTCTCTGGTGGTGTGAATAACATACGGCTCCGACGGAAGGATTGAAGCGGGGTTTCCCCCGACAAAGGGAGGATTGAAGGAAGGGAGCCATCTAGCGAAGCCTCGGTGACTTTGGTTTGGGTAAGGAAGCAAAGAAGTTTTCTCTGGGTCAATTGAGGAGGGTTCTACAGACAGAAGGACACGGATTGCAGGACATGCTTTTCGAAGGAAGACAAGGGTTCGAGTGTGTGCGATGGGGTGCTTTATCACTTACCGCTTTCATAGATTATGCTTCGCTTCGTGTATATAGATTGTTGCGTTACTTCTCGGTATCGATTCTTCTGTCATGTAGGGTATATGACAGTGCTGGAAAGCCGTGGTTTTCGGGAGAGCTGTGGCGAAAGCACCGATGTCAAGCAGTTACACATAATATTTATATACACGGAATACAAGTGATATAGGAGGAGGGAGCACAAATACCAGTAGAGGAGAAAAAAAAAGTCAACGTATCGATAATCAGAGACCAAAAGTGAGGATGAACGAAAGTGAGAAGAAATGTGAGGGAGAGAGAGAAATGAAAGAATGTGCGATACCGCGGCCCGTCGAGGAGGCGGCGTGGCCTTATTAGTCGGCGATCGGCCATTGGCCATAGTACTTGATGATCGGGAGCCGCGGAGGCTTGGTGGTAGATTGGGCGTGTTTCATCTCCTTGGTCCTCAGCCTCGACGAGCTCTCGACACGCCCAAGCTGCTCCTCCCACTCCCTAATATCATTCCCATCCTTGTCCTTCGGCTGCCTCGGCTGCTGTTGCTGTTGCTGTTGGAATACAGCAGGAACAGGCGGAACCGGCGGGGGCGCGTACATGAACGGCGAGGGCGTCGTCTCCCTCTGTGTCGGCGTCGCAGCGCGAGACGACGATCTCGACCCATCCTCGGAATCATCACCACCCTCTCCTTCCGCGACCGGCATCGCATCCGCAGTCGTATCCATGAGGTTATACATCCTCTCCGTCAAACCATAGATCTGAGGCGACATGGGTCCAACGCTCGCCCCACGCTTGAACTCGCCACCTTCCTTGCTCTTGCTACCACTCCCAGCGGCGGGTCCCCCTCCAGACGTTTTCGGCCTTGGCTTATTATGCTCATCGCGATGTATGATCGGCGCAGACCAAAACGCGGATTCTGCATATCGGAAATTGTCTCCCGTATCGCCATCTGGAGCGCGTTCGTAAAACTTTCGCTTGGATAGTTTCGCTTGATTGGGAGGTGGTGGTGGTGAGGACGCGTCTTTGGATTTGCTATCCTTGACCTTGGCTTTGACCTCGCGAAGGCCAAGGTCTCCCGACAATACGTACATCGGCGCGTCGTCGCTATCGCTCGTTTCCATCTGATTGCTCCCCTTCTTGGACTTGTTAGTCCGCCGTCGAGAGGTTATTGGTGCACTGCTAGGTCTCGGATCGTCGCTCACGGGTGGACTCGGTGGAGGCGAATGCAACATCGAACCCGGTCCCACAACAGCAGCGTCAGGTCTCCGCGCTCCTTCAACATCAGAAGAAGAAGAAACGGGCGGTTGTCGCGTCGACGTATGGGGTCGTTTTGCCGATTGCGTATGCAATTGATTGAAGGAAGGGTCCGGATGCGATGAACGCGGTCGTTTGACGCTTCCCGGGTTGGATTTGACGAGCTCGTCGAGCTTGGCGCGGACGTAGGTTCGACGCGACGTGCTGATCCCGACGAAGCGAAGTTCTTGAGCTGGGAGGGAGAAGGTTTCGGAAACGGTCAAAGAGGATGAGGAGGCGCTGCCATTGCTGGGGTTGAATGTGGTTGCTGGTGGAGGGGAGGATCTCGAGGGAGAAGTGAGGGTAATCTGGGATATGTGATCCCGTATATCAGCACTGGGCGTTTACGAGCACTAACAGGACACACGTACCTTAATGCGGACGAAGAACCGAATCGACACCAACGCCGTCTTCATGGTCTCTCCCAACGCCCAATGACCCGGCTTCGCAGCTGGTACGGCAGATAACATGTCCGTCGAATAGACCAGGGATGGATCTAACCCTTCACTTCCCAGATCATTATTGACACTAAAGTCGCCTTTGGTCTTTTCAATCGTAGCAATGGTCTGCGTGAGGGTTTTGGCGCCCGAAGCATACGGGCGAAGGATGGACGACACCGAGAACGGGAAGATCCCAGGTTCAGATTCATGAATGCTCGGCGGAGGACTGGAGGGACCTGCAGTTCCTGGCAGAGTGTAAGTTGCTGCACTCGCCCCTGCTCCTGCTCCACCGGCGGTCGTCGTCACAACAGGAGGTCGGAGGGTCTCACTAGAACCGAAAGGATCTTGATCCTTTGAAGCCATTAGAGTTGCGACGTCGGATCCATCCTCTTCTCCTTCTGAAGCGGAAGCACCATCCTTTTCTTGCTCATCTGTCCTCCCTGACGACGGTGGCGTTGGTAACGGCGAATTGACCGCGCTTGTCGAGGGCTCCGAAGGAAATGGTAGGACGTTATTGGTTTTGCTTGGATCCCTGAAAACGGTCCTTCGTTGGATTGACAGAGAGACGCGAGTGACAGCCGTCGAGGGACTGTCGGGCCGTATGCGGAGAGAGATCGGTATGGCGTCCCCCGGACCCAGCGCGTAGCTCGGCGTGTTTAATGTATATGAGCAGGTTGATAGCCGATTGGACACCGCGTGGACATCCGACGGCGCGAGCGTCGACGAGGACGATGAAGGGGCGCAAAGAGGCGGTGGAGAGTCGTGTCGGACGAAATTCAAATCGTAGGCCTTGGCTTGTCGCGTCCCTTGAGCGAATAGTGGGGTATGCGTGATCACTAGAAAAACGGCGTTCCCGAGAAGAGATGAGATGCACCGCGAGTCAGCGTTTTGTGGAACGACCAGATCGGGCCAAAGGAAGGTTAGCGCACCTGCTTCCAATCTCCAAAACACCCGATACTCTTGCATATGACATGTCGACGGCGCTGCAATATCCGGCGGCAATGACATCCTGAATGGGAGGTCCACGTCGCCTAAAGGTGCATATTGTTGACCCTCTGGAGCCTGCCAAAGGACTTGGGTCTTGTTGAAGAGAATGTTGGTGTGTACGACACCCAACTTGGGCATGCGAGACTCGTAACAGCGGATAGCGATGGTGATTTTGCTGGCCATTAAAGGATTGTCATCGTCGCCCAAACGTGTGCGTACGATTCCATGGGTGCTGACTTGAGAGAGGGCGAAGTAACCGTTGAAAGGCCAACTCTTGGTATTGGACGAATTACCCTTGAGTGGGGTAAGGGAGAGGAGGACCATTAGAGAGAGGGGAGGGGGAAGGAGTTGAGGATCATTGGGATGAGGAGTGGTATGTATATACTTGTCGGGTATCGTAACGCGGGATGGCTCAGCCCAAAGGAAGAACTCGCGTCGCCATTCAATAGGGTCTTTTTCCCTTCACGCAAAAGGACCCCGAACCCGTCCTCCCAATCTTCTTCCTTCCCGGAGTTATTCAAAAGGTGCTTCCTTTCGCCAAACCCAGTCTAATGTTTATTGTCATTTTCACTTTGCCACGTTACATTGCACTGTTGGCCCTCAATATCCCATACGTACTCACGTTTTACTCACCGTGTCGAGATACACATGACACGACTGACAGGTGTCCATACGGTCGTCTTTCTGAAACACTTTGCCCAACGGACCAGTTTCTTTTTTTCTTTGACGCCCAATTATCGATTGATTAGGTGATCAGGCGAAGGTGGATACAGACTTGGCTAGAGCGTCGATCTGTTATTCCCCACTTCAGCCGAGTACGCCTGAGGGTGCCGAGCCGATTAATGAGATCGATGACGACGACAGAACTCAGGACTCCTCGGGAGCCCATCGGGCATTATATTAGTATTGGCGCTCTTTCAGGAGTCCAGCTCGTGAAACCCGAACTAGCAAAGAGAAAAACAACTCTCTACTTTCCCACACTGCATCTCCCGCTCGTTTGCGCTTGTAACCACGACACCACAATACGCAGATACGACAACCATTTAACGATGCCCACCCAAGCTTATGTCCCCTTCTTGATAGCGGGGATGCTGTTCACTGGTGGGTTCAAAAGGTATTTCATGATAGATCAATACTGACTTGCTCACTCGACCTCCTGAACCACTCCCATAACATCCATCCACCAACAATATCCTCAAACACACGTCGTAACGCTCCATAATTAGGCTGCTCCAACTCCCTATGGACCAAATGGCAAGACATGCAGTGCGTCGAGAACTGTGGACCCAACGATGACCCCGCATCCGCCGTCTATTTCGAGCAACCCGTTTGGCAAACACTCCAGATGTTCGTCGGCGAGGTTGGATGTGCGTTACACCATTTTTTATCTATATTTTTAAATATTAATTTTACTAATGCATTGGTCGTGGTGGGTCAGGCTTCATCCCTGTCTTGTACACTTACCTCCGCAACCGGAATGGTGCGGCGCCTATGCTTTCCAATGACGATACCCCCAAGACACCGGGAGAGAGTCTCATTGGACGAAAGATGCTCTTATTCTTCCTCCCTGCGGCTTGCGATGTGGCTGGTACTACTGTGAGTGCCTTTCCATCCCCCCTCTTTGCAATTCACTTATACATCGTTTCGTTTTCGTAGTTAATGAACATTGGACTTCTATTCACCCCGGTATCAATTTACCGTAAGTAGAGCTTTTAACCGCAGAACCCCTATCAATGTTACTTTCAGCTGATATCGCAAAATCCATTGGCCGCATTTCATAGAAATGACCCGAGGTGCCCTCGTCCTCTGGGTTGGTGTATTTTCTGTGATCTTCTTGCGCCGTCGCCTATACGTCTACCAGTAAGCCATCCACGCTTTCCCACCATGTTACAAGTCCTCACGAACGGAATAGATGGCTCTCCCTCGTCACCGTCATGATTGGCGTATCCATTGTCGGACTCTCCGGTTCCCTCATCAAGAAAGCCATCATCGCCGACCCAGCCCCATCCCTCTCCACCCTCACGACCGTCCTCAAAACAACCCTCATCTCCGCACGCTCCCTCGCCAAGGCCGACGACACTGACCCAACCCGCGTATTCATCGGCGTCCTCTTCATCCTCTTCGCTCAATTCTTCACCGCGTTCCAATTCGTGTTGGAAGAGAAGATCATGGCGCAATATAACGTGGAACCTTTGGTCGCCGTCGGGTTGGAAGGGTTCTTTGGATTGTTCAGCGTTTTGGCCATCATGCCGATCTTGTATTTGGGGAAGGATTATAGCGTTTGGTTGGATTTGCCGAGAGGGTGGCATCAGATGATGTATACCCCGACGGTGTTGATCAGTTCGGTCATCATTGCGTTTAGTATTGGGTTCTTCAACTTCTTTGGTTTGAGCGTTACGAGGAACGTTAGTGGTGAGTTGGCGTTTTACGCCTTGGCTTGGCAATGCGGTCAGGATCTGGGCGCTTACTGACGCAATTTGCAAATTGATTCACTTTTTTTTTTTTTTTTTTGGTAGCAACGGCTAGGAGCACGATTGATACTTGCCGTACTCTTGGAATTTGGCTCGTCAGTCTTGGTCTTGGATGGGAGACATTGAAGTGGCCGTTTTCGGCTCTTCAGGTCCTTGGCTTTGGTCTCCTCGTCTACGGTACCGTAAGTTGCACCGAAGCCTCTTGTCTTTTAAACTGCTTGTTACTAAGAGAATGGCTTTCCCTTCAGTTCGTCTTTAACAATCTCGTCCTGCCTCCCACTTTCCTCCGTACCGGTCATGTAGCTGTAGGCGGAGATGGCGATGTCTCCCCCGAAAATGCACCACTTCTCGGCGGTGAAGAGGATGATAGTGCGGTCGAGAGGCGTTTAGGAGAGACGGCTGTGTTGCCGAGCGATCTTGGACAGAGTGGGTATGATGTTGTGCCCCCAACTCCGAGGGGCCAGTGAACCCACTCCAATAGGGAGATTTTGATTCCGAAATGGGACGGTGCCTTGCTTTCTTGTTTTACCGCCTAACCCCTCATGTTCATCTCCCTCTCTGGCCAATTTAATTCAATTGTCTTGGGGGGGTTGGAACTGCGAACCTTTGCGTTGCCGAACCTCGTTTCACCCTTCAGCCGCCTCCTGTTACAGGCAACCGACACATAAACCCTGCTTAACCCCCCTTCAACTTGGATAACCTTTACTTCCACTTCATAACGTGACCTATCCCAAGGCCAATAATAAATGCCAAGGTCATCGGTCCCGAAAACGAACTACGGTGAAGAAACTGGAACGCCTTGCGGGTGACCGGGGTACCAGCGGTTCCATCCCTTCTGCTCTTCGCTTCGCTTGCTATTAGCGCGCTCTTGGTAAAACCGTGGTTGAGGTTCGAAGTCGCGTGGCGTGGCCAGAGCCTGTCCTTCCCGTCTCGGCCTTTTTCGGCTTCTTTGACTTCGGG
The DNA here is from genome assembly GCA_019633535.1 of Tulasnella sp. JGI-2019a. Lineage (NCBI taxonomy): Eukaryota > Fungi > Basidiomycota > Agaricomycetes > Cantharellales > Tulasnellaceae > Tulasnella sp. JGI-2019a. The sequence goes on from WSUE01000013.1 coordinate 65,776, forward strand.
ATATGATCGTGGGTTTTTGAAGATGCGACGCTCAATGCCCTCCACACACCACACGACCAGTCGGGAAAACTACCGGGAGGGGGGTAAACCGAGGGAGTGGGGCGAATCAAATGAAAATGTTATGGCATGTCAAGTTGAAACGATTTTGATTCTGGCTTTTCGCTTTGGGTGTTTTTGGCAAGAAGCAACGTGTCGTGTCGTCCGTCCGGCGCGGATGAATTCACCTCGGAAACAATAAGGCGAGAAGTCATCCACGCCGTCGCATAGAGATCGACGCTTGCAACGAAGCATGAATTTCTGAGAGAGAGTATAGTGCAGAAATACATAAGGTTCGAAGCACATGTTAAAAGTGTATCAGGAGGTAACGTCCTTGTACTGTAAGAGTGTTACAATACACGTTGAAGACCGACCCGCTGGAATCTGTAATCGAAGCTATAATGCCGTGATGCGAGCATTGCGTCAAACTTGCTGGGCATGTGGACTAGTGGATGTGTCACTGAGCCAAACTGCGGAACGGGCCGCGGGAATCATACACTAAACTTCGCGGCCAAGTCCTTACTGTAAGGCCTTTCGAAGCCAAAAAGATGCATTGATCAATTATCTCCTCGTTGGGGCAGACCCGCCATGGCACGGAGCATTTCCAATGTGGGGAATATCTATGTTCGGTATTCTGGCATGCCCGCATTCTTCTTTACTGTTCACCACCAACCTCTCTCCCCAATCCCTTGATATAAATATACCAATGCCTCCTCCGATCGCGTGGGGAAGATGGTCCGTCATCTCTGCACTTAGTGAGTGGAGTATTCGATTCTTCTTCTGACCTTCCTTGGATGGCCATCCACCTCCGGCCACGACCCATCCTGTCATCTCATGTCTCAAGAAGCTACGGAGTCGGGGAGCCGCCCGACTTTGCATCCCTCGTGTGTGGTTTAATCGCTTGGGCAGATAGTTCATGCTAGTAGGGGTGGAATGGATGGGACTACTGGACGACGGTGTCGTCTCGGCGATCACGGATCGATTACCTCTAACCGGCATCCAATCATCCATTCCAGCTCTAGCTCGCAATTGAATATCTCAACGGCACACTCTCACGTCTATCTAAACTATGATGCACCGCCACGTTTTCGCTGACATCCCTTCCAAAACTTCTCTATTATTTGGTGCTTCTACGTTTCATGTTCATCCCATACTCCAATCCTGGGGGGCCACGCCACGACTTACTCGACTCTCGACTCTTTTGCTGCAACCTTCATTCTTTCGCCTTCAACTAACTTTCGTTCTCGCGATCCTCGGTGAAATGGAATCTTCTCCAACTTTCTTCTCTTCTCGAACGTGAACGTCATTTCTTGTTTTCCGCGGGATGGGGCCTTCCTTTACGTCCTTCGTTACACGGGGTTCATTTTGCGTTGAAATAAACCCTAGTTGTCGGTACTGGTGAGTGTGATTTTAACCAATATGTTTCCTCGGCTCGCTTCTGATCGCTCGATCCGTCACATCCAAACTTGCTTCAAACACGATGAAACCTTTTTGAATTGAATTTTTTTTTAATATAGGTTATGTCATCATGCGCAGTGAGATCTAAAACAGCCCAATTCATTTCTTGCCTTGTGCCGCAGCCATTCTGACAGAATTGTCTGGACCTTGTGGCTCTTCCCATCGATTTTTATGACCAGCTACCACGCCAAACGAGCAGCAGATGTATGATGTGCGTACTTCCTACTCCTTTTAGCTTAGCACCGTCCCGTCCCACGGGGAAAGCGTCAGCCCAATTTTACACGCCGCTCACAACTTCCCCTTCTTTCTCTTATACCATAAAAATACAGGCCCTTGAACCGGATCAGAGGCGGAGGGTTGATGCGATAAGAGCCCAACGCGCGGATAACGAGCGTCGACAAGCACTGGTAGGTTCTTTCTTTGGCAGGCTTCCATTACTTATCCCCTGTGGTGGTCTCGGGGATCTGATATCCGCTTACTTCCCATCGCGTCTTTTTTTTTCTCGCTTTTTATAGCAGTCGATGAACCCAGATACGGAGAAGCCCGTGTGGGCAGATAACACGAAGCGTCCGTCTTGATTTTGGATGCGATTCTATGCCTGTCTCTCGCTTGTGGTGGTCGTGGTCGTGTGGCAAATATCATGTCACCGTGTCCCTGCACTCACTTCCAAACGATCGTTGAAAGGCAAAACGCCAAGTGTGCATGAGCTTTGCTGGATCTCGTAACTTGTCCCCGAAGGGTTCGAGGGCCAGTGACATACACACACACTTTGGCTTTCGCCAATACATATCAAGCACCAGGCGCCCACACTTTTTCCTTCATGGTTGCGCACGCCAATGGGTGAGGTCATATTGTCGAGGTCAATTTGTATCACTCGTTTCTCCCGTCCTAGTTACCGCCGCAGATAGACTGGACCGCAGTGGATCATCCTTTTCAAACCCAGCATATCACAAACGCCGCTCTCCCCACCAGTAAATCGCGCACTTCCAGTCAGTCACGGCGAGGAGATGGTTCTCTTCGCCTCCTTCTGTCAAATTTCCGGTTCCGAATCTGAAACCCTTGCTGTTTAGCCATGTCCTTGCCTCCCCACGACTTGACGAGGAGAGGTCTCTGGATTATTCATTGGCGTGAGGGCGAAAGGAAATATGTATCTTGGAGTAGTTGGCTTCGAACGGCTTTGCTCGACGCTCTCGCCTCTCACCTCTCGCCTCCTGTCGTGTCTCCGATCAAGGCAAGATATAATACGTCTACCTCGGGCTAGTATGAGGTGTGACATGACTGAATGATTAACATCCTTCATTAATATTGATTACACCATCGCGAGCCGTACAAAGATCACAGAAGCACGATTTCTGGTACTCGGATACGAGAAGGATTATATAATTAATCCGTAGCCAACTCGTGGCTTGACCTGCTAGTACTGCTAACTTCCCTAATCGTGAATTGCACCTCACGCCTGAATTCTAAAGCATGACCACAACCACAACCCCCCGGATCCATCGCCATGGCCTTGACAGAAAGCCAGCCCTTTATCTGATCCTCTTCGAGTCTCTCACACCTTGTCAGACCTCAGGTGGCTGAGGGGGCGAACCTCTAAGCATGCCGATATTGACCGGATCCAAAAGCAAGTCGAGCGCTTGGATCGCGTGGCTCTACTCTTTACCAAGGAGCCAAAAAAGGTCCCGAGGCAGAGGTTGAAGAAGGAACTTCGCCCAGAGCCACAATTCATTCCCATTGGTTTTGCCCTATTGGAAATCTTGACTCAGATTTAAATCTCAACGACCGGAATAATAAGCAAAGGGCAAATGCTCGCCCACTGACAGCGATCCATCTAAGGTACCGCACGTCTGAATTACAAAGAGCACGATTTTCCACCTTCAACCATCGCGGACCCAACCAAATTACAGCCAGTAGGAAGTTATTGAAGCCTTTTTTTTGGTTGGTTTTTGCTAATCTGATGATACTTTGCCTTCCCATATAAAGGACTTGCGGATATCGAGGACGCTGCGCATTTTCGTGAGTCATCGGGACAAGACTGTAAGATAGCTATTGACATTGACCCTCTCCGCTGACCTGTTCAGAACATCCACACCCATGCACAAAATCTCGCTTTCCTTGTCAAAAAGCTGACTAAGACCGCCACAGGAGACGGGGACGAAGAAAGAACTCGCCTACAACAATACGTTTACTTCCATTGCGTTAAGAAGATAAGAATGCGTGTTAGACTCCGCTCACCCATTGGCGGGCCTTAACTTATCTCCACATTGGAAAGGATCGACATCGGATTACACACGGTCCGTGGACCGTCGTTCGTTCGCCTTGTGACCATACCGGACTCCGTACGGCGCATCACTTCTGAGCAGTGGTTGTGTGAAGAACTTCTAACCTTCCAGATGGGGGGCGCAGGTCCACCTGAAATCATCACTTTAATCTTTGATAACGAATTGCTTAACCCTACTCCTAGGATACGCACAATCTCACCCACCATCTCGTTGTGCAGCCAGAAGCGGTGCAAGATCCGGAATTCGGGGTCGTGGACTGTATTCGCAAGTGGCTACCTCACCTCTCGGCGACAATGATAAACGTCAGCTTACTTGTTCACCAGAGCCCCTCGCTTCGGCTGCTTTTGCAATACGAGCGTATTGGTAGTGTCTTTAGGATGCAATTACAACCGCAATTGGTCTCTCGACAGTCGCTCATAGTTCCAATCAATTAGATACCCAACACACCCATCTGGAATGATGTCCCGGTCGACAACAAGGTCGACAACGACCAAACTCAACTCGAAGAAGAGATTTCTGAACAGACAAAATCACATAAATCCATTGGTCATTGGAGTATAACCTGAGCGAGCTGTGCAAGGGCTTCTACCAGAACGGGTGGGGGAGAAGGATCTTGTGGTTAAGGTTATCAAGTCGCGCTCTCTGACTGAACACAGCCACCAGTACTGAACTATCCTGATCCTGCAGAACTGCTCAGGGTTCATCGGTGTTTCCAATCGATTCTGTTTTCTCTACGACGAGTTCACCACCATAATCTCCAACGACACATAGTACAGTGGGACACACGGAAAAGTATACACATTGGCACAAACTTGCGCATCCAAAGTGGGAGCAAGAGCTAACCAAGAAGCTCCAGCGTGAACTCAGAGCTTGTCTAGCCACCAAAACCCTCAACATGGAGCGGTCGGAGGGAAGTTGCTCAGACAGCGAAGTTTTCTTTGGATATTTTATATGATGTGCGTGATTTAGAAACTGTAAGGGCTTATTCAGGTTCCTTTACACCGGGTTTTTGGTGTAGGGTAGACCTGAGCTCAATCACAATGACACAATGTACAATTCTTAGTATAGGCAAAGGTATAGCCTACTATAAGCTCCCCAGATGGCTGGAGAGCCATCTAGATCTACTTTAAACTACGCTTCGTCTCTCCAAACCAAGAGATAATATTGTCGCGGTCAACCATCTAACCAAACCACCAACTTCAATCAAATAATTATAAATAAACCTAACTTCTAAGCAAAGCTCAATACCAATTTACTATACCTAATTTTGCGACTGGCGAATCTGATAGTTGTTCGATATGTAGAGTGGATCGATAGACGGATCCGGGAAGAAGATCAGCGACGCCCAAATCTACGGAGAGAGTGGCCATATCTCGATGGGAAGGACAGACTCATTCCACGAGAGGTGATGAGGAAGCGGCGGAATTTGTTCCAGACGATTTGCGAGTTATCCGGGTAATGGATAGACTGGTAGTTTACTTTCAACAACGAGAAGCAAAAGCCTTAGCCCTTGCTACTAGCAGGTTACGATCCGATGAGTGCACCATAATTTAAATAAAGCCTTGGATGAGTGACCAGAATATTGCATTTCATTTGAATAGGTGCCGTATCACAGACTAGAAAGCCTCTTGAAGGAGCCAACCTCCATCGATGATAAATTCCGCTCCCGTAGTATATCTGTTCTGTAAATCCATAACCAATTAGACGGAACTTGGAGCCAATAGGGTTTCTACTTACGGTGATCAAGCTAAAGATGCACTGCGCATAATCCACAGCACCTCCCGGTCGGCCAAATGGAATACCCCAATGATCTTTGAACTTCGCGACATGCTCGTGGCTGTCTTTGTTATCCTCTGGGTCAATTACGGTCATCCCGGAAGGAAAGTAACCTGGCCACGATAGGAAGGATGTGAGCAACACGTAAAACGCGTGATCGGTCCGCCTATGCCAATCGTACCCGGACAAATCACATTCACTCGTATGCCCAGGCCCCGCCTGGCAAACTCAGTCGCAAGCTGCGTGCTAAGAGATATGGTGGCGGCCTTGCTCGTGTTGTAGGAGAATTGGCCTCTCTGAGAAGTCCTAGTGATACCTGACATAGACGCAATGTTGACGACATTCCCTGGTTCCGAGTGGCCTGCGACAGTTTTGGCAGCAGCGAGGAAAGGGAGGAGGGCGAAAGTAGTAAAGTAGTATGAAGCGGTGTTGATAGCATAACAGTCAAGCCTGTTGAGCGTTCTTCACCTCAGTCTCCACGTGGATGCATCAGGAAGAAGGGGAATCTTTGCCTCACCATCGTTCAAAGGTCTCATGGTTATACATCTCCTTGGATAAGGCCTCCGCGGTCTGCTCGACGCCGTTCTGCGCGGAGGGGCCGATTCTTGTTACCGATCAGAAACGGCGCAACGGCATTCGACTCACGATATTCGCGTGTGGCAATGATACACCGTGATCTACGCTCAATTCATGTCAGCGCGGGTCAGGATACGTGCTCGTGATGAACATACTATTGATCAGCACGTTGAGGTGTTTCTCCTTTGCGCTGAACTCCTTGACAAGTTCTGTCATATGGCTTTAGCACACACACTCCTGATATAACCAAGGGTTTCGGTGTGGACTCACTGTCAACTCCTTCTTTGTTCGATGCATCGCCTTGAATGGCAATGATGGCACCGTTGCCAGATTTGTGCTTTGCAGCGAAGTCAGTTACAGCCTTCTCCAAGGCTTCCGCCCGTCGACCAGTGATATAGACTTTAGCGCCGTTAGCAGCCAGAGCAGTAGCAGTAACGAGTCCTAGTCCGGTGCTACCACCAGTGACTGAGATAACACAAGAGATGGATTGTGAGCCATTACTTAGATCTCACTGGCTAAAGCGACGTACCAATGACCACCCAGCCATCAACCTTGAAGAGCTCTTTGATATTGAGGAGATCACTTGTGACTTCGCTGGCCAACGCATGGGGCGCCATCTTGATGACTCAATGGGCAGAAAATTGGAGATCGTTTATACTCGCCCTTCGGATGTACTCATGAAAGATCAGATGGGTCGTCCGCCCCGGCGCTCCGGTGTGCATCTAATTCATCCGATCGATGTATTGAGCGGGAGAATTCTATGAATCGTGGCAAAATCTATACTTTCTGGGAGGAAGCATCCTCTCTATCATCGTCGCTAAAAGGTTGCCCCTAGATGCATGGAGGTCAGGTTGCAGGGAGAAGGGTGTGATCTTCATGCTCAACAGCATTCATGATGGCTATCCGAGACGCTAGCACCTTGAGATGGAACGAACCAATATGCCAATGGGGGGGGGGGGGGGCAGGTTATGTATTGAAGCATACAAATGAAGCGATTTCTGGCTAAAAAGTCCAAGTGATTCGAGAACAATCAAATCAAGCCATCCTTTATAATGCGTCGAAGTTTATGTCGTGCAATGCGCGACGCCGCTCCATCTCATCTTCTCGCTGTCCAACACGTTCAGGCGATCAGTATAAAGTAAGGTCATTCGAAGCGTCCTTAGTGGCCCCACTCACCTTTTCGTTCAAGTGCAACACGAACACAATGACTGCGAGTATGATGGTGGATACAATTACGGTCAACATCACCCACGGGATCCATTGCCCGGGTCGAAGATAGAGCTCCTTCCTCCATGCAGCGTCATCGGTTGATGGTGGCATGATGACCACTTTAGAGTTTGGTATCACGCCTTCCATGTTGATGAAGTGCTGTGCAGAGTGCCTTGTGCTACCTACAAAAAGGTTCTCGATGTAATTGTTGGTGCGACCCAAACCGAAGAATGAGTAGGGCGTAAGCAAGGAGTGGTACGACGTCTGAGGGAGTTGAGCAACTAAGGGTTTCGAACCATTATCAGTAGAAGTATTCGGTAACATTGATAGCTACTGGTGCACCTTGCGCAGCGCTGCGACCACCATTTGTATCGATCACAGTATACTTATATGTTGCCCCTGAATAGCTGACACCAAACGGCTGCATGGTCGAAGTATAAGGCGTCTGTAGGTTCACATCGATGCTTGGTACCTACGTACATGGTATTTCGGCTCGGTAGAGTTGATGGGCTGGCACCAGCCATCACATGCACCGTTGAGAACTAAAGCCTGGACATTAGTTGGCGATGTTTCGGTATTATGAACCATTGAACCCACCGATCGCCTTAAGGAAGAAGGAATCGTAGAAGAAGTTGTTCTGGATGAAGGTAAGCTTCTCAAATGTTTGCATTCCCGTCCGTTGGACGAGTATGTCCAATGTGCCCTAAAGACGAAGCCAGGATCAACTATTTGGCCGACGGTTTGGGTTATAGATACTTCGTTTAAAACTCACATCTTCATCCATATCCAAGAACGAGACGCTTCTGGCATCATTGATGGATGCGAGTGCTTCGACATTATGTGTTACAAGCTCAAAGGATCTACGACCCTTTGCGCATCTGCCATTATTTGGAAGTGGCTTCCCATCGCACGGCACGGATCGTAGCATCCAGGGTTTGTTGTCCATCCGATATTGTGAGAGGTAGCTAACGATTGTTAAAATATCTGGGAAGCCATCGAGATCAGCGTCGCCGATCTTGAGAGCCACGGGTAGGGACGGTCTATATGTCATATCGGAGATGAGGAGACCCGCCACGCCGATTTTCAGTTGAGAGACAATGTATGCGACAGGTATTTTGGAGTATGCCTAGGTCACAGAAGGTCAATTGTCGAATAGTTGAAAGCGAGAAGAGCCTGCCTACATCGTTCGAAGGTATATCGGAGAAATCAAATGTGAAGGAAGGATCAGATGTGCATAGAGCTTCCGGGGGTCGGCAGTTCCTTTGATTCGTCGTGGTGCAGAGCGGTTTCTGCTTGTTGTAAACGATGTTAATGTAACAGTTCTTGCCGGAGCCAGTGACCGAGGAAATCGTATCGCATGTTGGGAAGACCATATCCAGTGTGCCGTCCCGATCTAAGGGAGCCAGAGTCAGATCTCAATTCCATAGGATAAAGTCACGAAATTACCCATATCTGCGAAAGAGATCGCCCCTATGTTAGTTGGTAGTTGACCGCCTTGGGAGTACACGAAGGACCCGGTTTTATCGTTGAGCCAGATCTGATATTGTAGTTGTCCGGCTTGTGATCCTTTACAGACCAAGAAGAGATCTAAAACCGGAGGAATTAGACGCGTGATGCGGAGAGCGAGCGGAATGCGCTCACCGGCCAAGCAATCGCCGTCAAAGTCCAAGACAGCGCTGCTGTGTGGATCGGCGAGCTCACACGGCTCTCCCCCAACAAATGACGGATCAACCTGTGTGAACAGTGTAGCATTTGACGGACTTGTGTTATCCCATGTATTTTGCCAAAGTTTCAAATACGATGAGGACCCAGATGGAGATAGGCCGAGTAAATCAATCCGCATGTCGCCGTTCGAGTCTAATGGTATTGGCTGGGCGGTGGTTGACGGCGGCATACTTATGGGCGCCGAGGCTTCAAGTAAGGATAAAATGAGCTGCATGCTTAGTCCATTGTAGCCACCATTGACTCACAAAGGCCATCAGGAGTGCCTAAATACATGCCCATGCTGATTTGATTGGATGAATCCGATGATACTGACATCACTAGGAGGTCGAGTTTGCCGTCATGGGTGAAGTCACCAGGTACGACGTTCAAGACTTTGGTTGGGAAGTGAAGGATTGTCTTCTCATAGAAGAAGAAATCGTCTATGGTTATATGTACAGCCCTTGAGTGGATTTCATTCAAAGAGCCCTCAGATTATGATCACGCACCATGATTCCATGTATATAAAGTTAGCGTCTGCTGATCCTCACTCAGGGTAACCACATCTAGACTGAACAAAGAAGGTGAGTTTTAGAAAACGGGTATACTATGATTAAGGATTTACAATTGATCCCCATTAAAGTCTCCGAATGCAGCCACTCGCCCATCCGCATCTCCAAGCCCCAATGGTCCAGCCCCGATCAGACCATTGGCCTTGAATCTCTTCTGCCCCAAGGGCCACATCGCGCTAACCAATTGAGAGGAAACGAGTAGCGAGAATACCAAGCCAATCCGAGGATGCATCTGGCGTGGTCGTTTCTATGAGGCGGTTGTTGCGTCTGGAGTTGTGGCGCAGAAATGGCCCTTCGGTCAGCCGGATATAAGGGGGACAGAGATTCTCATCCGAACCACGCTTCCCATTCGCAGTCGTCACTGGAGGCACCAAAGTACACTACTAAATACTATGAGCGACTATCCGAGTCTCTTCCGTGAGTCAAAGCGCATTCTATATTACAAGGAAAACTAATACGGGGTTTAGGCTCGGAGGAGATGAGCTTGGTGCAGCTCTTCATCCCAACTGAAGTGGCCCATGACACCATCGCAGAGCTTGCAGAGTTAGGGAACGTGCAGTTCAAGGATGTAGGTCCAATTGTCTAATATCGGAATGGGTGACCTAGCTCAATCATCTTTTTCGCAGTTGAACCCCGATGTCAACCCATTCCAACGCTCCTTCGTTGGTGAGATCCGGCGCATTGACGAGATGAACCGCCGTGTTAGGTTCTTCTCGGGTCAGATTGAGAAGGAGGGCCTACCCACTCGCCCTTTACAAGATTCAGCCCCGCTTATGCTCGTTGGACCCCGTGTGGCGCAGACTAGGGATGAGCTCGAAGTGAAGCTAGCGGAGCATGAAGCCAGGCTCACACAGATGAATGAGAGCTATGTGACCCTGAGCACTAGGACAAGGGAACTGCAGGAGGCAAGATACGTTCTGAGGGAAACAGCTGTCTTCTTCGATCGGGTGAGTTATGGCTGTTGGGTTCTGGCCTGAGGAGAGGGGCCCACATTTTATATCCCACTTTAGGCCGGCACCCGCCAGGAGGACATCCGTTCCTCAATCGACGATGGCACCACTCCTCTCCTCGCTGGTGATGCTGAAAGTCAACTGCACGCGCGGGAGGGCACTGTTCAATTCGACTTGGAGTATGTCTTATTAACGTGCTGCGGGTCCACCCCTATCATCACGAGCTTACACCTTCCTTAGATTTGTCGCCGGTACGATCGATCGAGCTCGTATCCCGACATTCGAACGTGTACTTTGGCGCGTTCTCCGCGGCAATTTGTATATGAATCACACCGATATTGAGCAGGTCTTCGTCGATCCGACCACAGGCTCAGAGACTCGAAAGAACGTTTTCATTATCTTCGCGCATGGTGAACAGCTTCTGGCCAAGATCCGAAAGGTCGCCGAATCCATGGGCGCAACGTTGTACCCGATCGACTCCAACGCGGATAAACGCGCGGATGCGTTGAGAGAGGTATCAGCTCGTCTCGAGGATATCGGGAACGTTCTATACAACACTGGCGCGACGAGGAAGGGCGAGTTAATGAAGATCGCGGAGAGCATCGAGAGCTGGAAGGATGCGGTGATGAAAGAGAAGTTGATCTATGAGACGTTGAACTTTTTCAATTATGATGCAAGGAGGAAGACGTTGATAGCGGAGGGATGGATCCCGACCAGGGATACGACACGTATCATCCTGGCATTGAGACATGCGACGGTACGCATTTTTGGTTTGATTATTTTGTGCTGATAGAGGGGCTAAGGAGTACGTATTTTCAGGAAACTGCTGGAACGAACGTTCCCCCCATCTTGCAAGAGCTGCATACTGCACGCAAGCCGCCCACCTTCCATCGTATCGACAAGTTTACGGAAGGCTTCCAGACAATTATTGATAGTTACGGTATCGCGACTTACCAGGAGGTCAACCCTGGTCTGTTCGCCGTGGTGACCTTCCCGTTTTTGTTTGCCGTCATGTTCGGAGACTTGGGACATGGGTTCCTTGCCACTCTGTCTGCGGTGGCCATGATCATGTATGAGAAGAAAATCATGAAGATCGACATCGGCGAGCTCCTCGGGACGTTCTTCTTGTAAGTTGACACTTCGCATCGCCAGCTATAAGAATGCCTGCTGATATTTCTTTACAGCGGACGATACATCATCTTGCTCATGGGCTTGTTCTCAATGTTCACCGGGTTGCTGTACAACGATATCTTCTCCAAGTCTATGCACATTTGGCAATCTGGCTGGGAATGGGAGCGGGGCAACGGCACGCTAACCGCGATTTCGACTAGACACACATATCCCTTCGGCCTCGATCCGGCCTGGCACGGCACTGAGAACGCATTGGTATTCACAAACTCGTATAAGATGAAACTCTCGATCATTTTAGGTGTTGTTCACGTAAGTTGCAAGTTCTTCCGCGCCTCGATACAAATTGATACTTTTGACAACGAGACGTACTAACTCGCTCCCGGGCCGTATTTCGGACAGATGACATTTGCAATCTGCCTCCAAGTGCCGAACCACATACACTTCAAGCGTTACACGAGTATCTGGGCCGAGTTCCTTCCTCAACTCATCTTCCTCGAGTCTATCTTCGGGTACTTGGTTATTACCATCATAATGAAGTGGAACACGGATTGGTCGGGCCCGGGAGTTGGTGCACCTCCTTCTCTGTTGAACATGCTGATCTACATGTTCCTTTCGCCTGGGACGGTAGAAGATCCGATGTTCGCTGGGCAAGCTAGTCTTCAGGTGTTTTTGGTTGGCTTGGCGGGCATTTGTGTCCCGTGGATGCTGTGTACGAAGCCATACCTGGAATGGAGGGAGTACAAGAAGACCGCTGAGGCGGGCTACGGCCGTGTGCCGAGCAGTGGAGAAGGTCCGAGTTACGATGATGAGGAGGAAGGAACCGCGGGGGCTAATGGACGCATTGCTGGTGGTGATTCGGCTGAAGAATCAGAAGAGGAACACGTGGGTCTTGATTATTCTTTATCTGCCTCAACGTTTGTGAAAGGCCGCTGACGTTCCCCTTTACCTATCTCTTGGTCCTTCTTCTCAATTGCGACTGTGTCTTGGATCCATACGTTGGTCTTGTCGATATAACTCCATCGTTTATTATCATAGGGGTTCCAAGCGGGCGAGGTTATCATCCACCAGGTTATCCACACCATCGAGTTCTGTTTGGGTTGTATCTCAAACACCGCAAGTTACCTGCGACTCTGGGCGTTGTCTCTCGCACATGCCCAGCTTTCCGAGGTGCTCTATAGCATGACCTTGGAGTCCGGCCTCGCGCCCGGTGGGGTGGGTGCAGTGCTCTTCCTGATGTTCATGTTTGGAATGTGGTTCTCGTTAACTATCTTCATTCTTTGCGTTATGGAGGTGAGCTCTCTTTCATTTTCCCTCCTTACCCCTTTCTCGCTGCACACTCTGGGCGCCCTTTAACGGACGGGCGTTCCGGTACACATTCTTCTGACGCTCATGACACGTGGGATATGGTGGCTGTGTCGGCTTTACCTCGATACTCTCGTGCTTTCGGTTGGAGAAATCTTCATGGCTAATACTTTACCTTTGTTCTTTCAGGGCTTGTCTGCGTTCTTACATGCCTTGAGGCTCCATTGGTGCGTTGTCTTGGCTTTTATCCCAATCCACCGGGTTTACCCAGCCCGTGTACACGTTTTACCCACACCGGGATACGGCCATCCAATAACACAACCGAGAATATATCACGGTTATTCCCCTTTGATAAAAACGCTCGGAACTAACTTGTCTTCCGATTCTGATCTTCCAGGGTGGAAGCGAACGGGAAGCACTACGAAGCTGCCGGATATGTAAGTCCCCTTTCCATGGAACCCAGTGGCGTGCTATTTCTGACGTTTTTTCATACTACGTGGCTGCAGCTGTTCACACCAGTTTCATTTGCGAAACTGCAGGAGGCAGAGCAGTAGTTGTTTCAGCTGCTGCGGCATTCAGTAAAGGGGCTGTCAAAGCTGTAACTCATTGCAATGGGGAGGGGGGTTCGGCTATGTTGTTACGTTTGAGAAACAAATGCATGCGATGTGCCTGCCATGTCAAAGACTTTCCATCGGGACGAAGAAATTGCGGTGTGGTTTTATTGGGGCTTTGTCAGTGTGGCTAGTTACAATTTTTCCTGGAACTGATAAAGGGGCGGGGACGAGGCATGTCCGATCAACCACCTCACCTCTCCATCCCCCATCCCCGCCTTTTACCTGCCATCCTCCTTGCTATAGAACATTCGAATCCTCGTCTTCGCCTTGAACTACATCTCATCTTATAGACAACTTTCGATCCGTGATCTAGAACACGACTACAACATCTCAATTCCATAGACTATAGACAGGTACGTTGCTAGTTTTTTTTTTTCCTTCAGCCTCACTTACAACGCACACAACACCCTCGCCACCCCCCATCATAAAACCTGATTGACTGACATCTACCCCGCACCATTTCATTTGCAACCCCCCCTTTGCAATCATCCCTATTGACAGATCCATCATGGCCCCCGCTGCTGTTGCCTCTCCCACTCCCGCTGTTCCTGCTCCCATCAAAGCCTCTGCTGCACCTGCTACCGGCCAGACCTCGATGGCCGGCCTGTTCGTCTCAGACAAGCACAAACGCGAAGCCGCCGCACGCGCTCTCGCCTCCCAAGCGAAAAACGACGGCCCCGCTGCCTTCGTCCACGCTGGGCTCACCGATGCCGTCGTTAAGGCCCTTAACGACAAGAAGTCCCCCGCCGCAAGGGAGGGTGCAGCCACCGCTATCGCTATTATGTTCGCTGAGGTCCCCAAGGCTCTGGAGCCTATCATCGTCGACGCCACTGAGACGGGCATCTTCAACACCCTGCTCGAGACCCTGGGCGATAAGATGCCTGCTGTGAAGAACGCCGCACTCAAGGCGCTCAAGGCCATCGTCTCTCACATGAACCCCTGGGCCGCCGCCATCATCATGCCCCTGCTCCTCAAGCAGGTCAAGACCAACGGCAAGTGGCAGGTCAAGCAAGGTGCATGCCAGATCATCGACGAGCTCGTCGCAGCTGCGCCAGTGCAGGTGGCCAAGCTCACCCCGGACATCGTTCCCGTTCTCGCCGAGGCCATCTGGGACACCAAGGCTGAAGTGAAGAAGGCGGCAAAGGACTGTCTCACGAAGACGACTTCGCTTGTATCTAACAAGGGTGAGTTTCAACTTAACTTGTTAAACTTTTGAAAGTCGACGTTCGCTGATTGGAACCTTATTCTCAAATTTTCAGACGTTGAGAAATTTATTCCCGCTTTAATCTCTGCTCTACTTAATCCGGTGGAAGAGGTTCCCAAGACCATCGCCCTTCTATCGGCCACTACATTCGTTTCAGAAGTGGATGCGCCTACTCTTTCCCTAATGGTTCCCCTTTTGTCTCGTGGTCTCCAGGAGAGGCCCACCGCCACCAAACGAAAAGTCGCCGTCATCGTCGACAACATGTCCAAGCTCGTCGACAACGAGTACACCGTCCGTCCCTTCGTTCCCAAGCTCCTCCCTGGTATGATCAAAACGGAGGAGGCCATGGCCGACCCCGAGGCCCGGAGCGTCGTTGTGCGCGCGATCAAGACCCTTCGCGAGGTCTCCAAGATCCCCGAAGGTGATGGCTCGGACATTCCTCCGCTCAAGCTCGCCGACGCGAAGGCACTCGCCGCATCCATCGTCGGTATCTACAAGAAGGCCGGCTCCTCCTCACCTCCCTCCGCCACTGATCCCATCACCATCTACGTCTGTGAACTCGCTGCTGCACTCGTCGCTGCCCGGAACTTCGAAGAGTCCGACTGGGAGTCGACGTTGACCTCCTACCTCGCATTCCTCACTGTCACCCCTGAACCCCATGGCATTGCCCGCGAGCTCCTCCTTAAGTCTGCCTCTGATGAGACTGACGATGATGATGTCCCTGAGGATGAGGAGCAAGGAGAGGATCTATGCAACTGCCAGTTCTCCCTCGCTTACGGTGCCAAGATCCTGCTCAACACCGCTACCCTCCGTCTCAAGCGTGGCCACCGCTACGGACTGTGCGGTAGGAATGGTACCGGAAAGTCTACGCTCATGAGGGCCATCACCAACGGTCAGGTTGAAGGCTTCCCATCCCCCGACGTCGTCCGCACCTTCTACGTCGAACATGACATTGACGGTTCCGAAGAAGACACCACCATCTTGGAGTTCATTCTCAGCGATAAGCGGATCCAAGCCGGAAAGGAAGAAGTCATTGAGACGCTCGCATCCGTTGGGTTCGACGGTGTTCGCCAGGGTCACGCAATCGGCTCGCTCTCTGGTGGCTGGAAGATGAAGTTGGCGTTGGCACGTGCTGTCCTGTTCAAGGCCGACATCCTGCTCCTCGACGAGCCGACTAACCATCTTGATGTTGTCAACGTTGCATGGTTGGAGTCTTACCTCCAGGGCTTGAAGACTTGCACTTCCAGTACGTTGATCATTCTTATTATGTATGTTACAAAGTACTGACGGTAGCGGTTATGTCTAGTTATCGTGTCCCACGACTCCGGCTTCCTCAACAACACCATCACCGACGTCCTCCATATCAACCGCTTCAAGATCAAGAGGTATCGCGGTAATCTCGAGGCATTCGTCAAGGCCGTCCCTGAGGCCAAGTCGTACTACACCCTCGAGGCGTCCAACGACTACAAGTTCAAGCTCCCCGAGCCTCCTCTCCTCGAAGGTGTCAAGACCAAGGAGAAGTCCATCCTCAAGATGCGCAAGGTTGGGTTCCAGTACCCGACTCAACCTGTGCAGCAACTCTTCGACATCACCCTTCAAGTCTCGCTCTCATCTCGTGTCGCTATCCTTGGTCCCAACGGATCCGGAAAGTCGACATTGGTCAAACTTTTGATCGGCGATATGGAACCCAACAAGGGTGGTGAAGTCTGGAAGCATCCCAACTTGGTCGTCGGATACGTCGCCCAGCATGCGTTCCACCACATCGATCAGCACCTCGACAAGACTCCGCTCGAGTACATGTTATGGAGGTACCAGACCGGTGAGGATATCGAAGAGATGATGAAGGCGTCGCGCCAAATCTCTGAGGAGGAAGAGAAGAAGATGAAGGAGGGCGAGATCGTCGTCATTGAGGGTGTGAAGCGCATGATCGAGGAGATCATCAACAGGAAGAAGCTAAAGCAGTCCTACGAATACGAGGTGACCTTCAAGGGCATGAGCTCCACGGAGAACATCTGGCTGCCCCGTGACGAGCTCATCAAGCGTGGCTTTGAGAAGGTGAGCACCAAAATCAAAAGTTGTCGTATTTTTGAATAAGTAGCTGACTTTCTGTCTGTGACTCTCAGAAAATCATTGAGGTCGATACCCGTGAGGCTCAGCGTCTCGGTATGCTTCGTCCCCTCGTCCGTCGTGAGATCGAGAAGCACTTCGCCGACTTCGGTCTCGAGGCCGAGTTCGTCTCGCACAACACCATGCGTGGTCTCTCTGGTGGTCAAAAGGTCAAGATCGTGTTGGGAGCTGCTACCTGGCGTCGCCCGCACGTGCTCATGCTCGATGAGCCGACCAACTACCTCGATCGTGAGTCGCTCGCCGCGCTCATCGAGGCTCTCAAGGAGTTCGAAGGTGGTGTGTTGGTCATTACGCACTCCCGCGACTTCTCCGAGTCGATCTGCAAGGAGGTTTGGGCTATGAGGGACGGTTACCTCGAGGCTTCCGGACACAACTGGGTTGAAGGTCAAGGCTCTGGCGCCAGGATTGACGGCAAGAAGGGTGACGAAGATGACGTGTACGATGCGATGGGCAACAAGGTCGACAAGGCCAACATCAAGAAGAAGTTGACCGCATCCGAGGCCAGGAAGGCGAAGAAGGACCGCATGGCGAGGAGGAAGAAGGGCGAGGAGGTCTTCACCGATGAGGAGTGATCTTATCACTTGATCTACTCTTTTCCATCTCATCTCTCATCTATGCGGTTGTTGTATACCCCTTCCTTGCTTCCTTCCGTCCCGCGTTGTACTCCTTTCCTTTCCATTCGGTCCTTTCTCCTGTGGTGATAGTTCGCTTCGCTTTGGTGGTTAATATTCCTACAGCACTCTTTCATCCTGTACTATACGTGCATAGACTCCACCATTGTAATATTGTCATTCGCTTCACAATAGAGTGTCGTTGTGTTTGCCTCATTTTGGATTCACCATCAATGGAGAGAAATCAATCGGCTGGTAGAAGTCGACGAGGAATCATGTTCGCGAACGGAAACCTCAAAAGAAGGGTCCGTCTGGCTAGTGGCTCAGACGTGAATGGTGATTGGGAAAAGAGCTTCACTGGAAACTCACACTGCGAGGCACGCCTAGCAGGTGAGAAAACTAAGGATTCTGGAACTTTGGCTGTGAGTGCACTCTTTCTGAACTATTGCGGTCTGCACACATTTCACTAAAGTAGAACTTCTTCTATCAGAGAGGTAACAGCATTGGGACCTCGAAGCGCTGTTGTGTCACTTGCGCATGATTTCTACAGACCCTGGATACGCTATTCGGCCACTCATTGGAAGGTTTACCCCTGGGCCCTCCCCGACACCAATATCGACCCTCAAGTCAAGCAGCAAATTCTGAACAAGCTGAAGGAACATTTGAAAACTTTACTCGATGAGGTGCAACATGCACTAGATGCCGCCTCCAACGACTGCTCTCTGCCTCCTCCATATCGTGGGAGACACTTGAGTAAAAAGGAAAAAGGTGAGTCGGCTATTTTCTAACTGTTTTGGAGCGCATGCTTTCATTAAGTGTCCTTCCCTTTTGCACATAGCTTTCATGAAGAAGTTGAAAGAGCAACAAATGTCTAACGGCACGTAGCTATTATGTTGGTTTGAACCGCCTTTCAATCGTTGGACTACCATGTGGTTTTCTCAACCTTATCGAGCGTATAAATCTCGCCGCATTGCATGTCTTATTATGGATGGTTGCGCCCACTTTATTGCTGCCGGTGACGCGCATCGGAAGTACCATATACCACCGGTCGGTAATACTTCTAGTGTTGCCGCAAGCTTAAGCCAGCTTATGAGGCTAATTGCCCAAGGTTTGTTGGCAGGGGCGGCTGTGGTACTGAGAACGAACCTAAGGTTCAAACCTGTGCGCATAACCGTTCCAAGAGGTTATTTTATATGGCTGATGGGAGAAGCTTGCAAGCCAGCGCAAGCTCCCGGCTTGGCTTGGCTCCTAACATAAGTTGCACTCGGCGTCGCTGCAACACTTCGCAACTTCGCTATATTGGAACAAGGGTCACCACAGGGTCAGGAAATGACCACCTCGAGATCGAATGCGTGCCCTGAACAAACGTCTCTCTGCTCAACCCGCTGGACAAACACGCATCCATTTGACAAAGATTACAAAGCTGAAAAAAGAACACGCTTCTGAGGTGGCATAAGTGAGTGATCGGTATTACGTCCGTTGTTCAGCATCTTCTCGCTTTTGGTGACATGCGTGGACCAAATCGTGCGCATTGCACGCCTCAGCTCGCTCTAGAACTGCCGGTCGTCGGTCTGTCAGTGAATGCGGAGGAACTCATATGGTAACGCTGGACTGACTTTCTTTGTATGTCCGCAGTCTAACAAGCCCCAACTTGACAATCGCCAGCTGCGTCTGATTCTTCAGCTCGTTGATCATCCACAGGTTCGATAAATCCAGGAGGGCAAGGAGGTCCCCAAGGGCCGCCTCGGACTCTAAAATATAGGATACATTGGGGGTGATATCTAAAAGCAAGGAAGCCGAACAAGCTCACCTTCAGTGTTCCTGCAACTCGGCCAGATGAACGACCCACTATACGCATAGTCTAAATATGCAAAACAATTCGTCAGGGCTCAACAACTTCCACGGGCCAAGTCCAACAATTCAAAATGGCTGACCTATGACAGAACGCATGGCGAATGCTGATGTTATCCCCTTCGTTGGGAACTCCATTGCCGTTGTTACTGAAGCTTCAGCATTCCCTTCTTGAAATCCCCCAGTCAGAGCGTTTCTGAAGTGTTCGATAGCTGCGACTAGAACCACTCGGTGGGCTTTGATGATTTCGTCGCCAACCTCGAATTGGATATCAGTGGCCCAACCGCTGGTACGAAGTTCACCCCAGCCGATTAGAAGTTGTTGGTAGTGCGTGGTCTCTGGGTTGGTGCCAAAACCTTCCCCCAGTGGGGGCGGTCTTTCGTCGTAGGCGCGAGCGCATAGGACCAGATCCTTATAAGGCTTAAGGAAGCGTTTCGCATCATCATCGTAGTGCGCCCTTTCCGACTCGTCAAATTGAGAATTGAAAACCAACTCGCAGCCTGATTTCCACACCCATGGACTCTCGTCCCTCGGATCATCGACATTAAGCCACAACAGGCTTTCCGAGCGTCCGTCCAGGTGTTGTCGTGCTTCTTCGATGTGGTCTAGCAGCCATTCATAAGTCTTGATCAAATCGTTGAGTAGGGAGCGGTTTGACGGGAATTTAAGTGCGACTTCTGAGGTCAGAACTTCAAGGTGCCGTATCTAATCTCAAAGTCTTCAGCATAAAAAGAGGGAACATATAAGTGAAAGGCGACTTACGACCTCTTCCACAGTGGGAACGCCCATTTCAGGCTTCATCCTGGTGATGAAGTCTGGAGGAGTCACGTCGAAGCAAGCGCGCTGCGTCCATACCACAGATGTATGCTCCGCAAGGACGAGCTCGTTGAGAGATGCAATGTCCGGATTCTGCAGAGGACGGGCGAACTCTGTGAAGTCACTAACTTCATGGCGGTGCCTATTGGCTGGGATGAATCGAAGATTTGCGATGGCGTCGAATTCGATCTCGCGAATGGCACTCGAGTTTCCGAAGAAGTTCCAGAATTTGGTCGCCCTGACCTGGACCCGGTCAGGCTCATCACCTCGGGCGTCCTCGTCCAGGGCGATTGCACATTCGATCAGAGTCGGCCCATCGAACTTCGTTCGCACGCCGGCTTGAATGAGGCTGGGCATGTCGGTGCGATAATTAAGATGAACGAACTTGCTCTGGCGATCACCGAAGGCCGTGACGAAGAGATCGATATTGTGATCATAAAGGTCTTCAGGTTTGCGGAGAATGCGATCCATGTCGGGCACTAGCGGGTCAGGGAAGATACCTCCGCGCCAGTGGCTGATAATGACCTCGAAGACGTGTTTGAAGTAGTGTTCTTCATCTCCTGAGATAGCCGGAGGTAGTTGGAGGCGTTGAAGTAGACAATTGTGCGAGAGCACTTGCTCAGGGAAATCTTCTAAGACTACGCTCAGGTCATAGCTGTGATCCGCGAAACATGTGCTATGGGGTAGATAACGCACAGCGAGTTCCAGTTGAGTTTCTGCAGGAAGCATGTGTATCTCGTTGGCGGGACGCGATGCCTTTGTTGAGGATTTCCCGCCCTTCCGCGCCTCGAAGATCGGGAGGGCAAGGAGTGTTTCACGGTCCCCCGGGTTCAGCCGACGGAAACCGGCCAGGCCCTCCCTAATCCACTGAGTCACTAACTTCCAGTCATGAGGAGAAACTTCCCGATTCAACGTTCCCAAGTCTTTCTCAAGAGATCGGAATGCATTCATGAGGCGCGCCAAATCGACCGGCGATGGGGGTGGAAGTCCTGGAATTGGATCAGTCACTAAGATGCCGAGGTGGATAGCTGGGTTTATTCGGGATGTATCGCCCAACGAGGACGAGGTGAACACCGTGCTTTCTCGAGATTTAGTGAGAGAGATGGCGGTGTTGCCGTTTCGTACGGGTATCAAGGGTAAGTCAGAGACGTCTTCCAGTGTCAGGGTCTGACAAGCCGCCAGGAAGTCCAGAAGCTTGGGAAGCCAGGCCATCACGTCCTTTGAGAAGTTCAATTTGGTGCGTGGAGTGATGGGTTTTGGTAGCTGTCCAAGTAGTCGCCGAAGGCCGTCCTCATCGAGGTTTCGAACATTTCCGCCACTCTTAATCAAGATCTCGCAGGTTTCGCAGGATAATTCTGGATCGACGACGCTTTCGCTTCCGAATAAGACGGATATTGATGTGGGTGTTGACCCGATGACGAGCGAGCAACAGGCGATGTCCCGGAAGATCCACGGCCGGGACACATCTTCGAGAATTGTGACGTCCCCATTCCCGAGCCGGAGTAAGGGAAGCCCAATCAAGTCTTGCTTTGCCTTCGCCAGGTATTCTATTATGCCCTCCAGGTTCTTCTTGCTTAGAGAATGGGATGACGACTGTGAGCCTTCATTGAACAGCTGGACAACCGTTTCACTATGAGCATGTAACACCTCAGCAACCTTGCTAGCGTCGTCCGTCTGTAGGCCCTCCCATGCCACAAAGGACGTATCGAAGGGTAGAGGATGCACAAGTTGAGGAAGCCGTAATGCTTTGAACAAAGTCTCCACATCCCGTGACTTGGAGATAGGGAAGATGGCTTCGGCTGGTGTGACGATGTCTCCTTTGATCGTGCGACACACCTTATGTGTTGTTCCGACGAATTGTTCGTACAGTGCAGTTACCATCGGTTGAAGGTATTCGTGGGTTTTTACTGGCCAGCACCGACCCCAGTCATCGGGATATTGGGACGCAAGAGTGGCCAGCATGCGTAGATAGAGCTCAGGAATTAAGTCCTCCAAGAGATAGAGATTGTACTGTGTGTCCAAGGGACGTTCTCCGTCAGCGTCCTTCGCATCGAACCGGATCGCGCGACGATCTCTTGCGAGGATCCAACTCGCATGAATGTGGACGGGGAGCTTGGTTTCGATGGAAAGGGGGAGAGTTGCGAAGAGGCGTGAGTGTACAGGTGGTATCGTAGCGTCCTGAGGCGCCAAGCGCATCGCCAGTCCGATTGAGGGTGGGGGAAGGCGATGATCATGAATCAGGGGCCTAAACTTCTCTGGGATCCCATTATGGTCCGTCTGCAGAAAATATATTAACCATTTCTGCACTCGGGTTGACCCTGCCTTTGTCATCTCTAGGTGCATCTCTGTTGACTCTGGTCGACCTCGATCAACTTGATCTCGGTTCAACCGTTCGAGGTTGGCCTCACGGACGGACCACATATCCGAGTTATCCTTTCCGGGGTTTCGCTGATGGGCCGAAATCTTCAATATCCGGGAGAAGAACAGTGATTTCTTCGCCTGATCGTAGAACTTCGTCCTCATAAGGTCATTAAGCTCCATTATTCCCCAAGGTTTGTCTGAGAGTTTGCTATCTTTAGCCTGTTGTGGAGTCCGAAGAGAAAGGCGAAAGAGAGTCTGACGGGATATAGTATCAGCAATGAAGAATACCGCAGCTGGACGATACTAACCCCGTCGTAGGAAGGCTTTCCTTCAGAGAACCCGAATAGCCCGTCTAGGGGTCGGAGAAGCTCGGGGTAATTTCTGGACATCAATCGTAAATTTCGATCGCTCTTAGGCGTAGCGTCTTGTTAAATGTGCGAACCTTTGGAAGTGTTTGAGGGGTTTAAACCAAGCGGTGCGTTTAGATCCCCGCACAGTGCCATGGAGATAGGCTCCGGAAGGATCCAAAAACACTGCATGGTCTCCGGAGACAACCAGGGCCACCTGAGGTTGCGATTTAATTAGCACGATCTACATAACATCGAATAGGTGACATACCTCTGTGAAATGGTAAAATGACAGCGCGCCGAGTCCGAAGCGCCCGATTTTCTCACGACTTTCTCGCTTCCCACCTTCTCCAGTGGAGAGGAGGCCCTTGAAATCCCCTTCAGAAAATGTCTTGTTGTTCCATATGACAAGTGCTGGGTTCTGACACAACTCTTTCAATCGATGTATACCGGCATGTGGGCTCTTGAAGTCCCCGTCATCCACAACGAAACCAACTTCAGTTGCATCCGCGTCGTCGGCATTGGCGATCCATTCGTTGCTTGCGGATTCGATCTGATAGTCCTTCAGAACTCCCTTGATCCTTCCGCAAAAGTTTTCGCCTAGCTGCGGGTCTCCGAGAAAACCACCCTCGATTGCAAATGTCCGGTCGCTTAGCCTTTCCAGTCCCATTGTCTCTGCAAAGCTGGTCGAGATGTCGGGATGAGCCAAAGAAACGGATTCGTCGTCTGAGATGTCTGGCCCTATGTCATTGAAGAATGTGGAGTTGATCGGATGTAGACAGTGCATTGAAGTGGGAACGAGGATGCGGTTGCGGTCCAAATGCACGGTACTTGTGGAAGAAGCCTGCCAAAAGACTTCACGCAGGATCTTCAAAGAGGTGGAGATTAGAGCTCTCCTTCTGTAAACATCTATCTTGGGTCGTGCCAACTCGGACGAGATCTCCTCGAGCTCTTCGTAGAGTGCGTTACATGAGGGACTGGAAATCATAACAATTTAACAACGTTAGAATGTATCTGTTTTGGGGATATAATAAAGTTTTTACCGATCAGGTACACCCATCGCTCGGAGGCATTCTTGAACTCGTTGATCATCCAGGAGGACGTGCAAAACCTGACAAAAGCGGCCTCCTAGATCAACGTTTTGCAGCAACGCTCGATGCGCCGATAAACAACGCCCATCAGACACTGGCACCCAGGGCTGGCCATCGAGAGATTGTGCCAGGGACCCGAGGTCCACCGTGGTACACAACTGCTCTTCAAAGCGCTGCGAGACTGCTTGAATGACGTGGATGATACGATTCGTGTCAGGAGTAGGAAGTTCCGAGAGAACTGCCAGATATTGCTGTTTCAAGATGTCGAAGGGAAGCATTTGCCAACCGAGTATCCTTCGCAGAGAAGGAGACGAGACAACGTAATCCACCAGAGGTAGCACACGATCGCAGAGGTACACATCAGATGACCGGTGGTCCCATACGTCTGAAGGGCGGTAGAAGGTTCTGCCTACTGGAAGCCATCGTTGTGACGTGATGGAGCGGATGACTTCCACCGGAAGAACGTGAGTTTCGTTGCTGAAGTCGTCAAGAAGCCGAAGGAGTGTTTTGGCTTTGGCGTCCTTGCCACGGAGTTGCGTTGCTGGGTTGACTATGTAACTAATACGCTCGGCCACTACGCTGGCGGAGAGTGTGCTCAACAACATCCCGTGGTTGCGAAGCTGTCTTAAGTAAGACCCAGTGCTATTAGAAGCAAACAGACCTTGCGGAAAGACTCCTTCCTCATCCTCGAAGAGCTCTGCGATGCTCGAGCTAGGATCGACAGTATCGGCAGGGCTGCGGAGTCTGGACGGTCCTAGACCCACATCGATGATGGGAAGCCTGGTTATTAACGCCACAGCATCTGAGGACAGGTCTCCGAGGCGGTTGATGATCCGACCAATGAGAAGGGAAGCCAGACGCTGGTCCTGCTCCTTCCAGGCTTGGATGGCGAGCTCCAGTACCTCACTCTCGCGTTTGATGTCCAACTGGTGTGGTGTGTACATGGCGGTGACGATCGAGCGGCACTCAGAAGCGGCAATGATGGGTTTCCCAGGGATCATCGGGACCACCTCAATCGAGTCGTCAACCAGGTAAGACGATTCAGGCCAAGCCTCGAGGGCAAGGCTCTGAGTCTTTCTGAGCCCACCACGGAGGGTGGGATAGATCGGGAGACGGCGAAGAGCTTTCAGCTCAGCGTGTTGTAGCTGTTGACGTAGGGATGGCAGATGAATGGCGAAGTGGTCGTGGATACGTCGACTCTGCTGACGGGATAGCGAGAAAGACTGTTGCCCGTGAAGTTCCGAAAGGATAAAGTTGACATCACTCGTGGGTTTCAACCCCCGTCGAAGAACGGAGCCAAATGCTGTAACGCTAGCGTGAAGGATAGGTAGCCGGAGTCCGCGGAAGGCTTGCAGCAGCTCCCCATCCATATCAAGAGGATCTATGCTCGCCTTGCTAAACAAGCGTATCTCGTGCCGTCCGACGTCAGCGGACAACGGGATGATGTGCAAGTTGTTGAATCGGTTTTGAAGCGCAGTGGTCGTCCAGATGCCGGGCGCCTCTGGCCAATTCCCGAGCCAATTCCAGAACTTCACCAGCCAAGCGACGTCTTCTGCTCCAACTCCCGCCGATATTGTCGCGATTCTAGACGTAAACCGGTTGCATCTATGAGCTAAAAAGTCGACAACATCGCCTGTTTGGAGGACATGTATACGACTGTTCGACAGGAGTAGGGACTTCGTTCCTTCTCCGATCTGCTCAAGAGCAAGAAGGTTGACTTTTGAATCGACGCCGTCAAAGATACCAGCCTCTGTCTTCGAAACTAGAATGTAGGAGGTGCCCGGATTGATCGACGTCGGGGTGCCGTCAGCGCGGAGTATCAGGGGAATGTCACGGAACAAGCTGATATCGTTGGCGGTGGAAATGTAGTCGCAGACGATGCGAAGGGAGGCAGACGGTATGCCTCTTAGAAGCACTGTGTTGGACTATGGCGGGGAGGTATGACGAATCAGTATACGACGTGCCTACATCCAAACACGCGATTACATCCTACCTTGAGCACATCCACAACCGTTGACGGTGTCATCAATCTTGAATCGTGCGCCTGGGACTTCTGAACGAGGGCATATACATGCACCGGTGGTCGTGATACCAGCACATCGCAATCGGCAAGAATACGGAGGAGACCAGGTTCCGCGTTGGTAGGTGCGAGAAGGACATCATTAAGGGGGTAGTGGGCCACGGTAGAAGAATTGCCTTGGGTAACGACCGGCCAGATTCGCTCTGGAGCGGCGTACGCGAGCATCTCGTCATCCAAACCTCTCCAGTACACCTGATCTCCCCTCCCGACATCCGGCCAAAGGTCGTAAGAACTCACAGATAGGGGAATTATCATGCTGGCGGTATGTCTCAGAAGGGCCGCCCAAGCTTTAGGAATGAAGTGAAGGAAAATGGCTCGATTCCACTCCACGAGGAATCTGTAATTAAGCGATGCTGAGGGATCAGAGAGTGACGCAGAAAGGTAAGAGGACTCACTCTTCACGGGAGCCGGCGGCAACGTCATGGAGATTCCTGAGACTTTGGCGGCTCGACGTGAGGGCGAATATTGCGTGGATGTGGAGTGGAAATCCAGTGATGATGGGCAGCGGCAGCAACGTGAAGAGTTTCCCTTGGATCGGATGGCCAGTGGGAATGGCGTCATGAATGGGGTACGCAAGCGCCACATGCGGAAAGAGTTTTTCTGAATCCATCAAGTGCAAAAGCTTGTCGCCGCATCGGGCAGCCATGACCTTTTGTGTAATCTGATCGTTCTCAACAAACTGTGTCAGGATCCAACTGCGGCTCATACTCTCATCCCCATCCTCCACTCGTATGCATAGCTCGTACGTGCAAGATTCTTCCACTCGACTGCGATTCAGGCTCCGGAGCGGAGTGACAGGGACCTCGATCCAGGCGCGAGCAACCAGCTTAGGTTTCCCGTCACCATCGGATCCGACTTTGTAGAGGTTGATATTGGTGATATTCTTGAGGAAAAGCATCACTTCGCGGAGCTCCCTCTTGATAAAGTCTTTGAACATGATATCGACGTCTTCCACAGAGGTGGGTACGCTCTTGATTCCGCTCCTCTTTGCTTGGTCCTCGAGACGAAGCGGGAGTCTTATGGCAGTGCCTTTGTATGTTTGATCGTTGTCGTTCAAGACTGATTTGAATGTGGCGAAGTGGTCGCGGTACTGGTGCCGATCGTTGTTGTCGAGTTTGAGGGAGAAGCCGCCAGAGTATTGCTCAACACGGTTGTGGGGATCTAGAATTAGCAACTTGTCGACCGACAGGATGTGCGGATTGTCCGTGACCTGGAAGGGGTGCCATCAGCTGGGCCTGTTGGGAATATATGTGGAGTGCCATAACGTACGTGGTAACATGACCGAAAGCCAAGTCCGTATTTCCCTGTGCTCGTCTCATCGGCCGTCTTTGACGAATTTTGAATGTGTTTCAAAGCCTTCCAGTCCTTCTCGGCAAATTCGCCGTCGTTAATGGCAAACAGCGCAGGACCCTGACAGCACGCAAGAGCGGGATCTACAAGCGCCTCCGTAGGAAAGGTTCGGGTGTCCAGGATGAAATCCTAATACGTGTAAATTAGCCTCTTAGTGGAAGAACAGAGACGCCGTTTCACTTACTTGACTATGCGCGCCACAGTCGTCGCTGTTCTGAAGGAACTCCCGCAGAACTGCAGAACCGGCCGGATAGTTGTCCAAAATACCCCTGATGACAGCTGTAACGTCTACGACTTCTTTTTCATGAGCCGGCATTACGGCAACGTTATAGCTTCGAGTGGATTGATGTCAAAGTAGTTTGGTTGTCTCAACGGTGATGGTTGGAGTGGGGGATTTGTTGATAGCACTTTTGCGCCGTTAGAGAATGGCCTTTTATATCTGATGAGAGCCCGTACACATGTCGGCACCTTTAAAAAATCGTTCCAGGGTACCGTACACAAGTGTGCCTACTGTACACAAGATAGTGTGATCATGGCGAGGCCGTACACTTCTTGGGAGCCCTCGGTGGACATATGGCTGTGTCTCGACGGCGGCCCGAGGATTCATTTAGATACCATATGACTCAAATTTCCAGTGACAAGTCTCGTGTCCGAGTAAAATCACGGTGGCGTTGGGATAGGCTAAAAAGTCTGATCCTAGCTCACAGTATCGTCACTAAGGGGAGGAATCTGAGTATCGTGGCAAGGCACAACAGATAAAAATCAGACACCTTAAAGATACTGTTGACGTTGGACAGGAGGTTGGTAGCTCGAACTCAGTGATCATTCGCCTGGCCTTTACCATCCTCGCACTCACGATCCAGCCCGGGTCTATATCGGCGATAGACACAGTCCCTAGACAGCGTCTCGATCACGCAGGGGGAGAAAGTGGATGTGTCGCTGCCAGAGGGAGAGGACGTCGAGACTCGTGTTGTGGGAACTGTTGGCATTAGTCAGCGTCAGGGACGACGTTAATCAGCGGTGCTCTCTGTCAAGCTCACCGCCGCCAAGTCGACAGCATGTTAGCGTGTTATTGACATACCTAGCCTAGCCTGATAGCTACCAGCCCCTTAATCATATGCTAATGATCCATTCCCGCAAGTAACTCGTAGAACTCGACCCACAAGTTCAACCTTACGGCACATCGGTTCTTTCCAAGAGCTCTCCGCAATCTACAGTAGCCATTGCCCTCCGCGACCTACTCCCTCATTACTCTCATCTCCTCCTCGCCATCGGCTCTGCGAAACCCCGACCACTACCCGCAACTATCAAGGGCACTATACCTGCCATTGACGTCGTTCATTGGTACACCGGCCACGAATCGAATCCCCCACTCCTGCTCTTGGATCACACACATCATACTGCGCTCATAGACACGGCAATGTCTCCCTCGGCATCGCTCGGATGCTCCCTGCCCCACCTTCCGTCCTCAACGTGTCCTTGATGTCCTACGGAGCTCTACCGTCGAGCATGTCTCTATCGTCAATAGCCGTGGTCCAGCTGAAGTTCTTTCACGGCGAAAGAGTTACGACAGCTCCTCAACCTTCCTAATGCAACCAAGTTGTCTGTTGAATCACCTAAGATCCTTCAACGCCCACCGCAAAGGGCAACTCGACGGCAGTCGCGTATACTAGAGCTACTCAGGAAAGGCTCGCCGGTTCCTAAAGGGACACCGGTAGAGCTTGGAGTTCTTCAGGTCACCGATTGAGATCAGTCTCAAAATCGTCACCTATAAGGTGACTGAGCTTGATGCCAATAGGCGAACGAAGAGCACAGGCATGAGGGACACGCACCAAACAGATCTAGTGATCACCAGCATCGGGTCCAAGTCGGAACCCTTCGTCAGGAGTGAAGGGACCAGAACAACCGACCACTACCACTACCAGTAGCGCAAATCGACCACGTCGTTTACTGTAGCCTCGACATCTGCTGATCCGTGGTTCGATCCCGTCCTTGTCCGTGTCCGCAATAGTCATGGCCGTGTCATCGATGTCATTCTCTGTGATACCGTTAAGAACGTCTACATGTCTGGTTGGGCATCCAATAGCGCCAAAGGCGTTCTAGCCGTCACCATGTATGACATCGTCGACAGTCTTATCTCAGATCCTATCCTAGATCAGACCGACATCGATATCGCACACGTCAGTGACGCATCGGTCTTAGCCCGATGAGCGCGACTCTAGACTCATTGATGATCGTGCACACATTCAAAAAGCGTTGGATGACCAGATGGCAGGACAAAGAGTAATCACTTGGGGTGTATGGAAGGGGATTGAGGCCGAAGAAATGAGGCGTGGCGCAGCGAAGGGCAAGGCCAACGAGAGGATGAGTTGGCAGGACATGGATACCTTTTTTTCCATCTTTGCTATGACTCTGCAGTGCATATTCTATTCTTAGACATTAGATAGATGTCCTAGCCAACGAATTCAAGGCTGCAGGGTGCTTGGGGCGCGAATTTATCAGCACTCGACGAGCTTTCAGATGTCGTCGAAAAACAGAAATAGAACTTGCTTGGCAGCAGTTGGCTCAAAGGCGTAACCAACCCAACCGAGTCTCAACCACTCATGGCATCGTTGCGCTTGATCGAGAATCTCCTTCAGTACCTCAACTTCGAAATTACTGACCCAGCTCCGCCAAACTTCGGTATTTATGTGCGACCTGGGTATGCATATCCACATACTGCTTGGGATGAAATCCCCGCAAGCCGGATGCTCTACTCTTTCCTCTATTGCGCTCTCGACCAAGCGAACGCTGCCTCGACCATATATCAATCACTCAAAGACATCGTGAATCCCGATTATCATGCAACCCGTCCGTCGTTTCCCTATATTTTCCTTCTCCTATATTTTCTGGCGGAAG
Source organism: Tulasnella sp. JGI-2019a (assembly GCA_019633535.1). Lineage (NCBI taxonomy): Eukaryota > Fungi > Basidiomycota > Agaricomycetes > Cantharellales > Tulasnellaceae > Tulasnella sp. JGI-2019a. The sequence goes on from WSUE01000013.1 coordinate 96,119, forward strand.
CTATATAGTGATTACGATCGAAAATACAGAAGACCTTCCACAAGATATCGCGTTGCGGCTCTGAATGCGGCCCTTGACAGCTGCAGAGGTACAGCCGGCGAGAGACAGGGCAACCGATATTTTCGAATATCTGTGCATTGCTTGTACGTCTATGATACTATCTATGAAATATAGCGTTCTTCAATCTAATCCCCCTCTAGTACATAATACTAGTGGTCAAAGCCGTCCAACCAGCCTGGCACCATCGCCCAACCCTGCCCGTTTGGTGACAATCACACAACTACTTCAAGAATTTAATCAAGAGGGGGACCCGAAGAGAAAGCAAGCTAGGTTGAGGAGATTGGTGCGGGGTGACTGCCCATTCTTGGTTGCTGAATACATTGATCTAACTACCTTGTTTGTCAGATTAAACTCCGTGAGGGGGGCCGATGTCCCTTTACAGATATGACATTCAAGACCCCAAGCCGCTCAGGGATTGCTGCACTCTGCACTTATATAATTTCAGTACCCATTCACAATAAATGTGAGACCTTCCACATACCCTACAAGGGTTAATCACTGACGACATCAAGCATTGACACTCCAATATCTCAAAATATTTGGAGGTTATGATCTGGTCCAAAGCATAAACGATTCCTTGTGGCACCCAGGCAATGCAATTGTGATGCAATCTGACATGCACATATGGTTTGGTGAGTTGGAGTAGGGGATTCAGGTAACAGAAGACAGCGGAATTCGCGTGAGTTCGTTGCTTACACACATTGGTACAAGGTAACAATGATATCTCTTCTGCAGACATATGTGTGCCAGGCGATGAGGAGCTTCTCGCAGTACCCCGACTTCCCCCAGTTGGATGGTCGGGTCGTGACCTTCAATCACAACCCAACTGAAGCAGATGTCAGGCTCCACCCGGCTCTCTGCAATATCCGTCTCGCGGTTTGCAGATTGGCCAATATGAGCGGTGCAGCAGAAGTATTTGACACTATGTTGCCCCAGGATGATGGTGACATCCCAGTTCCCAGTCTTGGTTTCTCACGTGACTATGATGAACTGTTTTTAGATGGCCTTGATCGTCGCCTAGCGTGGGTCTGTTGAAGGCTTTACTTATATCCTACTATATCTGGCTCCCCTATAAACCAATATCATTCGACCGGTTTAGATAGTGTTGAAGGCATGTACAATGTTGAGAAATATTGGCAGTCTACAATGTTGAAAGCTATCCATGGGAAGAATAATGAATGATGTGCTGTGGTCCCTATAAATTGAGTGAACCCATTGTACTGAACATTGTGACCTCGCAATGTGACCCTGACTACTCACAGATGTATATGTCACGGCGCATGGGAGACCCGATGCTAAAGTCCCTGAGCAGCTTCCCATCAGGCGACACCTTCTGGTAGAGTGACAACGGCTGGGACTGGTTCTCGACCTCGACCTCGTGCAGGGACAGCGCCTTGAATACAGTATCAACGTTGCAGTTGGCAGGTTCAAGCGCGGTGATGGAATCTTGCAGTGAATGAGAGTTCTTAATGAGGTCGTGGGTCTTATCGAGCACAGCAGCTAGTTGATCCTTTCATTCAAGCGGCGGCTGGGTCGGGGTCAACATGGGTGCCGTTTTAGGGATGATAAATGTGGATTGAAAATGACGATGGATGAGGTGTGTCCTAAGCTATTATTGCGGCCACCAGTAGTGCCGCTCTTTTCACTGCTTCGGTGCTTAACAAGACATCTCGCTCATCCATCTTCATCGCGTCGCAGGAATGCATCTTCAGCAGCTGCCAGTGCATCCTCGCCCCCAAGCCAATCCCGAGGTAGAGGCGCAACTCAGTCACAGGCTGACCGATAAAGATCATTCTCGTGTCCTCCACCAAAGTAATGTTGGCATATCTGCACACATCGACTCTGGCATCAATTTCTCTAAGCACTAAACCTTCGACGATGTATATGGTATGGTAGTGGAGTCTTCGTGTTTATCTAGCAGACCGTGAAACGAACACAGAACAGGTAGAGAGATTGACGAAACAGAAGAAGGTCGTGGTTTCTAAAGAGAGGGGGATCAATTTTATGAACCGCCTAGACATGTGCGTGGTTTCCGAAGATAGATATGTTTTGTTGTTTGAATGGAAAGTTCGACGGCGCGCGCGTTTTTCTTTCCGATTCCCGCCACCACCACGACCTGTGTATGTTGCTCTATGTCATCGGATGCAGACCTCTGGGGTTCGCAGGAGGATTCCGAATTTCTTGATGCGCTAGCGAACTCGTCTCTCCCAGTCCCCCCAGAATCGGTTATCACTGCTGCTGAGGCTGGGACTGACAATCCTGGCGTGCATCTCAAGCGAAAAAGGACACCCTCTTCACCATCGTTACCTCCCGTAATATCTACATCTGACGCTTACGATATCGATTTGGATAATGCTCACCTTCCAATGGAAGATGATGACGAGGATCCAGACGTCAATCCCGCTCTATTTACTCGACAGCGGAGACCTACGCCTGAACGACCAAATGCTCAGAACGAGTCTTACGTGTACGGCGCTGCGAATTTTGGAGGATTTGGAGAGTACATGTTCCGAAAGCGTGCCAAACTTCAGTTTCAAAACCAGGATCTCAGCAATGAAGGGGAAAGCAAGGGAGCGGGTAGAAACAGGACGATTTTCAAAGGGGTTGCGATCTATGTGAACTTCTTGCAAGCTTGCCTTTCGTTTGAGCACATCAATCTGATATTTCTCCCTTCAAGGTGAATGGATTTACAGACCCACCTTTTCAGGTTCTGCGGGAGATGCTCATGGCTCATGGTGGCATATTTCACGCCTACCTGGACAAAAAGTCCCTTGTGTGGGTCCAACTGTGCCATTTTTGTTTTGTTTTGGTGTATCCTGACACTGTCTTCGGTTTGCGCAGAACACATATCGTCGCATCCCAGCTCACGCCTGCCAAAATTATGGAGTACCAAAAGGGCAAGATGAAGGTGGTCACGCCCGAATGGATCGTCAAGAGTGTCGAAGCGGGTGCACTCCTCCGGTGGCAAGATTTTGCTCTCAAGCCTGGAACTGGATCCATTGCCGCGCATGGAAAAGGCACGGCCTTCGCTGGCACAGACGGCGCGGGGCCTGATGTTGACCAGTCAGCGAATATGTCAGCAAAGCCCAGTCAGAAAACGCTATTGGATGTACTTGTCAGCCAGCATCCACAACGTAAATCTAAAACCCCAGGCGTACCGGGAGCTCAGAAACCGCCGTCTTCATTTCGGCAGGTGCTATCCAGCTCTTCGAGCTCGTCTCAATCTCAAAAGGGCACAAAGTCTGTCATTGCCCTTGCCGGGGCCAAAGCGGTAGCTGAGAACGCCCCTCGGGTTGGAAAGGATTCCAGTTCTTTTGACCCTCCTCCTGCGCACAGTGACCTCACTTCAGGAAATAGGGGAGGGAAGCAAGCAACGGATAGCACGTCTAAAGAAGCCGCTGTCCGGACCCCCGGTCCAACCGAACAAACCATAGTCCAACCGCCCTTCCTCACAACTACCAGTCCAACTCCAACTCGAACCCTCCATGACACCTCCCGCCTGGAAACGATGGTGTCGATGATGGATGGTCCCCACTCTCTGGTGGAACGGCCCCGCTATGCACTGCACGACTCGAATCCCTTCGCAGCGAAGCTGATGCAGTCCACGCAATGGCGGAATGAGCACACGTCTGCAAACGCAACGGGATTTGTCGAGAGCTATTATCAGAACTCGAGACTACATCATTTGAGCTCTTGGAAGAGTGAATTGAAGAAACTTGTCGCGGAGGCAAGGGAGAGAGCTGAAAATGGTGACGGTGATGCTGATGGTATGGGTATGCTAGAGATGGATGTTGGAGTAAGCATGCAGGGTGTGAAGCTGGATGGCTTGGCTTCGCATGCTCAAACAAAGGACAAGGGGAAGGAAAAGGCCAAGGAAGCGCTAGGACGAGTGATCATGCATTGCGACTTCGATTCCTTCTTCGTTGCTGCGGGCTCGGTGGATAGGCCGGAGCTCAAGGGCAAACCAGTGGTCGTATGTCATAGTGGCAAGGAAGGAGGGAAAGCATCCACGAGCGAGATCGCCAGTGCAGGCTATGAGGCACGCAAATTTGGCGTCAAGAATGGCATGTCGTGCGTAGTCCATCCAATTTCCAGGGCAGCGCGCTCACATAATCATTGACCAATAATGCCGGGATTGCAGGCTCGGTCAGGCCCGCCAGCTATGCCCAAACATTATACCCATCCCATACGAATTTGAAAAGTAAGTTTGTTTCATTGCAGCGTCTTCCCGCCTCCCGTGCTAGAAACTCACTATTTTGACTCTCAAATGAAAGATACAAGCAATTCTCACTGCAGTTCTACACAATCCTCATGTCGTTTGCGGATGATCTGCAAGCGGTCTCTGTCGACGAAGCTCTCATCGACGTTTCACAGAGAGTCGCCCAAGCCAAGGCAGATGCGGTCGATATTGACCGAGATGCTACGCCTCGTGATTTCGCTAAGCAGTTGGCAGAGCAGATTCGAGACAAGATCCGGGAGATTACAAGCTGTGAAGGTAATTTAACCGAAATAATGAATATTCCAAGTGGCTAACAAACCGACCCCTAACCAGTGAGCATCGGTATATCGCATAATATCCTTCTGGCACGTATGGCCACACGAAAGGCCAAACCAGCTGGTTCATATCATCTTCTCCTCGAAGACGTCCCTGCACATCTAGCGCCATTGGGAATCACAGCGATCCATGGCGTTGGGTGGTCTATCCGGGACAAGATCAAGGATAAGTTTAACGTCGAGACCCTAGGTGAACTGCTGCCAAAGTCCAAGCAGAGCCTACAACGCGTTCTCGGCGAGAAGACTGGTGATAAGATCTGGAAGGCAGTGAGGGGAGTCGATGACACACCGCTCGAGAGCGACAAGCCACGAAAGAGCGTCTCGGCCGAAGTGAACGTAAGTATCTTCTCCACTCCAGCGTCCGGAGTCTGACGGGGGCGTTCAACGCAGTATGGAATCAGATTCGAAAATGAGAAACAAGCGGAGACTTTTATGTACACGCTGTCGATCGAGGTGTCGAAGCGACTCAAGGCCATCAACCGGAAGGGAGGATTGTTGACCCTAAAGGTCATGACCAGGAACGCCGACGCACCGAAAGAGGCTCCAAAGGTTTTTTTTTTCCCTTGACACATTGGGATTTATATTTGCGGAGTGCTAAATATGGTTATGATAACATAGTTCATGGGCCACGGAAAAGTCGACACGTACAGCAAATCGATGGCGATAGCTGAGCCTGGGAGTGGCGGCCCAACAGACGACCCAAAGGCCATTGGGGACGCCACGTGGACACTCTTGAAATCCTTCCGATTTGACCCGTCGGAACTGCGAGGTATCGGCATCCAGATCCAGAAGTTGGACGACGGTGATGAGACTACGGCCAAGCTAGATGCCGGCCAGTCGCGGTTGCCGTTCATCAAAGCAACGGGAGATGGACAGGTTTCGAAGGGCAAAGGAAAGGAAAAGGCTATCGATGGCGATGTTGATGCAGATCCTTTCCTTCCTGAGGTTGGGGTTGGTGGACCTTTGAAGCCTTCGAGATCGGATGCGGGACGTTTGGAGTTGCCATCTGCATCACAGATAGACTCTTCTGTATTAGAAAGTCTGCCCGAGGACCTGAAGAGAGAGATCCTGGCCGGGCTTGCTGGCACAGCTGGTCAAGCTACCGTCGACGTCGGTGCCGACACACATATTTACAACGCCGCTTCAGGGCCATGCCACCGCAGGGTACGTGGTCCTTCGCCCTCCCCTGCAGTGGGAGACGACGATGATATCATAGAGCTGGGGGATGATGAGGTCGCCGCCTTGATAAGCCGCACGACAGGCTCGCTAGACCACTCCCGCAGCCAATCAGTCCCGGTCCCACGAAGAATAATATCGAGGGCAACAACCCTGGAGCCTGCTCGAACATCAGCAGTCGTTAAAGCCACATCCGTATCCCCAACCAAGACGACAGCTGCCGCCAGGTTGGCCAGCATAAAACACATCACGAAGCAGTTTGCACCGAAACGCAAGCCTCCTATGTTCTCACCAACCAAGATCAGCTTGTTCAAGAGCAAGGCCAGACATGCTGCGGACGTTGATGACGATCAACTGCGAGACTTAGGTGTTGACCCGATGTGTTTCAGAGAGCTTCCTGCCGATATTCAGAAGGAACAGTTGGTGATATTGCTACAGAATCTCCCGGGCTCTGCAGTCGACCTCCTCGCTGCACGTGGAGCCTTACTGCCTGTTCCAGACGATCTACAACGACCCGGATCTCGAGGATCGTCACGATCTCGTTCCCCATACACCGAGCTCCCGCATGAATATACGGACGACACGCGAAATCATCCGATTCCCGTCGCATCATACACTAGTCAACCCTACATCAAGAAGCTCACTGAAGTTAATGACGTACAGGACATGCTAAAACAGTGGATCCAGTATCGCTTGGAAGAAGGGCCAATTGCGGCGGAGGTTAACCGGATGGCAACATTCCTGGTTAAGTGTGCAGAGACGGACGTCGGGTTAGAGAAGGTAGTGTCTGTGATGCGTTTCTGGAGGCTGTTGCTACGGAACCATTGGCCGCAGTTTGAGCGGGATGACGAAGATCAGGCAGCGTCGGGGGCGCTTTGGTGGAAGGCTTTTCGGGAGACGAAAATTTCTGTGGATGGGCCCATTAAGAAGCGGTTTGGATGTCGTTTAGGGTTGGGTCGATGAGGTGTGGTTCATAATTCTATCTTTAGTATTTTCTATGTACTGGACTTCGCCCAGAGATCACACGGGTAATGTTCTACAGAAATTACGATTCCAACTATCCCTTGAACCCATTGTACAATATTTGATGCCGCTCCTCAACAACCCGTCAACGAAAGTTATGAAGTACACGCGAGTGAAAAGAGGTGGTGGTGGAGGGGATCCAAACGAAACTGTGAGTGGAACACATCCTGAGCACGGTTGGCTGCGCAGGCAACTTACACCGTGGACACATTAAGTATGCCTCAGGACCTCCTTCATCGACTTTACACCACGGGCATAAACCTCCGACAATAGATGGTTCAGAAGGTGGGTCACATCCCCTGTCTTCCATAAAGACCGGCACCGGCACCATACAGAGCACTATTTATTGATCCCTTTACTCGTTTAACAGGAGGGTTCATTGGGTTGGTCGTTGGTCTCGGTCTGCTATTCATAGGCAGCAGCTTCGGCGTATGGTATCTGCTCAAACGGAGAACCGAAAAGGGGCGTCGCCCCTTACCATTCTTCAACAAGTTCCTTGGTGGCCGGTCCGCGAAAGATGGAGGAGGGGGATTCGGTCGACTGGCATCTACAGATCGACGCGGCTGGTCGCGTGCGAACAATGCCAACAGTCATCAAGCCGATGGTGAGGAAGAAGGATATTCAGATGACGATGGGAAGTCTTCCGGCCATATGTCATCAGGGGTCAAGCTCACCAAGGCGAGAGCAAGATCCCCCGGGCTCGCCAACCAAACACCGAAGGGAGCGGAGCGTGAGGGCCTATACTCGAACGACAGCAATCCGTTCCAGTCGTCCCCGAGCGTGACAAGGCTGCAGGATCACGCTGGCCCCTATGGTGATGCGTTCGACTCTCGGGACTCCCTGGATGAGGCCGTACACGCGTCGAACTCACGCTATGGTGGAGGGGTACAACTAGAGGATCGATCGGTGCAACAGCACGATTCTGATGGCAGTCCGGTGTCACCTTCTTTCGAGCGAGGGACCAAGTTTAGGGAGGCGCTGTGAATCCGGCGCGCCTCCCGCTTTCCCTGGCTGTCTGGCATTCTCCATTCGGAGTGTTGGCATCTTGATTACTATTAAAACTGTAGGTTCCTGCTGGTCTAACGACTTCGCCATGGAACCCCTCCCCCCTCTTATTTTTACTTCCATTTATTAGGACATTCCCTTTCCCATCCTATTCCTACGACCTATGATGTCTCCGCATGGCATGCAACGATTCTTTACGGCTTTATACTACGAAGGCTTGCATTGAACATTGTACAAGGTCCTGAAATGGTACCGACGGTTGAATTTATTCAATGTTCCGTTTACCAATGGACCATGAGCTGCATCGACTCGATCACTGCTGGAGCTACTTTTCACGCAATTGACCTGCCACTCGCCCTAGAGGCCCTCGCCAAGAAGATTGAGCTAGAGTTTCCGTTCTTCTTGAACGTTATCATTGGTCGAAAAGAGAAGTCGTCCATCGCCAATTCGGGTGCGCTAGTAAATGCGTCCCGGATCTCAGATTCTGTAAAACCTATTGCGGGTAACCAATTGAACAACCGGACATGGATAGCAGGTGTATGGGATGTGTGATTTACCTCCTGGATGTGCGACAATGCCATTGCCATGACAATGTCCTGGAATGCGATTGTCATCGGATGATGCGGCTTGGGATGGTTCATCGGAACGAAGGTGATCAACCACAATGAGGACGCCCGATTGTTGTTTCAAAAGTGTAGCCAAACGTCTTGTCACATCGCCGATGTCCTCAAAATGATGATAGCCTAGAACGCACTGCAGCGAAGTGGGATTCATAAATCCCCATGACAATCGGGTCTGCCTATCATAGCACGCGCAACTCACAACAATCACATCGATTTGTTTGGCACGAAGATTGTGAAGTTCAGATCCGTCGAGTGTGGAGCGGATCGCGTACATCTCCGTTGGCGGGATGCCTTGGTTGGCGACCTTGGTGTTGTATTGCATGACCATGTTCTCACTCACATCCACGCCAATGACTTCTTTAGTATGCGAGGCCAGTTGCTGAGATATAAATCCTAGGCAGATTTGACCAAAGAAACAGATAGCAAGAAATCAAAACGTACACCACCACCCATAACAGGAATTGGTGCTTCTTTACCTGACCTAATAGGAGCCCGGCTTCAAGACCTAAAGGTAAGGCGAAATTCGAGGGCATACAACGCACCCGCATGCAAAATCCAAGAGTACAGTCGATTCCTCGTCAAAGTCATCGTACTCGTCGAGTATCGCATCCGCAATGTCGTGCATGATCCTCTCTCGGAGGGGGTTCATCTTGTCATATTTGTGTGCAACTTCATCAAAGTGCTTTTGATTGATCAAGATGCGATCTTTAGACATCAACCCCAGGTCCTCAATTAAAGTCAGATGAGGGGTAAGTGTTGCAGGGGCGGCGGCGAGTTGTCTGCGAATGGGAAGCGTAGAGTTGGCTTTGAACCACGTTCGTCGAGGCCTTTCCGAGTCCCTTCATTTCGTGGCGGGATCAGACCACCCATCCCCGACCTACTCGTGATTCAAAGAGCTACTTTAAAGTACAGATTGTATTCCTATAGCGGTGGAGGTAATTGGGCTGCCTTGGTCAGTAGTCGCCTACCCGCACCACCTGATTCCAGTTCTGACCATCACCGGTTCCCAATTATAGATCAGACACTAGTCAGGTGCCATCATCGACGCGTCAAAAGAACTATCCACAGTGTCGCCAATAGCCTGAGAGCTCCTTGTATCATATTCGGTGTTGACATCCCAATCCGGAACTTGAGGTGAGCCGAAGTGGCTATGCCGGAATAAATCCCGTGTCTGAGAAACCCAAATCCTTGCGGCAGCAGCCAGTGCCCACAGCCTTAATTGTAACACCAATAACTCCAGGACACTACCGCCAAACCCGCCACTCCTTTCAAACAAGTGCTCACAGCAAGCTAATCAGTGTTTCCGACAAGCTCCCACACCATATTAAGGGAGAAATCATTCGGTGCGTGCCTGGCCGTACATCTCGCGTTATCGACATTCAAATACTCACAGTCCGCCGACAGGACGAGAATTCAATGCTTCAAGCTGCGTCCTCGGAGAACTTGCGGCTGGGTGTAGACCCGTGGATACCTCGACTGCCCACACCTGTACCTCCGATGTCATTATCTCGGGCGTCTTCCATGGCGTCACTTCGCTCAGATGTAGCACCGGACAAGTACGGACATGTCCGGCCGCTCCCATCGCCGTGCCCCGATCATGTCGCCAATGTTAGCAGTGCTAATAGCATTCGAGTCACAACGAGTGACGAAGAGGAGTCTTCGCCCACATCAGTTAGCAAGACCAACGCATTCTTCAGCTCCCCGTTTTCAATCGCTGTAGCACGTAAACCACCGGGGGATGCGCAAAGAGTTCCGTTCCCGGCCCTTACTCCCACTCGCCAAGGCGCGAGGGATGACACGGAAAAGGAACTGCTTGTTGTCGGCCAAGCACCGGATTCGCCTTCACCGAAGCCGCGCATCCCGTCTGATTCCCACGTGTCACCCTCGCGGCAGCAGGTGGTTACCAGCTCGTCGTTCTTCGGCCCATCGAGACCCGCCTCTCTGAACACGCCCATACCACCTCCAAACCTGGAGCCAATTGTCACCAAGAAGCCTAACACCGCGCTCTCAGGCTTCACGTCTCTCTCTAGGTTCTTTCCTTTGCGGAATCGCTCTAGCGACCCTGACACTGCCCAAAGGACAGTCGAGGTCATCGAACCGACTCCTCCACCTAGCTCTGTCGAAGAAGTCCGTCCGGCTCTCACGATCGAGACCCCATCTTCGCCATCTCAAATCTTAACGTTGAGACGTAGCTTCGTTGAGCTTCGTCCGGAAACTCCTGGGAGATCGTCGTTGGAAGATGACGAGTGGTGTATATCTCCTACGGCGTCAACGTCAGGGCCACTGTTACAGGTGCCATCACCAACTCGGTCTCGAATCCGACAGGCCTCACCCGAACGTCTCCTAGCCCACGCGCATCAAGCGGCACAACGAGCTCAAGCTTCTCCTCCATCCGACCCCTTCATAACTAAGAGCCGCGATCACAACCACAGCAATGACGGGCCATCAATTCAGCATCCTCCACTGCGTCGGGAGACCGATCAAAGTAAAGACTTCCCCACACCTGAACCGGTCCCAGGTCAAGTGATTGGGGCACCCGCGACCCCTCTCAAGTTGATCAAACCCCTCGGGCATGGCGCCTTTAGCTCCGTTTGGCTTGCGACCGACGAGACAGCTGAGCTTGCTCTGACTCGGTCCGCTAGTATCGGCCGGGGCTTAAACCGGCAAGGGTCTGCTGGGAAGCGGGTTGTAAAACGCAGGAGGCCTACGGAGAATTGGGCAAAGAAGCAGAGTGATCGCAAGGTCGGTGGGCTGAAGCCTCATCCCGCCGCCACACCTGCAGTGCCGGAGGGCGGTGACACGTCGAGGACGTCCCTTGATGGAGGGGAGAACTGGAGGTCCCCTACACCGACATCACTTGGACGAAATCCCTCACTTTCGAAACCACTTGGGCCCCTTGGTCGACCGGAGCAGCGGGTTGTGGCTGTCAAGATGATGGATCGTGCGATGTGCGATGCGAACGATAGGACCCGCATTAGCTTCGTACGGGAAGTTGAGATTCTTAGGGTGTGTGGCCATATTTTTACATTTTTGGTTGCCCTGGTGCTGGCAAACATATTTCTGACACGTTTCTCCTTCTGCGATGGGCTGTGCAGCACATTTCACATCCTTCTATCGTATCGTATTTACACTCGTTCTCTACTGAAACGCATCACTGCCTGATCCTCGAACACGTGACTGGTGGTGAACTCTTCGACCTGCTGAACAACGACTCCAAGCACTCGCTGCTCACCGAGCCGCTGTTGCGACGGATGTGGAGTGAGTTGTGTAGGGCTGTCGCATGGATGCATAGCGTTGCACTCGTCCATCGTGACATCAAACTCGAAAGTGCGTGCTTTTGGACTAAATCCTTCAACCAGAGACTGACTATCGCAGTGTGACATAGATATTCTCCTCACATGCGATCTCTTCTCCCCCCAGTACATCATGCCAGGAACAGGATCTCCCTCGCTGGCCCTCCTTCCTACGCCGTTACTCAAGCTGACCGACTTTGGTCTCTCCCGTTTCATCGACCCAGACCAACCTCTCCTCGCCACGCGATGCGGTTCTGAGTCGTATGCAGCACCAGAGATTGTGATGGCCACCAAGTACGATGGGAGGCAGACCGATGCCTGGGCCTGTGGAGTGGTCCTTTTTGCCTTGGCCACCCGCGTTCTACCCTTTGATCGTGTGGCGTTTGGGAACCAGGGTGGAAGCATTGGAAGCGGTGGGAGCGCCGGAGGGTCTGAATATGGTGGGAGTAGCATCATGAGCGTGAGCGAGAGTGGACGAGGCCGAAGGTCGTATCTCATCCGCATCGCAAAGAACGAGTACGCGTGGCCTACCGGCGACGGACTTGGTGGCGCAGCGGACCGCGATCAAAGGCTTGCCACACCAGGGTTGAAGAAGGTCGTTGAGAGGCTTCTTGTTCGAGATCCAAAGAAACGCGCGACAGTGGCACAAGTATGGGATGAGGAGTGGATGGGTGGGGACGGTGGGCTACCCAGACCTGGGGAGGGCTTTAGAATTCACATCGAAGAGCCGAAGCTATCAAATGGCGTCATTGAACCGTCAGGAGATATGCCAACGCCAAAGGAAGAGATGCCGGAGACCCCGAACATTGGAGAGGAGGATGACCTTCCCGATGTCGCTGAGGCGGGCGACGAGGATTTGGAGCCAGACATGTCAAGTGGGTTGCTGGTTAATGGAGAAAGCATTGCCAACGTCGCGAGGCTGGACATCAACTGAGAAGTCTACAACGAATATCTGTTATCTTACGTGTGTACTGCTTACTGCTCTATGTTCGGTTCTTGTATGGGCTCTTTTTTGTTGTTGTAGACCAGCGATTGTATTACAGTAAGAATGCAATGATAAGTAGGCTGAACGGACCACCCTCCCCCAGCTCGATCAACGCGGGAACCTCATTGATGGAACTTGAGCGACATTTCGATCAAGTAATTCATTCCGTCATGGCGATATGTATCTGGGACGTAGTCTAAGCGTTGTAGAGGATTATCCCTCAGTCGCAGCATCGTCAACTTATCGGATGTGTACTGAGGCCATCTAAAGACTGGATGTCCAACGTTTGAGTCGAGGTTGTTTGCAAAGTTCTGATGTCAACAGGAGGCTCGGGATTTAGCGTTATTGGTAGCTAGAGCTCTAGGAGGCAGACTCACGATGAGGTAGTCCCTGAGCTCCCCATTACCCTAGATGTTAAGAAGGTCCTCGCCATGGAACTGTAAACATATCCACACGCATTGAGTGAAATGTCTTGATCACGTATGTTTCACCCTCAAATTAGTCCAACGCACCGCTCCCAATACCGGAATATCTGAACCGCGTGCATATACTACACAAAGAGATCACATCATTTCAGTATGGCTGTCATCTAATGACTGCCCGAACGCCCAGAAACTACTTACAGAATGACCACGCTTTCTGTTGTCCTGCAAGACTCTGGATGAAATGCCTGCGTGGTGCTTGAAAGGAAAGATCTCCCTGGACGGCCGAGATACGTTTAAACTATAGCATATACCACGCATCACATCGTGCAACAAAGCTTTGGAATATTGCACGAGGACGAATCTACCTGAGGGGAGAGTGCTTTCTGAAGGGCTGATTCGAAAAATGAACCCGTTTCGAGGTTTGCTGGATACATCGCTGAGAGCGTCCGCATCTCATCGGCGGTCGCAACGGGTAAGTAGGTTGCCTTAAACCAGTGCTGGAACTGCTTCTCCGTCGTGATATTCAATACGCTGAGTGAGAAGACCTTGAAAGCAGAGGAAAGGGTTCTTAACAAATATCGATGGCTAATGAGTATGATGTTAATCTGAAATATGTGACTCACTGTGGCTTCATCCAAGGTATTGCCTAATCACAAGGTGTAAGGATATTGGGTCAACGGCGTAAATATACGGTTGATATCTCATTGCATGGCTCACCTGTGACAAAGGGAATCTTTGCCACTTGACCGTCCTTGACCGAGTGCGTTGGAGCCCTCTTGATGAAGTTCCCGTCAATCCTAGGAATCCAAGTCTGGGTCAACGCGATGGTATATATCAGTAACATGGAATCATTATGACGCAAGAAGCATTTGAGGCAAAGGGAAAGGTTTCCGCTCTTACCAAAGCTAAAGAAGTATACTCAAAGATTCCCGGCGTGGTGAGCATAAAATCTCTCAATGCTTTATAAGGCACCTCGCGAAGGCATTGAAGTGTATCGTTCGAGGCTGAGCAGCCCACTCTATCCACGAGCATGTTATATTCCTTTTGAGGTGCCTTATCATCGATATCTGTGATGGGTATTGCCGCTCCCGATTGCTGGAAGGTAAAATAGTAGTTGGGGAGCAACATGAGATGGAGCGGGGAGGACTTGCGTACCATGGACGCTGCACGAAACAGGCCCTCGTTGTCTCCGTCATTGGTGGCCATATGCAACGCTGTGCTTATTGCACTTGCGGACTCGCCCCATAGAGTGACTTTGGTAGGATCACCGCGGAAGTTCGAGACATATTTTTGCACCCATCGTAGGGCTAACCGCTCTAAGAATAGCTAATGTATGAGACTCTGGCCGTCACTCCTGTAGTTAAGCGGGCGGACGTACGATCTTGCAGGCCAAGATTTCCCGCTTCAGCAGCCTTCATCTCTTTCCCGCCGAGAAAGCCAAAGAGACTACCCCGATAATTCAAGGTGACTACGATGACAGGTTGTTTCGCCTCTTTTGATCGAGAGACGATCTTTGCACCGTCGAATAACTTCATGTCTGAGCTACCGAATTGAAATCCGCCTAAAACAGCATCTAGATCAGCGTACGCTACTCCCCAAGTTGTGTGCCATAGCCCCACCCCCGTAAAGCCACTAAAGGAAGGGCGATTAATTTATTTTGGATCAGGACAGGAAACAAATACAAGGTCGGACTGGATAGACATACAACTAGCACTGGAAGCTTTACTGACTTTGAAGTCCCGGTGGGCACGAAAACATTCAACGAGAGACCTAAGAGTTCGCCAGTGAGCTGATCTTGTTATCTCTCTAGGAAATGGGCAGGCGCTAACGTACAGTCTTCGCCGTCAGGGAAGTCTTTCTCCCATGCCAAAGCTAGCCTTTTCGTGACAAATGAACCGATGCTTGAATAGGAGCCCGGAAAGGTGGCAGGCTGCTGAGGACAAGAGCGGCCATATTTTGTAGCAGAATGTGATCCTATGTATGGATCTGGGGAAACTGGTCGCCGAAATCGTAGGTCCCCAGTCCTAGGGAAGGATCATTAATGTATCAATACTATCACACTTAAATAAAACATAAGATTACGGAGGTTTGGCGTAGGGTATCCCAAGAAATTTCATGGTGTTCAGTTCCCCATCCAACACCCCGGTGAAGGTTGCGTTGTCCAACTGTACAGTTCCAAAATCATGAACGGGATAGAATTTTGGCGCCGATAATACTGATGGAGTAAAAAGAGAAAAGAGAAAGAGAAAGAGTGGGGTCATCTGTTCTGACACCTTGGGTGGGGGTAGACGTTGGATATCAATGTTGAAGCGAGGGCGGCAGTTAAAGGCCAAGTATTTAGCCATGCGTGCCCCTTTATGCGGGCTTGATGATTCGAGGCCATACGCTTAGGATGACAGTGACTGGCTCGGTTGTGAACGGTACCTCATTGGTGGGACGATAGATTGCCAGATTGTTCCTGTTCATTAACAAATCTGGTATAGCAATAAGCTAAGAGAGCACATTGAAACGACGGAACGAACATAGGCGAGAGTGTCAGAACCGATCGTGGCTGCAGGCGACCGGCTATGTTAATGTTTCAGCGACTAATCATTTGTGTTTATCGATTTCCCCTGAATTGCACAGTTAACTTTAACAATGATTTACTGACATAGAGACCCTAGAGTTGTCAACTAAGCACCTAACGCCTTCAAGAACGACTCGCTCTCCGCCCCTTCAGCAACCTTTACGATAGAAGTTCTCGCTGATAGGCCATTCTCGCTCAAATGCTTCTGTGCGTACTGAAGAGCCATCCTCCTCTCCCCCGTGCTAGATTGCGACCCGATCCACACGAACACCACAGGTGGTTGGATACTTGAGCAATCAAGAAGGAATGCGTCTGAAGGTGACAGGTCTTTGATGGTCGGTTGTCCACCAGATGCTGGCTCAACCTGCTCGAACGTAATAGCACCGCCTTTATCGGATAAGCGGAACAGTTTCGTCTCGTCGGGAGGCAGCGGGACTGCGTGAGGTGCAATCGTCGGTTCGTGTCCGATGGCCTCATAGAACTTTGTAGCACCCGTCGATCCTTGATCTGTAGTGAGAAACGGGTCCAAATCATTAGCTGAGGTTCCGGACCGTGAAATACAGAGTAACTTTCCAAAAACCTGCACCTCACACCTCCCTTTCCGATCCGTGTGGTCCGCCAGTGTCCTCGCAAACTCCGCTCCTTTAAACTTTTCTTTGCCAACAGCGCCTGTTGTGTTGAGCTGCCAGATCTCGTTTCCCTTATCTAGGATGTACACGTCTCCCCCTTCGAACACGTTTGGCGATTTCAAATCCACCTCCCGAACAATAACAGGGGTCTTCACAGGGAGTGCGTGAGCGGGTGGGTCGTCCTTCCCGTGAGGAAGAGGTACGTCGACAGGTACTTCTGCGTGCACCCTATACAGTCGCAGAGTTTCCTCTGGTGGAGGGGATGTGACGTGGTGGAAACCAGTGGCTATCCCACCGCGTTGAACGACGAAACGTTTGAAATGTGATAGGAAACGATGGGATTCGTAGTTCATGACCTCGCGATACTGAACAGGTTTCCCTATGAGACGAAGGTGGAAGGAGGTCAAAACAGCCTGATCAGATAGCAAGTATAAAGCCTACCTCCTAGCACATCATCGAGCTCCGCCGTCTTATACACAGCCGTTCCAGCTTCATCCTGGGACGTCTGCTCTCCAAGCCAGAAGTGTAGGTCATATGAAAGCTCGGCCGAGTCTGGCCGCTTCTTGTAGGTCTGAAGCAGTAGTGCCTCCGGCAATATGTGGATGTGTCGTTATTGGATCGAACTCACATATAATACAATGTACGAATCGCCATCGAAGAACTCTCCATATCTGTCCTTAGGCCACGCCTGGATCTTGAATTTTTCCACTCTCCATATCAACAAGCCAGTCTTTCCAAGCTCAGCATCCTTCCAGGCTGGTTCGTGCTCTCCAGCCTGCTCTCGCACGCGTTTCTCAATCTACTTGGGATCGACAGGGGTTCAGCCAGGATCGCCATCGCTAATACCCTAGTTTTAGGCCTCACATCACCCCCAAGAAGCGCGATATTGCTGTCGTTGAAATCGTATGCGGTTGGCTTGCTCAGTTGTTCCATAGGATGTGTCCAGATCCGGCGAGTCAGTTTACACCGTGGGTCAACCAACGCCTCGGCAGAAGCCGAGATGCTCGTCGATATGAATTTGATTATATGGCATTCGACAAATTATTGAGGGCCTTATATCAGAGGAAGCCCCAAAAGGTTCGAGGTCGAGCAAACTTGATGCAAGGAATGAACTGAGAACCTGAGACCAGAAGAGACCTCAGAAAGGGGGCGCGGAATAGCGACAGGGAGAAAGCCGACGGCGTCCAGAATGAATACGTTGCATATCGGAATGTGTTGCGAAAGGCACGACCTTAAGCTTTGTCGCGCTCAAGATTTCGACATTTAGATCTACGCAGCCCGATCGTCAGATATAACATCGGCAGCGCACATAATGTTATAAGGATCGGGCAAGGAAAGCTAGAGTCTTGGAAGCGTTGGGCAGAGAGCGTCAACGGGGGGAATTACGACATCCCTAAAAGCAGATGCATTTGAAGGCGTGAGAGATAGGCGGCTTCTGGCAGTTCGTGGCATGTATTGGGAGACGAAGCGAGGACATAGTGGTGACCTGACCCTGCTCCATATACGCGTCTACAGGTGAGAGGCTCTATTCAACCTCAGGACTGCTTCCACCAGCAATGACAGCTTGCTGCTGGTGATGCACAATCTGCTTGCAGCAATGTCTTGATTGTCAGGTCCGTCCATCAAGATTAAGCAAGGCAAATACCGAACGATAAACAAAGGCACGTGAACCCAAATGACGCGCAGGAACAACTCCTGTATTTTGAACGACCACTTGCAGGTACATAAGAGTACAACAAATACATCCCAAAGATAGCGAAAATTTACGATTGCTTGTAGTCTGGACGTAATGATCGAACGGTCTTGCCTGGGGGAGTGAAGCGAATATTAGCAAAAGGGCAGATATACAGCCTAATGTTGGGGGCGCTCACCAGCTTTCCAAATCTCCTGATCGTCGATCTCAGCGAGTTCCCTCTCCAAATCCTTTCGGTATGTAGCCCTGTTGTTGAACTCGAGAGACTTGCGTGTCTCCGTGCCGTCGCGTACAGACTTGTACAGCGCCTCGAAGACGGGCTTGTTCGCCTTCTCGAAGATGGGCGCCCAGTCGAGCGCACCACGGCGAGCGGTCGTAGAGCATGCGGCGTACATGTAGTCCATACTAGGGATCAAGCGCGCAAAGTCAACACTTCTATGGTCGACTTCAAGCGCAAGCAAAACTTACCCATGCTGACCAATCAATGGGAAGAGGGATTGTGTCGCCTCCTCAACGGTCTCGTTGAAGGCTTCAGAAGGTGAGTGCCCGTTCGCACGGAGGACCTCGTATTGAGCCTTGAACATTCCCTCTATGATGTAGTGCGTTAGTGAGGACTTCGCTCCGTCGAAGTCGAATAAAGCTTACGGATTCCGCCCATAAGCTATGGATGACAACAGGTACATTAGGCCCCTCTCAGTTAGACAGAATTGAAATAACCAACGTACCACACCACGTTCGCCATACAAATCCGAGTACACCTCCCTCTCGAACGTCGTTTCGTATAGATACCCGGATCCAACAGCAATTCCCAGAGCAATGGCCTTCTCCTGGGCCTTTCCGGTCACGTCTTGCCATACGGCAATGGAAGAGTTGATACCCCTGCCCTCCTTGAACAGCGTCCGGACCGTCCTTCCTGACCCTTTCGGTGCGACCAGGATGACATCAACATCTGTCGGCGGAATAACCTTGGTATCTTCCTTGAAGACGACGGAGAATCCATGAGAGAAGTAAAGGGTCTTGCCCTTGGTGATAAGGGGCTTGAGTTCGGGCCAAGTTGCGGACTGGGCGGCATCGGAGAGCAGGTTCATGATGATAGTGCCCTTGTTGATGGCCTCCTCAATGGGGAACAACGTCTCACCAGGTACCTGTCAAGAGAGATACGACATTAGTTCAAATCGAAATATTTCAAAAACGACACGTACCCATCCGTCTTCCTGTGCTAACCTCCAGCTCTCGCCGCCCTCCCTCACACCGACAATGACGTTCAACCCGTTATCACGAGCGTTCAGTCCCTGGCCATGGCCTTGTGAGCCATAGCCAATCATGGCCAGTGTGTCGTTCTTGAAGTATTCCTGGAGCTTGGGCAACGGCCAGTCAGCGCGTTCGTACACGACCTCTTTCGTCCCCGCAAAGTCGAGGGTTTTCATGCCCCTGGAGATCTGGTGGAATTGAAGGCATGAGCTATGATGTCTATGTCACCCTCTACAAACCCCACCTGAGGAGCTGCCACTTTGGCGCTGCTCGACGTCACAGCACTGGCACGCGCTAATAGTGAGTAGCTCCTCTGAGCAGAGGTTTTGGGGATTGCTGCAGAGCGAGCGGCGGCGCGTAGGCCTCTGATAGATCGGGAAGCGACAGCAGACATGATTTTTGGAGGACGAGGATGAAGGAGAAAGAGAAAGAATGCGAAATGAGGTTTAACGTGGAAGTGAACGAGTTTTATTCTGCACTGAGGGCTCAACAACAGTCAATTTCTTACGAAAGGCCGACCGGCCGAACCCCCGAAAAGTCTTAATTTCGGGAACTTGCGTCCGAGAGGATGGTGCTACCATCAACAATAACAATGGACGTAATAAATAAGTAAATTACATAAATCGGTACAAGTCGAAGATGTAGACATGAAAGCGTGAAAGCGAGCAGACATATTAAATAGCATGGTGTTCGAGGAAATCCTCATAGTCCAGCGAGCGCGGCCAGCTCCTTCGTCTGCTTCTCCTCTGCCTTGAGTCTCTCCTTCTCTGCGGCCTGCTGCTGCTTAAGGATGTACGAAGGGGTTTCATGCTCTTTGTAGTCCAGATGCCGTTTCACATACACACACATATAGGCTCGCGACTTGAGGCATTCCCGTAATGTTGACGGTGTAACTCTGTATAAGTGAGACATCAAAATGAGGGGTGAATGCATTTGAAACCAGGGCCACATACTTGTCATCATCGAAATGATACCACTGTATAGTAAAGTATCAGCGGCGCGATTAAGCGACGGAAGCCATTACACTTACATGGTCACCGAACCGAGCGAAGTTGGTGTAATGGCCGGAGTTGACTTGACCCTCATGGATGACAACTGCAAAAAGCTCATACTCGTACAACGCCGAAGGTCCCAGGCGAGCGGGATCACTGGAGGAGCACACGTTGAGTGACAGCAAAGGGGTGCGGATGTGGACTACTCACGGGTCTGTGCCGGATGCCATGGCCGTATAAGGTGCCATATTCAGCGTCGCTGGAAAACGAACGTAAGTGTCCATTTTCGTAGCAGTAGAATCGTGCTTAAAACGCTGGGGAGGAAGGTCATTGATTTCGTGCTCGCCAATGTTGATGAGTATCCAAACTAACCTTGAATGTGAAAGATAGCACGGGAGGCAGTTTGCGAATGCTGAGACGCTTCGTGGTTTCCTACGGAAGAAGTCTGTCAGCATGCCAGGTCGGGAGCTAATAGCAGCCTTCAACGTACGTTTGACGAATTGCATTTGCTGCATTTCAGATCAAGGCTCTCAGGATGCGTAAATCTACGGTCAAAGTGTCAGTCTCACCTATCGGACCAGCCAAGCGAGAACACTCTACCTTCGTAGACATCCAGCCAACGTTTCCTCATTATTATCTGGCTTCTGACCTTTCGCTCCGAGATCCAAACTGATGTCAAGCATCAAGTCCACGCTTGATGTGACATTACCGCAATTCTTGCATCGGACATCACTTTGTAATTGTCCCGCAAATGTAGAGTGAACGACGCATACGCAGGAGATGCTCGTGGAGCCTCGACTGGACGTGTGAATCTGATTGAGGACCGCGATCAGGAATTCGTGGGCGTCTTGTTGTTGATATCCAGAGATCTCATTCGCCGCCTTCCACATTGTAGTCAAAAATGATGCAGGACCATACGGCTGCGTGCCGGAGTAGATCTGAATGCCACATGAATGTAAGTCAGTGGGCGTACAAAGATAGATTGATCATGATATACTGCGCACCTCCGTAAAGAGCTTGTCCATCTCGCAACACATGCAATTGGTGTTTTTACAAAGCTTGTGGGGATGCTTGTCACTCAGAAAATGGTTCCGCATGAGAGGATTGCATATAAAGGTTTGGAGAATGACGTTGAGATAGCATGTCGCGCCAAGGTTGAGCAAGCCACGTCGACCTAGACATTTCTTGGTGGTCAACAGAGCACGTAGATCTATACCGCCACGAACGAATACCTCGACAGGACACTTTCTCGCTCTTTTGAATAATTGCCGATTCTGACGCATTGGGTATCCATGGCTCAAATGTGTGCCGCCTCTTTCTGGACTTGGATTCTGCGAAGGGAGAGAGAATTTTCATGTCAATGATTTCCTGAAGTATCCGTGCTTGCTAACCTTGAAACCTGGTCTCCTTCTCCTCCAGCTTCAGGGTTATACTCGAGTACGTGCTTTCAAGGACACTCCCATACACAAAGTCATCACAACTGCGACAGAAAACGGCTCCAGAAGTTACATCTACGCCTGTCACATGAAGAATTAATTAGGTTGTAAGAGAGGGTCTCGTCAAACGGACAGGGGCGAAAACGGTGACTGACAGAAATCATGTTGAAGGTCTTGAAGATGGTCTGTAATATGGCCTTGCTTCCAGCAGCCACCGTAGTTGCAGGATAAGCAAACGAACGGTCGTTGAAGGGTCTTCTGGCACGTGTCGCATTCGGGTACGTCCGTCTACATGAAGTGATTGCCGATCCGGATAAACACTTCAGCATCATAGGAATGCTAGGCTTAGTTATCAGTGAACTAACCTTCCGCCTCTTAGCTGGCCGCGGTCCCGATTCTGGAAGAGCGCTCGGAGCGTGTAATCTCGCGTACCATGAGACGAGCGCTTGGTACTTCTTCAAGGTTCGAGCTTTGGCATCAGGATCCGATAGCAGTACCGCGAGATGATCACAGTGGGAGTAAGGCTCATCTCCAGCTTCCGATGAGATGGTCCGAGAGGAGGTCTCCGCAGGGTCCTCAGCAGCATTAGCAATCGTCATCTTGAAGTCCAAGCTTTTGCCGCTGTTTGAAGACGTCCTCTCCATAGCATGAGAGGAAGAGTTTGATGAGGACGCAGAGTCGTCAATGTCCATCGCATCGGCCTCTGACATTATCGACGGTCGTTGTGGCGATCACGGAATTCAGAACAGAGTAGGGAAGCACACAATGGTCGCGGACCGGAAGTGGCCGTGCCAACAGCCAAAATGCCACACGGTTCCTGTCGATTGCTCACATCACCAACCGCATTCAGCTCACACTCCTTTTTTCCCCATTTAATACGACATTTTAAAACCAAATACAACCAGATACCTCTCGCCTGTGACTTCTGGCCGGTTTCGTACCTCGTCCGTCTTTGAAATTTGATTACGTGGCCCAAATCCGTGGATCCGAGTAATGACATGTGTTTTCTGTGGCCAGCTGAATGAGAAGATCTTCGCCAAGGTTAGGGGGTTACACCTTAGTGTCTTCCTTAGCTGCTGATTGTCATGTCCTTCACGTAGTCCGAGAGATGTTTTGTTATTCGGGATAGGAACCCTGCAGCAGCAGAGCACCTCCTTGTGATTCCCGTCCAGCATATTTGTCAGTCGATCATCATGGACGGATAGCTTCCCTTTGACGAGATATCATAGGCAACGTCAAAACATTGACGAGCAAGGATATCCCGCTACGTGAGCAATGATTTATGGCGTTTTACGGCTCTTTGACATAAATCTGACGAGTCGATCCCAGTCCGTGAAATGGAGCAGATGGGTCGCCAAGCACTGCTCGACCTTGGCCATCCCGAAAGCACACATGTGTGAGATCGTACCTCCCATGCTACCATTCTTGGATTCATTACCGGAACTGAAGTCGTTTTGCTACGCTGCAGATTTGGTTACCACATCCCTCCAGTCAGAAGCGTCGATCATCTTCACCTTCACGTGCAAGCTTTGCCGTATAAAAACCTCTTCCGCCAACTCAAATACCATCGATCCTTGAACAAGGATGGTAGTAAAGGGCTGAGCTGGTTCATCACATCAACTCAAGCCATTCGAACTTTACAAACTGGAGGGAAGATCGGAATTACGCCTTGTTAGGTACCTAAGCATGACTCGAGCGCTTAGATCAATCACATAGATGGGGTTCACAATCCGCAACGATATACTATCATTACATTCCACAACAAACTATAATGGTGATTCTGGATCCAGTCTTCTGGGCTAAACTACGTGCCGATTAGTATTAATCTATAGAGAGAACATATTCGAAATTATGAGCATTGCATTATTTTTTTCAACTCCAAGGATTCTTCAGCTTCGATTGGGTAAATATTCCATGAACTTAGACACAAAGCCACTTCCCGTCGTCTGACGTTCGACCACGGCGGCAGGTTGCCTGTCGTGGTGAAGATCACTACTCGCCGGGGAGGCGATTACTTCGTGATCGTCGACATCGACGTTGGGTGGCGCTTGCCCCTCGCTATCTGGGGTGATGGGTCCAGGGGCTGGTCCCACATCATTATCATTGTCGCCTTTAGCGATAACGCCTTAGCATTTGCCCCATTTGTTTTGTGTAGGACGAATGTCCCGATTGTATTAAAAACTCACCGTCTTCATCGATGGAGTGAGGCGCCTGCCCCTCAGGAGCCTTGTCATATCGACGGGTCGACGGGCCGTCTCCTTCTCCATCACCATGAGCTGACCTGTTAATCTGTTGGACATCCCATCACCGTCAGCGTCGAGAACATCATTCCCAAGGTGATAACCATCACGAACGGAATATCCATGCTCATCAAATTCATGCTCCTTCATGGCCTGAGGCTGGGTCGAATATGTCGGAGCAGGGGTTTGACCATTCCCTCCCCTATTGTTGACCACATACTGAGCGTCGAGATCCTGCCCGATATCTTCATGGTCGTCGATCGAACTACCGTCTTCTTGCTCCGATAGATCCTCCTCCTCACTGACATACCCAGCCTGCCTGACAGCAGCAGCCACGGGTCCGCTCCTCTCCATTTGATCGCTCGCTACAAGGTACCTCGCCACCAACATCCTCACATCGTTCCACCACTCTAGCATCTCATCGTGGCTCCTGGCACGGAACGTCCAAGCCTGAGCGCCACGGTGCAGAATGCTATTAGCGCGAGTGAGGCCAGTCGCGTCCTTCCGACCTTCGACGTGGAATTTGTGAGAGCGGTCTGCGCTAGGCGATGAGGGTGGTCCAAGGGTACACGAAGGAAGGAAGAGACTGAAGTGTGGGTTATGTTGTTCGATCGGGTCAGGCGAATCGTACTCGTGGAGGAAGCCCGCAGCGGTCAGGACAAAGTAGGATTCACGATAGGATCGAGTGAAGCGCCTCTTCCTCTCCAACATGCCCGTGTGCAGAGGTACAACTGAAGGATCCTCCTTAGAAGGGTACTGAATCGTCTCAGGGTTACGAAGGGGTGTATCCGGGTCGATGAGATGGTCGGATCTTGCCTGTGCAATGGTGAGTACCCTATTCTTATTTGATGCAACAATGACCCACCACGCACCGAGAACGCGATCCATTCGCGATCCGGAGCCAGGCTTCCCATGGATTGACCGAGGATGCGCCAAGTCTCCTGAATAGCGGCCGACATACGTACCTGCCATTCGTCAAACGTCTGCCAGGCGGATTGAATCGAGCGGATGATGCCCTCCTCAAAGTGAGCGGAGTTCTGCTGCATCAGAATGATGGACTTTTGTAGCGCGTTCTCCTCGTGCACCTGGTCCGCAGCGATAAGGAGAAGTAAGTATGGATGAGCTAACCCAAATTCGTAGGCGCGATGGGTAATTCGCTAACCTGTTTTTGCAACTGCTTCGCAACGAGTAGGTTCTGGCAATAAGGATCGTCTCTCGCTTGGATGGCCATCGGGGTATTCTTAAACATGGCGATCGACTTGGCCAAATCTGCGATGACCTTAGTGCTCATCTCTCGCTCCTTCGCAACGGCGGTGGCGAGTCTCCCGGTATCATTCTGGACGTTCTTAATGTGGGCTTTGATCTCCAATAAGAGTTTCTGGAGGTGCTGGACGAGGGAGCTATCAACGGTTTTGGCAAAATTGGCGTGCTGGTCGGCGATGGTTCGGGTCTTGTCACGGATGTTATAAAAAATGTCCTGTAGACCTCCTTCACCGAGGAATTGGTTCCCAGCGCGGAATGGGACTTGAATGACGGCACCAAGTTTGGTCATCTCCCGTGCACTAAAGATACGGGTGGTTGTAATTAGTCTCGTATGCTTGAATTAGCGGCAGGTGGGTTTGATTCACGTGTTACTTTCAATGTCGGCGATGCCCTTTTTGTAGACCACGGATCAGCAGTGAATTTCTGCATCAATGCCGAACATTAGAGGCTAACCTCGAAATAAGCTGAAACATAGACTCGATATCAGCTCAATGTCTATCAACAGAGGGTAGGGTTCGCCTACCAATCAATTGCTTCGTGATCGCCTTCCATGCAATGAACCTGAGGTGAATGAGAATTAGATATGCTCTTTGTAAAGTACTGTGTGGTAGCCGACTACCTTTCAATCAAGATATCGCTAGGTCGCAAATCTAAAGAGGATTGTCAGTCATGGCGTTGACCATTGACAGTGTCTCGATGTACTCTTTACCTGAAGGCGCCGTATTCTTCTCGATTAAGGACTTGTTACGCGATGCCACTGTCGACTTGCGGGAAACAGAAGTCGCACGGGAGTGCGGTCGCGAGGCGACAGAATGCGCGTCTCCGCGGCCACGGTCGCGTTCTCTCTCATACTGGGACATGATCGGCGTTAGGCGAAGGAAATGTCAGGATAGGGACAGGTGATGATATTTGGACAACCCCCCAAAGCTACTTATGCTGATGTGAGTTGGGCTGATTGATTTGGCCGCGGTAAGAAGCAACGGTGTGATCGCCGCTGACAGTCTGGGTCGCGATGAGCATGACGCACCTCAGTTCGCCGCATCCGGCAGTGTAAGGTTTCACGTGACTATTCCGTATCCGCGGTTGCACAGTAAAGGTAGCTTGAACACAGCGAAGTAAGGATAAGCAAGGATGTAAATAGGAAACGAACGATAGCGATATCCCCAGAACAGCCCCAACAGCTCACGACGCCAAACGACATCAACCCTGAACTGAGGATACTCAAGCGTTGCCCTCAGCACTCTTATTAAGCGGCACAACGAGAGCACCCTATTGTGAAAGCAACTCTGCCTGGCGATGTTGCGCTGATATTGACGCTCGCCACGATCCGATGCGAGACCGAACAATAGAGTCTGAGCTGGGTAGCAATAAAGATCCGATTGGCCGGAATCGCGCAAGGCTGGGCCAGTTGGAGATGGATAGTGCTATGGTGCTTGGGGATCTGTCCGCTTGCTCCTTATATATATATAATGAATATCGTGAGCGCTGAATCAAATCACTTGACTTAGAACCGGGCCCGGGGTGATATGTTGAAGAAATATATCACACCTCCAGGTCTTGCGTCGGATCATCAGTCATTCCAAATGAGCGATTGGTTTCATCCCGCTTTCTCATTCGCGGGGCAGATGATGGAGGGCTTTAAAGAGTTGCAGCTGGTTTATATGCGTGTCGCCCAAAGGCGTATGAGATTTTGATGGAGTATCCCCGCACTAACTCCGTTACTGCTAAATCCACCTTTTACGACAGACATGGAGGAGTCCTTGCAAGTCCGGGTGCATACACTCTGGTACCTGCTTCCCAGCCCATGGATAGAAAATAAAGGGAGCACATGCCGTGATTATTGCTGTGAGCAGAGCACGGTGACCCAACATCCCTGCTTATGAACGTCGAGGCTTACTGTTGATGTCAGCTCTAGAACGAACGTTCCTAACTTACGTTCGCTTGGGGCTCGTTCTCATAATACTCTCCGGCTCAATACTCTGCCAACTTCGTTTCCCCGGAACTCCGGGATCGATCAGCCACTTACCCAGCTCCGAGGCTTTGCCAATCGGAATATTGTACGGACTCGCCTCGCTATTGACTTTAGCGCTGGGTTTCTTCTGGTATGAGAATGCTATCGGTCAAGAGGGCCTTCGTGGTGGCAAAGGATTTATTGATGGTGGTCTGACGTATGAACATCGACACATCTATTGAATGGCTGAACGACTACTAACTCAACCTCATTCCTTTATTCCCTTGGGGTTATCAGAATCGTGGAGATTCTTCTCGGAGGAGTTACTCTTCTGATCCTAGCGACCGCATTTCTATTGCTGATAAATAATCGATGACATCCGAGTCTTCGACTGCGTGACCACCTCCGCGTCCCCGCAACATAGAGAGTTCTGCCTGAGATTCAACACTCAACAATAAACCTTTTAGTCTTTGTTGCCAATTACCCCATCCCATACGTCCGCCTTGATCATGGCCTCATTTGATCCCAGTACTCATCCCCATCGGCGATGTACGTGTCACCAAGGTGTCCAAAGACCTATACTCACCACGATCTCCTATTGTAGACAACCCGCTGACAGGGGAATATGTATTGGTATCCCCTCATCGTACGAAACGGCCATGGCTGGGTCAGACAGAAGCTCCGCAAGGGGAGGCGTTGCCCGAGTACGACCCCAAGTGCTTTCTCTGCCCTGGGAACAATCGCACGAGCGGAGACAACAACGGGCCGTACAAAGACACCCTAGTAAATGAACAGATATTTTAAGGACTAGATCCTCTCTGATCAGGAAAACATCTCAGACTTTCCCGAACGACTTTCCGGCATTACTCCCACCACCCGGCCCGGAGCCGCCCAGCGCACCTCACCCACTACTTCGAACAGAGCCTGTCGAAGGAGCATGCGATGTGGTGATCTTCCACCCGAGGCATGACCTAACACTGGCCCGTTTGTCCAAGACCGACATCGAGAAGGTCATCGACGAGTGGAAACAAATCTACACAAAGCGAGGAACCCAAGACGGCATCAAATATGTTCAGATATTTGAAGTCAGTCCTCCTTACTGGTTTGGATTCGAGTTAAAAGCTGATGGGTCATATCCTTGATAGAACAAAGGCGCCATGATGGGCTGTTCGAATCCTCATCCACATGGCCAGGTTTGGTCACTCTCTGAAGTGCCCCAGGTGCCTGCAACAGAATTATCATCGTTGCGGAAATACTCTCAGGTGACCCAGGCGCCCTCGTCGGCTCCTACGGGACCAGAAGGGCATCCCTGTCTGTTGTGCGAATACGCTCATTTTGAGGTCGGAGTGGCGGAATCCGAGGGTCGTGTAATCCTGAAGAACGAGCACTGGGTGGCATTGGTTCCGTGGTGGGCCATCTGGCCCTACGAGGCTCTCGGTGAGCCTACCATGGCCCAATCCGTCGCGAAAAGCGCGCTGATAGCGCCACCTAGTTCTGCCTTACAAGCGGCATATCCCCTCGCTCCTAGAACTCACGCAGGAGGAATCAGCCGCTTCCGCTGAGATCATTTCCGGACTCACAATCAAATATGATAACCTTTTTAAGACCTCGTTCGCCTACTCGATGGGGATACATCAACGGCCCATTCCCTCATCTACTTCCGGCTCACCGGACCCCGACGATATCGCTCATCTTCATCTGCACTTTGCGCCGCCCTTGCTCCGAAGTGCTACAGTTCGG
Source organism: Tulasnella sp. JGI-2019a (assembly GCA_019633535.1). Taxonomy (NCBI): domain Eukaryota; kingdom Fungi; phylum Basidiomycota; class Agaricomycetes; order Cantharellales; family Tulasnellaceae; species Tulasnella sp. JGI-2019a. Next base: position 125,024 of record WSUE01000013.1, read on the forward strand.
AAATTCCTGGTCGGGTGAGTCGATGCTCTGCTGCCTTTAATAGGCATCGTGCTCACAGGGCGCGGGGCTTCCCCACCCTCAGATTTGAGTTAATGGCCGAGCCACAAAGAGATCTGACCTCGGAGCAAGCAGCCCAAAGGCTTCGCGACTGTTTAGGAGTTCACTATCTCGTTGAGAAAGGTGGGGAATAGGCCCGCAAGTTATTAAGCGGTCGGTACATTAGAATTGAGAAGTTGAAATGATGACACATCAAGACACGTCAACATTACACCTTCGCTCAAGTATTCTCCGGCTGTGCTCTGCTATCGTATGGGCGCTCGATCCGGCGCTAATGGGCCTTGGTGGCCAAATCTGGTCATGTTCCTCGGCCGAATTGCCCGGCGTATCGACTTGCGAGTCACTGGCCTCCCTTATAACTTTGCCTTACCTTGCCATATCTCTCTTTATTTCTGCTAACCATCCACACCTTCTCGCCTCTTGAAGAAGAAAATATGTGTGGAATCTTTGCAGTACACGGGATTGAAAATCCTCCAGCAGCGCGGAAGCGTATGATTGCGCTGTCCAAGAAGCTCAGGCATCGAGGACCTGACTGGTCTGGATGCTTCGTCGGCAAGGAAGCTATATTGTCTCATGAGCGTTTGGCTATCGTTGGTGTTGGTGAGCGCTCATCGTCTCTTTCAGCCTATCAACGTGGCTGAATTGGGAGGTAGATACCGGGGCGCAACCTCTTATCAATGACGACGGGACTCTGATCCTCTGCGTCAATGGCGAGATCTATAACCATATTGCGCTTCGGAAAGGTCTCAAGACTCCATCTTCGAAGTTTAAGACTCATTCCGATTGCGAAGTGATACACCATCTAGTATGTCAATAATCTATCTCGGACTACCCGAGTCATCTAATACAGCGTTGACGCTCGTAGTACCGAGAACATGAGCCCAAGGAACTCTGTAATATGCTTGATGGCATGTTCTCGTTCATCTTGTTGGATGAATCCGTCACCCCGACCCGGGTTATCGCGGCACGCGACCCCATCGGTATTACCACCCTTTACCAAGGATGGAGCTCCAATTACCCAAACCAAGTTTATTTCGCATCGGAATTGAAGGCCCTCGTCGACGATTGTGATAAGATCGTCTCATTCCCGCCAGGCCATGTCTACGATAGCCGGACGAAGACCACTGAGAGGTACTACAACCCTACGTGGTGGGACACCGATTCTGATGACAAGAAGAACATCCCCACTTCACCAGCGAACCTGAAGCTGCTCCGTGAGGCATTGGAGGCAGCAGTCAGGAAGCGCCTAATGAGCGAGGTGCCCTACGGAGTGTTGCTCAGTGGCGGTCTCGATAGCAGCTTGATAGCATCTATCGCTGCTCGAGAGACGGAGAGAGTCGCCGGCATCCAAGCGGCTGCGCGAAAGAAAAAGCAACTCATGAGCGGAACTTCGACACCGGACGGTCTTGTTACAGAAGAAGGTTCGCTAGGCGACCCGTGGTCGATAGAACACCCATTGAAAACGATATGCTTTTGTAGTAACGATTATGTCCTGGCCGCAGCTTCACTCATTCTCAATCGGACTTCCCAACTCACCTGACTTGCTCGCCGCAAGGAAGGCCGCGGCATATCTCGGTACTGTCCACCACGAATACACTTTCACCGTTCAGGAAGGTCTAGATGCCATTCCAGATGTCATATATCATCTGGAGACGTATGACGTGACTACCGTTCGCGCGAGCACGCCGATGTATCTGTTGAGCCGGAAGATTAAGGCTATGGGTGTCAAGATGGTTTTGAGTGGGGAAGGGAGTGATGAGATCCTTGGAGGTAAAACAAGGACTAGTATTGGGAACTCACACATTGGCTGATGACGCGACTTCTTTGCAACATAGGCTACCTCTATTTCCATGCAGCTCCGGACCCGGCATCCTTCCACCAGGAATGCGTGAAGAGGGTCAAGAACCTGCACACAGCCGACTGTCTGCGTGCCAACAAGTACGTGCGCTTAACGTGGCCCCACTCTTTGGAGGGGTCCTAATGACTTAGCCTATCAGATCAACGATGGCATGGGGACTGGAAGCGCGAGTTCCCTTCCTCGACAAGAACTTTTTGGAGGTCGCTATGAACGTTGATCCGAAGGAGAAGATGTTCAGCAAAGGTGCCTCCGCTGAGCACGACGCAGATGGCCGCGAGAAAATGGAGAAGGTAACGAACCCAGTCACCCAGGTATCAGCTAGGTTCTGATCCTCGATTGTTCACCGCAGTACATAATCCGCAAAGCGTTCGACATCGTCCCTGAAGATAGCGTCAAAGTGAGTTGCCATTCGTGCTACGACATCACAGGTAATAACGAACTGGACGCTTGTCCAACAGCCATATCTTCCAGCCTCAATTCTGTGGAGGCAGAAGGAACAATTCTCCGATGGTGTTGGATATTCATGGATCGACGGGTAAGTCTTACTCAAGCTCGACGGCGCTTCAGTCTTATCGTTGTTGCCTCCTCCTTAGGATCAAAGATCACGCCGCAGCGACAGTGTCTGATGAGGTGTTCGAACGGCGACATGAGACATATCCTGATGATACTCCTGACACGAAGGAAGGGTATTACATCCGAGAGACGTTTGAAGGTAAGGAAGCCTTCCTGAAACACCTAATACCGATTGTAATGCTCTTATCTTCCGTCGCAGGCCTGTTCCCATCCAAGGCCGCTGCTGAGACCGCCGTTCGTTGGATCCCAAGAGGGGACTGGGGATGCGCTGCGGATCCCAGTGGCCGCAGCGTCGCTATTCACAACGCAGCATACAGTGCGACTGACTAGGCTCAATCCTGGCGCGAGTGTAGCTTCAGTGGCACTATGGACTGTAAATAGATGTATATGGGGTTATCTGCCACGGCCATAAATGTATTATACATAAAGCCCAATAGAAAGAAGAAGACCTGTCAATGATTTAGAAATGAAACTCTAATCCCAGGAATCGGGGATGGCGAACTTCGACGATTTGATCCCTCCCAGAATGGTCTTTCTTTTCGTACGATGTCGCGTCGCAGTCCCCGCTACTGCCTTTTTGCTGCTGAAGCCCATTGTCCTCTTCGCCAGTAATAGATCGACCTAACATCGTCTCCGTTGGAGGGAAGGCAATTGACGTGATGTAATACACGCTGCCTGCGAGTGTGAACTATGATATGAGGCGATGAGCCCATCGAGAGCCAAACTCAGAAAAGGTTTAAGATTCGACTTACACCCAGGAGGTAGGCGATATTATAGGGATAAGCGCCACCATGTGAATTGATCTTCGGGTTTATCGAGGAGATCAATCCAGGAAGGTTGATAGGGATGGATATCACCAACGCTACAACAGCGCGCAAATTCTATCGGGTTGTAGTAAAATTATTGCCCGGGAACAAGTGTAGCTAGCGTATCGTAAACACTCACAACTCCGCTTGTGTAGCGATATCTTCCGTGAGGTTGATACAAGGCTGGGACGTCTAGGTGGCCCTTGTGAATCAGGTAATAATCCACGATCATGATAGCGGAGATAGGTCCAAGAACGATGGTATAACCACCCTTATCGAAGAGTTTGTCAGCCATCGCTTTGTGCAGAGGGAGACTGAGTCGAAGATTGCTTACCATGAACGTCAAGAACCCGATGGCACTTGCCAGGATCTCCCAAGGACAAAGAACCCATCCGCCGACGATTGCACAGATGATCTGCCCACGACGGATGTTGATATAGCGTGGCAGTAAAGCAGTAAGATCTAAGCAAGTCCGAGGCGTGAATTCACGATCTGGGGTGCTGTCACTGGAGGCGTACCATTGCCGCAGGAGATGGAGTTTGCGCCAATATTGGTCGCAACGGTGGCCAGGGAGAAGCAGAAGGAGGCAAAGAACGCCGCCGCACGGTTATCCCTGTCATAAGTATGATGTGAGTGGAATGCTTAAAACAATCTTCAAAGATTTCCAGACCACTTGTCGATCAGGGTCAGCTAGATGTTCCCAAGGAATTAGTTTGCCATGGAATACAGGACCTTCGTAGGAGGCGTACCGGATCCCAAAGATAAACATTACCGTAGAGATTGTATCCACATGACGTTACCGTTATGCCAATGAATGCAAAGAATCTGGGTAGGAGGATAGCGTTAAATCACAATCCAACCAAATACTCCGAGCAATGTACCAACGCACGTGAACGACATGGGAATAATCGCCAATTGGACATACTGTGCCTTCTCAGACTTAGCGAACCGAGTGAAGTCAGGGATGTTAACCGCAAGTGTGGCAAAGTTGCCCAGGGCTGAGTTGAGGGCGGCGAACCACGCCCATGTGGCTGCGGAGCCATGCAGCTTTGCGGGCTGGCTAAAAATGCCGGTGCCACCTGCGCCTCTTGTTTTAACGAGCGCCCAAATGAACATGGAGAGCCAGCAGGCAGGAACGAGGAAAGATTTGATAATGAAAAGCCAGCGGATTTTGTGGACGGGGATCAGAAGGAGTGGCTAATGATATGAAGTGTTCCAATAAGTAATAATGATGCACTCTCCAAGCAGGGCGTGCTTACGAGTTGGATGAGCCAGTATAAAAAGTAGCACATCATGGCTGTGAGGTGCTTTTAGCGCTGTGCTTATGCAAATGACAAACTGACACCCACCAGGGGTGGTTATATGAGCTGAGGCCGGGAGGTGATTGGGCATGTGCTGGATAGATGGCCATATGGCTTTAAGCATCTGGTACACGCACTCGCCACCGGTAGTAGTCTACACGCTTGCTGTCAATGAGCTGCTTTTGCTCTAGACGTGCGGATAACAGACCTGAATTCCAAACCTAAAAGTATTTGGATCGAGTTAGAGCAAGTTGGAAAAATGACAATTAGATGCATGCTCACCAAAACATGGCAAGGATGGCGCGGCTGACTACAGAAGAGTAGGAGAAGTAGAATCCAAAGGAGCTTCGATTGATGACGGGAAAAGGAGCGTGTAGTCTGTGGGGATTCGATAAGACGACAGACTTGAAATTGATGTGAAAAGAACATACCTAGCACCGATGGTTCCATTTAGGGTGATAATGATGCCAATGATGAAGTGGCCACAAGCGATTGCTGGCAGGACCTGTTTCCACGAGAGACCAACCGCGAGCATGCTACTAGCCATATTCCATGTGGCGACGTTTGCTGCGTCACTCATCCAGTAAGCGATGAAGTCCCAAGTTGTCCATGTTCGGAGGTGTTTCGGGACAATGTCCATATCCTTGTTGCTCCATTTGCTGTTCGGAGCAGAAGTGGCAGGCTCAGGCGTGAGCGTCCAGGCGTCCAGAAATGCCATTGCGGATGGAGTGGAATAGTTGGCAATCAGGTTATGGATCAGGATTCAGGACCCGTCGGATGCAAACGGGGAACAAAAGCAGCAACCGGTTGTGTTGTCCGGACATCGTGGCACTAGGCGCTCGGGATTAATTACCCCAAGACCACTTTGATAGGCGAGGAAGAGATAAGGAGGAAGAGATGTGCGGATCCACTTGTTAACCAATGGCATCGCAAGGGCTTTGGCTTGGTGAAGTTGAGTAGCTTCTTTGAGTAGCTTCCTTTAGTACCTACCATGTGCTCGTCACGTATGTCATCTGTAGGCCCCGGGGTATGCGGTGTACTCCAAAGTCCATGAGACGACCGCTTGTTGTAGTGCTACTTATCCGTGTTTGAGATGTCGTCGACTAGGCCTGCAGGATAATCTCACCATTTACCTTTAGCCTCTGTTATTGGAGCCAGTGGCCTTACTCTTGAGTTGAATATGCTGGGCATATTCGCGGGGAAGGATTAACCAAGCGACGATTCCGCGTTCACCCGAAACAGCCCTCCCACTCATTCGGAGTTTCCCGCACACTGATTCTGTATTTCTCTCCAAATGTGAAGTATGGGGAGGATTCGGTACTGAGGATTGAGAGGGTAATTACAACCGATACAGCACCGCTAACGCCGTGTCAGTTCATTTACAGATCACGCCCGATCACCACCACCACTACCCAGCTCATAGTTTAGTCTATAGCTCGATACGAGGCTTAGCGTATGTCTGACGCTCCACCCCCCGCTTTCCCTACGGCCCACATCTACGGCGGCTACTCACCAACCACCGAGTTGCCCAATCCCTTTGATATCTCACAACAGTTCGATGCATTGAATATCAAGCCACAATCGCCATTACCGTCGTCATACGTAGGGGGTGATTGGAGGCAGTTTCCTGTCAGGCAGAATAGCGATGCGAATAGACCGCCGCCCGCCGCACCCACATCTCCGCCAGCATCAACAGCACGCCCTCCGATACCTAACGTTCTCACCCCAGGAAGCCGATATGGCCAGATGCAGTCTGAAGCGCGCCCTGCCGAGACCGACTATCTTCCGCCCTTGCGAAACCCAGTGCCTCGCCCTCCTCAGATGATCCCACGACGCGACGATTATGGTTCAGACCCCTATTACAGCACTTCACAGGCTCATTCAGTACCACCCAACGCGTCGTTCCCGAGCAATAGCTGGAATTACCCATTGTGTAAGTATCCATTGGAGGAATCTGATTTGTTTCCGGAAGGCTTATTTGAAGCACTTCAGCGACCACAGCAGGAAGTAGTGTAGAGCCTTCCGCCGGTAGACCATCCTTGAGTGCCCCAAACTCGACAGATTTGGCCTCAGCGCCTGGACGCGCATCGTCTGTGCCACCATCCTCCACAGTTTCCGCGAGTACTTCGAGCGCCGATGGCGTGACGCAATGTGCCGGAGTGACCAAGTCCAACACACGATGTACGCGACTTGTGAAGGTACCAGCAGCGCTAGGCGTCCTCAACCCGGAAGATGAGATCCCTCGGTTTTGCTTCCAACATGCGAAGGAGATGTTGGCCGTCACTGGATTTTACTCTCGAGGAAATAGGGTTTGGGTTGATTTCGATGGTATGCGAGTTCCCGTCCGATCAGGTGACCTGGCTGATGTGATCACGTAGACTGGATCCCAAAGTACATGCAAGAGGATACCAAGGTCCTCCTCCGATCCGAGATGGAAAAGCCCATCTCCAAATCGGATGTCGAAGGGTACATCTACTGCTATGAGCTGCGCGACACTAAGAACACGGACATCGTGAACCTCAAGGTAGGACGTGCGGTGAACCTTGTCAAACGGATCGACGAATGGACGAAGAGTTGTGAGAGTAAAGAACCGATCTTACGAGGGTGGTTCCCAGGACCAGACGAGGCAGACCATGCCGATATCAGCTTGATGAAGGGAAGAGTCCAAGCAGGGAGTAAAGGGAAGAACTGTCATCGGTTGGAAAGTGAGACATCACCATCTTCCCCATATCGAATCAAGAATGCTTAACAATCGATCACGATCCTAGGATTGATTCATCTAGAGTTAGCGGACCTGTCGATCAACAAGCCGTATCTCACACCAGAGTTTGACGGGAAACCTGCAGACGGCGACGGTAATGACGACGACGGGAAAAAGCCGAAATCGAAGTCAAAGGCTGCCGATAAACCCAAAGCTAAAGCTAAGGGGAAGGCTACTGCTAAGGTCAAGAAACCAAAAAAGACGCCGCAGAAAAAGTCTAAACGGAGGGTCTATTCGGACACCGAAGACGATGAAGATGAGGACGAAGATTACGAGGAAGCAGAGGATGAGGAAGAGGAGGAAGAGGAAGAGGAAGAGGAGAAGGCCGCCACGCCAGCTCCGCCATCGCCTGTGGCGACGAAGTCTAGGCCGAGGATGAAGGTGCAAGTGCGACCGCCTTGCAAGGACTGTGAGTCTTGAAGGCCTCCTCGTTTTCTCCGTTATGCTTACAGCCATCTCTACTAGGCGGACAAGTGCACAAAGAGATCTTCACGTTCCAGAGGCCCACAGAAGGTCGACTCAAGGACCACGAATGGGAGAGAATCGTCCATCCAGTCATCGAGAAGTGGGGCGGCTTCGTTGAAACGTACACATAATTTTGTGTGATTGATCTTTCGAGAAAGTAGAACGAACAAAAATTTATGAATGTCACACAAGCCGGAAAGAGAGAACTCCGCTAGCCTCCTGATCGGTGACTGGCCGTGATCAACAAAGGAGGGAAGAGGACTTGTAAAATCGCGATTAACCCATGGAAAGTGGCTACGAATCAAACGATTCTTCATATCAAGTGGCTCGTATATTACAACGCAGCCCTTCGGCCTCGCAGTCTTCGTCACCACCAAGAACATCTGGGCATTGCCCATTAGGCGAAGCTAGCACCAGCAGCCCCACTCTCCTTCTGTCTGAGCTCGCACCGCATGAACTGAGAACGATGCTCAACTGGACCGTCCGCCCTATTGAACCTAAAGGATTCCCCGGAAACAAATGCAAATGGCCTGGCTGTAGATCGACAACCTGGACTATGGGCGAACCCAATCGAGGTTACGCGTTTCTTAGCTGCTGGGAGTTGATGCGCAGGGTGAGCGATATCTGATAAATCTTGGTGACTCTTCCGGAACGATTTGACACGCTGATAGGCTGTCCCCATATAATATAGCATCTGGAGCGGCACGTCCACGACAATGCTGAAGTTTGTCATCTCCACATACAAATCATATTCATTTATTTATATCTGGTCTTTTCTTCCAATTGCAGATGAAGTGTCAAAGGCCAGAGTGTCGTAATCCGTGGGCCAGGAATGGGAAAGCACTCAAGACGCATATGGCGCTCCACATCAAACGACGCGGTTGCATGGTTCGAGGTCAGTGTCAACGAGCGTTGTAAGACCCTCATGCCAAGTTTAAACACTCAAATCCTCCATACAAACTGTCAATGGCAGATTGTAAGTTAAGGATCGCGTCCAGCCAGATCGAAGACGGCTCATTGCTCCTCGCACATGTTTACGACCAACATCCAAATGCCACAAGAGCTGATTGCTGGCCATTGGCCATATCACTCCCCACCCTTGGCCTGTCAGCACACTCGAATTATCCGCGCTATTTCCCTCAATCCACTGTACCGGTGATGCAGGTCGTCGCACCGATAGTTCATCCAGCACCTCGGCATGAAGAGAGCTCCCATAGTCCACAGAGCCAGTGCCATAAAACCCTGCTACAATACGACTGGCTCGACTCCACCCTCACACTAATGATACCGGTTAAGGCTCGACAGGCTGCAAAGGCGGCGTCTGGAACTGAGCTCGCCCCGGTCTCACTTGAACCGAACTATCGCGCATCGCGACGACAGCCGTACAAGGAGACCGAACCGCAATTACGCCGAGTTACAACGATCGGCTGGGAGGTTTGGAGTAAGAGCCAGGTCAACCTTTTGGAAAGGATGGATATAGATGGATAAGTTTAATTGTGTGATTTTGGTGGTAATTGTTCATCTTCGACCTTCACTCGTGATCGCAACACTCTATTTTGCAGGTGGCCGAGCATGCCAGATTTCTCATGACGGGGGTAGATAGGATCTGAGAACAAAACATCACAAAAGCGCTTGTACCTGGGCGGTCAGGAACGCAATCAACAACCCAGCCGCCACACCTGTCCATCTTCTCAAACATCTTTAATATATGATGGCTTCGCGAGACAAGCCTGAAAAGCTCGACCAGTTCGGAGAAAAGAGATACTTTTGACTCAAATATGATACCCTCGCAGATCCCAAAGACACAGTAATGATTGGACGCTTGAACCAAAATCTCGACGTGCTTCTTATCTTCGTGAGTCTGCTCCATGTCTTCTGCTCCATGGTCATACCTCATTATGCGGATTTTACCAGGCTAGTCTCTTCTCTGCTGTCAACACAGCCTTCATCGTCCTCACACTTGCCAGCCTAAGCGCTCCACCATCGTACCGAACCGACGCGCTCACGCTCATGATCATGCAAGTTGGCAACTCCACACTTACTCAAGGCGGCCTCGATCCATCCTTCTCGCCCAGCCGCTCCGCCATTCGACAAAATTGTACGTTTTTCGCCAGTCTGTGCACCAGCATCTTCGCTACGGCTGGGGCTGTGCTAGCAAAACAGTGGCTTCAGAGCTATGAACGCACAGGACAGACTGGATCACGTCAAACTCAGGCGTTGCTTCGGACAGAGAAATGGATAGGCGCTGAGTCGTGGAGACTGCGACCCGTCGTCGAAACGCTCCCCACACTCCTTCTCATCTCGCTCGCGCTCTTCTACGTGGCGCTCTGCGACCTCCTCTGGTCAACCAGTATACCTGTCGCTCTTATGGTGATAGCGTTTACCGCCATTGGAGCAGTGTTTTATGGATTCATGGCGATCGCTGCCACTGTCGACGCGTTTTGCCCTTACCAAACCGCAGTATCCACAGCCATACGCGAGTTCGCTCTGGAATCTAAAAAGTTCCTCCTGTTACGATCCGATTCGTGGGTTGAAGCCTCTATGAGGCTCCAAGCACGCTATCCAGGATTATTTAGGATGGCAGGGAACATCTGCATGACCGTGCGGGGAGTGTGGAGGTTCCTTAAAGGATGCTTCGTATGGAGGTGAATGGCACAGATTGATTCAAAGTTGGGCCAGGAAGACACCACAGAAAGGGGCCCTGAAATCATATACGCACACTCGATAGTTTGGATGCTAGAGAACACGACAGAAGAGGAGGATATTCTCGCATGTGCCGGGAACATCCCATTTCTTTCCCGTCTATCCTCCACATGAATTGCCTCCCAAACTGCCCTTTTCTCATTACTGGTCCAAATGTTTGAGGCAACTCTAACCAACCTGGCTTACAACGTGGCTGAAGGATCGGAGCAATCTGCACTGGTACTGGGGAGAGCCATCGTACATATCATCATTGCAGATCCAACGCGCTGGGCTGAACCAGTCGCGCGGGCGTTGGATGCAAGCGGGTTGGATCGGATATTATTGCTACAGCCCTGGGATGGACTCAAAGATCTCTGGGCCCTCTACGGTGCAGCTTACTTGGCACGAAGTGCGACAGTCTCTGACAGATATTGGATAGAGGACAGGTCCGGGCAAGATATGGCGTTTCTAGTGAACCACATTATGGATCAGGCGATGAATGTTCTTCCATCTTCCCAGCCATCCACCACACTAGCCCTCTTAACTGTGATGAAGCTTTCGCGTTAGGGCATGCCTTTTCACTTTGTTGACCCGAGCATCGGGTACCATGATCCCCTCATCAACTTCTTGTGCTTGGAAGTCATGGATCTTGCTGAAGGATCGCAACGACCGCTAGACCAAAGAGTCAGAGATGTGTGGTTGGCTCGTGATGGGTTCGTTCATTCTGTTAAGGCCTACCAAGTAAACCCGAGCTGATCCATACCATTTAGGACCAATGTATTGGAGTACATTACAAAAACAATAGTGGCACATGATCAACACATTTCGGAAGGCGTCGATCGTAACAACTTGCTGCAGTACCATACGGAGGTGCTACGATCCTATCGGCCCTCACACGCGGCATCAGTTTGGAGTCCACGCTCTGGTACAGCCATTAAAATGTTTATACAACATCTTTCACGCGCCATCATACACTGTCATCCTACACCCACTGGCCAAGAGCCGACTCATACCCCGGTCAGAAGCGACGGGAGTTGGGGAGAGCGCCTCTCAAGGGACCCACTGGTTCCAGTTGCCACACTACAATCCGAGCTCGTTGCGTACGGTACCCAACTTTTACTGTGCCTTGGCTCGCCATCCTTGAACGACGTTTACATACGGAATACACCGGAGGAGGCCGACGCATTAGTTGATAGCATCTCCAAGGTTCAGACCAGAATCGTTACCGACACGGATGTCATGCATGCACTCCACGCAATTGACAATGTAATTTCGAGACAAGACGACACGCTCGGCAACAACCCTGGCGATCTAACACATCACTTCGACTCAGTATCTCCTATCGTAACTCGTGCGTTAGAGTCCATCTCAGATGTCATGTCGGATGCTGTTTGTGGCGTTCTGGCCGCCTTCGGGGGTATTGCCTGGGAGAACACCCATACACCCAACACAATACCGGGTCTTCTCCTCGAGCCTCAGTTTGCCTCCGTTGCACTTCAGAGCTTGGAAATGACGCACCCGAAGGACTGGTCATCGCACAAAGATGAAGCCCTGGCTCGTGGGCTTGCAGCTTCAGTTCGCGTAGACGCCACACTGGTTACCTCTCTTGACGAATCCACTGTTACGTCTCTGTTTGTCTCCAGATTATCTGGGATAAAAGAGGAAACGTACCACCTTCAAGACGAGCCAACGAGGCGAAATATCACATTTGTTTCTGAGGGGGTGGCACGCGATGGCCACCGACACAGAATCTACCGATGCAGCTATCAAAGCCCTCGCTGACTATGCTCAGAAATATTTATCTAGATTCTATCGGGATAAAACAAGTGTGGAAAATTTCACCCTTATCGCTGCCTTCGTGGGGCAAGCCTTCTGTTTGCGACCAGTCGCAGCAACCTCCTTCGGACTGGATCTCGCTTCCGAAGAATTGATAGAAAGGTCACGTTCATGGGACGCCGAGGTGGCATGGAGGCGAGAGTATCATGTACCCGAACGCGTAGAAGCAGAAGCCGAGCTTGCGACACTTTCTCTAGGATGGGCGAGAGCGCGTGAGGCATATGCTCGAGACGAGACTTTGCAATACGCGAATAGCGCGGACTGGTGGAAGTACAGAGGACTATCCAGGTCTTGCGGGGGTCTGAGCCCAGCTATGATGTAAAACTCCAAAATCATTGCATGCGTAGATTGTAGGTTTAATGTGCAGCACTCACTTTTGAACTATGTTCTGCCCGAATAATTGGATACAGTATGCGTCGCTGAATCCGTCAGAACATCAGATGGTTTCATGTCTAGATATATGTAGAATGCAGGATAGTATCAGAGATGGGACTTCCATTGAAGGTAGGGGCAGGTCTTAGTGACGTGACTCCACCGGGCTTGTGGACCTCGACTACCAAGTCATTGAGCCAGAAGAACAGCAGCGCTGGTTTATATACAATTCAGACCGTTCAAGTATTGTACTGCGAAGAAAATAGTCTAAAAATGCTACAGGCAATCCGGAAAACTCATCATATCATGGGTCAGATATTATGCCTAGTGTCCAACTGCCATATAGCTCTCATAGCTGTGGTGTGGAAGGTAGTGGGCTACCATCCCAAGGGCCTCTGGGTAGTAGGGGCTCGTTGCTAGTCAAACCTGGTGTCGAAGGCAGGTTATGATAGTACTGGCCAGGTACGCTCAGGCTACCATGATCACCTTGATCATCATCATCATCATTGGAAGCAGTTGTGTCCGTATCCGACGACTCCGTACGTTCCACACGATGCACTAGTGAAGAATCTGGGGGAGTGGTGTCTGTGGGTGTTGGTGTCGCTACTGCCGACTGGACAGGCGGGGTAGGGATGTCTGTACTCGTGGCAGTCACGCCTTCAATCCTAGTTGGAAGAGGAGATCCACTCGACGATGATTGCATGCCTGGGCTGGGCCCTTGCGTACCCCGAACGTCCTCGAATAAGTCAGACGGGGACACCACCACAGGCAGGTCAGGGGTCCGCCCCCCACGCCCGCGACCTTCTCCAAATGTAACTGTTCCTTCCAATCCGTGGATTCGGGCCTCTGCAATATCTGGGGGATGGTGTGGGCCCCCTGATGGAGAGACGAATGCGCCAGCAACGCTGGCCGCTTGGATTGCACCGGCCATTGCGCTGAAAGGAGGGGCAGAAGGCGGTTGAGACGGGTCCTGGCGCCTTTGAGACGAGCGAGATGAGGTTCTAGAGTGTGCACGCGAGTCAGATCTCGATTGTGGGGCATTTGGTTGGAGTAAGGAAGGATTGCCAAATCCGAGGGCGATCGCGGCGCCTGCATTGGCGAGGGATGACGAAGATGGTGTCGGTGCGTGACCCCTTGATTTTGAGGCTTGTGATCTCTCCCCAGCTGATGTCGTTACTCTCGGTATATACGTATTGGCAGAAGGCCCAGGAGCAGAAGGACCTGCGCCAGCCTCTCCTGATCCACTGTCACCTCCGCTGGATGTCCCGCCCTTTTTCTTCTCTTCCTCCTCTCGCTTCTTCTGTTCTGCCTCGTGCTCAAGAAGAGACAGTCGCATAGCCTCTTGCAACAAGATCTAAGAAGCCACATAGCAATGAGAATGTGCCTGACCGTTTCAATCCGACCGTACTTCCTTACCTCTTCCAGGTCTTGACCAACCATTGGCATCCCCATAGACTGCAATAGTTGACTCAGCTCGCCATTTGGTTGACCACGGCGACGCGATCGCCTGCCCGTGTTTTCCTCATTGCCGCCCTCTGCACCTTCCTCTAAGATCTGAATACGCCCGCTGGTGACTCCGACAGGAATTAGGCGATCGCCAACCTGTCGCATGATGATCCGGCGATTCGCCCGCCGAGCCACAGTTGCCTTCACGGCATTCAGCTTTGCTTCCCAGTCAGGCCGTATCTGATCTATATCAGCCAAAATACGGATACAGATTTATTGAGTTTGTGTGGTCTTGGAGGAACAGGATGCTTTTCGGTGTACTCACCAATGGTAACAATATCTTCGCTATCATAGTTCATGCTCTTCCGCCGACTCTTGGAAGCACCAGACGGACCTGGCATTAGCTCTGACGGAGACGTTCCGCTTGCCTTCTGGAGGTCAGATCTTGGGCCCTAAGTAATTGCGGCGGGGTGAGCCACGATGCGCAATTGATCAACGATGTCAAGGAGAAACCCTTTGTAGACTTACGGTCGCGTCACTGCTAATACCTGCTCGCCAATTGGGCGGTGTATAAGAAACCCCAAAGTTATCCTGTACGCAATAAGGACAACACGCAGGGTCGGATACGAGATGCGTGGGTGTGGGTTCACTGCGCTTGATCTGCACGAAGCACTCGGTGCATATTGCCTGGTCACAACATCGCGATTTATTGATATTTGGAGGATAATACTTCGTCATGAAGCGTATATCAGTACTCGTCACTGCATGGGGGCAGTTTGGCGTTGTACAGCTTACCAGGAAGCAGATTGGACATTCGACCGCGCCTCGATAAAGTTTCGCCTCATTTAGACGCTGCGGCTCCTTCCCTGACGACTTGACCGATTTACCCGAGTGCGGTCTATTCGAATGTGAGGAATGCGAGGTCATATGTGAGGTTGATGTCGACAAAGTCTGCTCGGCCTGTTCTGCGGTGATCGTTGGAGGTGGCGGTGGCTCCTTTCTCGCTGCCAATATCTTCTCGTCATCCCATGATTCATCAAAGTCCTCCAATGGACGATAAAACGGCGCAAGCTTGCGGTCAACTATGAGCTGCCCGACGATCTGTGAGTTCCAATCCTGAGGGCCAGTATATACGCCTTGCGGTGTGAGGGCCCCATAGTCGACCGAATCCTCATGTCTGTCCTTGCTTGATGCATTACCCATTTTGGCGCTGGGCTCGGACCCCGCCAATCGTAAAGACTAAAGAGATGGTGGTAGTAGAAACCAATGGCGCAAGCCGTCGGAGAGAGACCGGGTGGGAAGCTGGGGTATAGTTCAGATCGAGACAGGTGCCCTGGGCCTGGGCCTAACTTGGCTGATATCTACTCAAACATCATTTGGACACATGTGGGTAAAAGAACTTAGGCATATCATCATACGCTACAAGTACAACTACGCTTCAGCATATATACGACGGAGCATGGTACAGGGAAGGGGCATAAGAAGCGCATGGAAGATCATGACCGATTCCAGTTAACGGTCCAGGTACAAGGGTGCACGATAGCAATAAAGAAAACGTTATGGCATTTCACTTCTTTCGAGATACAGAGGTCCTGGACGAGGTCGTGGTCTAGAAGAGAATATCAGGCTGGCGTATCATATATGCGGTCAACGAACAAACTCACCTTCTTAGGGGCGGCGGCCTTTACCTTTGGTGTGGCCTTGGGCTTAGCGGTGCCAGTGATGATCTAACATACGATAGTTGTCAGCGGCTGTATTCACAGTTAGTGACCAACAACAAAAAAAAAACAAAAAAAAAAGGCTCACCTTCTTAGCTGGAGCTTTGGTCGCAGCTTTCTTCGCGGGTGCTGCTTTAACTGCTGGCTTCGCGACAGGTTTAGCGACAGCTCGGGTGGAGGATGTTGATGCCTTAGCTGCAGGCTTATAATCCCAAAGATTCGTAAGTACGGGAAATACCAATATGCTGATGAAACATTATACCTTGGTAGCGGGAGTGGCTTTCTTGGTAGGAGCCGCAGCCTTCTTCGGTGCCGGGTTCAAGCGTTTAGCCAGTGATGGCTTGGGTGCGGCTCTGGTGGATGTCCTGGTGGTAGACTTAGAGGTCGACTTAGCGGTTGCCTTAGGAGCAGTTGCCTTCGACGTTGTAGAGGCACGGGACGTCGACTTGGCCGATGCCTTTGGCGCAGGTTTCTTTGCGGTGGCGGCAGCCTTGACCACAAGTTTCTCCTTAGCAGCCGCCTTCTCCTTTGCGGTGGCTCTCTCCTTGGTGACAGGCTTGGAGACAGGCTTCTTGTTCTGAGTGAATGCCGACGATGAAGGTATGATTAGTTCCCGAGCATCGGCGATCACCCCGACCACGATCGCTCTCTCACCTCTTTCTCCTTCGCCTCAGCAGTAGCATGAGACTTCTTAGGAGCGAGCTTGACCTTGCCCGAAATGCCTACGAGCGGCAAGGGTCAGGAAGTTGTTTACTATTAAGGAACGGAAGTCAAACGCCACCTTTTGGTAGAACCAAGTCCCCAGACTCGGCTCCGCGGGTGATGGCCTTGCTGATGTTACTCGTGACGGACGCGTTCATATCAAGGTTGTAAGTGTCCTCAATGTACCTGCGAAAAACATCAAGAGTGGTTGATTAATTGCGACACGTGTGGAGGGAAGCGGGACTTGAACGCACTTTTTGATGGTCGGTCGAGACACCCCTACACGCGCCTCGTCGGGATGAGCAGTAATGCATTCCCTACAAGTATTAGAGAGGTAACTGTGAGCATACCGATCGACCAGAGAAACAATGGAAGTAGTATGAGGTCTGTAGCGCGAGCTCCGGGCCGAGAGCGGAAGGGGGCCTCACGGTCACAGGAGATCCACACATATATGCCGTTCGTGACATCCAGCGCCTCAACAAGGCTTCTAGATCACTCAAAACAAAGCAAGAAGGAAGGAATAGCCCTTGGCTCCAAAAGAGCATTGCAACCTAGGCGACAAGTGACGGATTGTGGTCATACTCACTTGATCATGTCAAGGAAAGGTGGATGCACGGCATCCTTGGCACTTGCCCTCTTGCTTGATCCTGCCTTCTTTGCTGGGGCCATTTAACTTTAGATATTGATGTGAATGATAGGACAGGGGTATGAGAAGCTTTTCTCGAGGTCTTGAAGAGATATGAATTGAGAGCTGAGCCGAGGTTGGGGAAGATGGTGGTTGAAGGAAAGGAAAGAGACTGGTCCAAACTGATCCGACCAAATACAGCCAATCCCCCCGTCCCTCGCATTTCATTTCCATCAAAACAATGGCATTTGGGGCCATTAGACTGAACGACACAGTCGGAAGGAGTATATATCCTCTGCTAGACAGCTCTAGGAGTGCCATTGCTGTTTATCTCGACCCATAACCGTCGAGGGCGATCTGCGCTAGCGTTTACACTACTCAGAGCTCAAATACCATCGCGCCGCCTCAAACGTAAGGCATACAACGGATCAAATACGTCGACAACGAGTGCTCTAATAACATATCCTGTAAGATAGTCGAGATCTGCAGCGAAGCGCTCGTCTGAAAGCCCTAGGCGCCGGTCTCATTAAAATCACGTGATGCTTGTTTTGCAAAGGGTCATCGAAGCATTCCCGCGACCATGATTGGCCCACTGACCCTCCCGTACTCATTGGGGGGCATCGGCACATAGCGGAGCTGTCGTTGTTGCTGGGGAGGCGGTCGTGGAGGGAGGGTGTTTGCTGGAGCAGGCGGCTGTCCCGGTGCCGAGGGTCCACTGCTCTCGCGCAGTTTCCAAGCCGCGCGGACCTCAGGTGCATTCTTGATCAACTGAGTCATAAAAATGGGCCGAGTCAGCACACTGCCGCATCCGCCGTATAGGAGTATCCACCTCGTCAACCTCAACGCCATCTGTTATGCTAACGAGAATGTTGGCCACGATGTCCCTGTGGTTCCCGTCGGTTTTATCGTCCCGGAATCGGAGAATCTTCCAATTCTTCTCCTGGAAGTCCCAAACTACTTCGACAATCCTATCATCGTACTGCTCGCAGGTCTCCTTCATCCTAGAAGCGGCAAATTAGGGGCGGACATGTGCGAAAAGAGGTGGTGGGGATACCTACTTCTCCCACCCCTCGTCGCTGATCCGGATTGTATCGAAGAAGTCATACTTTTTGCCACCGCACCATTGCATCAAGAGAAAGGTTGGTTTGGAGTAGTAGTCTAGACCCTCTCCATGCAGCTTTGATGGTGGAAACCGGAGCTCGAGCTTGAAGTCGATACTGTTTTCTGACGGTGGCTTCCACTTCAATCTATGGTAAATGGCCCCAACAGGTATCGGCTAAGCTAGGGTGCGGCAACAAGAAGAGTTAACTCTCGTATAGGGTGGAGCGACTCACATCCGGTTATCAGTCCCGATGACATACCCCGACGATGCACACGAGTATATCAACCCATCGTGCTTGTGCTCGAGTTTCGGTATCACTTCTTTCAAGACCAGTTCGATACTATAGGACCTCTCCATCCTTTTAACCTTAATCCTAAGAGAGGTGTTAATTGGAGGGTGAGCGATCCCACAAGGCTAAAGCTCACTCAAAAGGAAGAGCGGAACCCATGGCGGGCACGTCTCTTAACATTTTTTCAAACGGCCGGACCACCCATTGGTCCAGTTTCTGGTTGCATCAAAGTCTGATGAGCCGAAGGCAATCGAAGGCTGCGCGCAACGCTTTGTCTGACGACTCACACCATACCGCGAAGTCAGGGACTTCTCCATGATACTTATCCCATTCACTGCGATGCAGTCGAAAGCCAAGAGCCTAAGCGTCTCCTGCGCGATTGCAAGACGTTAATGCCAGTGAAGTTCACGAGACACACCGAAACGCACCCTTCCCGATGGTGAGATGTCCATTACTAGTTCTCCATCCAGTAAAGTATTCTCTAGACCCATCCGCGGGTCCTCGAAATGAGGGAAGTAGAGACCATTCACTCGACGATATTCATTTTTACGATCAATCTGTTCAAAGGCAAGAGGTAGATCAGATGAGCGGCATGGTATATGATATACAAATATCAACTCACCAGATAGATTTCTTGCTCATTCGTGTGTGGTACCAGCATGATAAAGACGAGAACGCGAATTCCATCGGATTTCTCGCAGACCCAATAACTGCCAAAATGTGTCAACAACGCGATCTCCCTTCTTGTAGAAGTAAGCGTTTAAACTGACTCTTCAACCTCGAGGCGGGCGAGATCCTTCTTCATGAAGCTCACAGGCTGACTTCCTGGAAACCTAGTTTCATATTAGCCGACCAGACGTGAAAGGAGTGTAAATAAAAGCACCTACTTTGTGGTGTTGATACCGAGAAGTTCTCGTACGGCGTGTTTTAAGTATTCGGCGTGCTCTCCACGAATGATCTCCCCTGGTAGGGCAGGTACAGAGGACATGGCAGGGACGGATAGTCGTTCAGAGGTTAAACTCTACTCTCTCACGAACCCCCACACGGCGATTGTCTGTGCTCAATTACCCTTGACGACTACCCAAAACTTGCGTGCCTCTGTAGAGACCCAGATCACTGTGGAAAGAGTTGCTGGATGGTGTTGTGTTGACTTATGCGAATGTACAAGCTTGAATGGAACCAGTTCTACCGTCGATGCTCAGAATGCAGTGCGCACATGGGAAATGGTATTACCGTCTCTTGGACATCTGCCACCCCCTGATGAAGCAAAGAGGCTATTGGAGGCTTTGGTTCTCGCAAGGTACTGCCCTGCAACCCAACGACCGGCTCTTTTCACCAGAATTCATGGTCATAGGGCTCATTTCTGGTGGGGTTATGAGGGAATATATAGGACCTGCTGTCGGGGTAAGAATACCACCGAATGTGTTGCCTCCTTCCTTTTGCGCATCGAAATGCTCAACGTAAATTGTCTTACCCGCGCTGTCCGCAACCGACGTTAAAGTTTGGGAACCAGGAAATCAAAACCACGATGCAATTAAAGACTGTACGGAAGCGAGTGACAGCTGAGATCTAACTTTACGGCTCGAGAACAAGGGGGCGAGTTTGACGGTTGACATGACCTCAAGAAGCGCAGACAAATATTATAAGGATCAAATCGACCGCATCGCCATAAACTATCTAACGATCTTCGGGGCATGATAGTGAGCGCAAGAGGAGCAGATCTCGATCGCCTCCTAAAAATAGGGGAGGAATAAGAAAAGATTTTTACGTCGTGACAAAACGACACATATCCTTGAGTGTACGTGCCTTCAATGACCCTGGCGTGTTTGCGTTATTGGCTGAACGACTCGACATTGGAACTACACCACACCCAAGACGGAGAGCGAGATCTTAGGGGAGATTTTATATGTTCTACCGACAATGATAGATAACTAAATTACATAACGCGACAAAGATAGCCAATGAGTAACCAGGGTTCGGCAAGGAGAAGAGAAGGGGGAAGACCATTCCAAAGACGGGGATTGAGGGGATGAGGGATACTATAATCCTGAGGTAGTGACAGGGTCTTGCAGCCGGTTATGATGAGGGCAGGGTGATGATGAATTGCGTGACGTGGAAGAAGGGATAGCGAAAATGTTGAGGCATATTATTTGTTGAGAAGCGCTGGGAGATTGCGGGTGTTGCAGTGTGGGGGAAGTGAGAAGGATGGTAAAGGGCAAGACAAGGAAGACAGGAAGACGGGCCAATATAATGCAAAGCACTGTGAGCATACGGATCAATTGGAAAAGGATTATCAGATATGGCACGGCCAACAGCGACCCACGGAGAGAGGAGAATCTCGAAGCTTCAGGACGTTCGAAGCGCACCCTCACGGCCGCTGGCAGCACACTTCCCATCTGAGGCGACCGGCACAATGTTTTAATCGCGGCCACGCCGCCTCCTGACCCAGCTTCACGCCGCTATAGCCAACCAAATAATAATATGGTTGTTAGTGATCATGTGGGAGAATGTGTCAGTGTGCTCACCTTTCGCGGAGTCGCCGGACTCCACTCTGCTGCTGCTTCAACCGACCGCGTCGTTTCTATCAATCCAGCTCGGCCCCTATCATCTAATCCCACTATTCACATCCATCCATCCCGCGGATTCTTCTCCGCTCCAACAACCATAGCCGGACACTTTTGTGCTACCACCCGTCTCCTCGATGACCCCCCCAGCGAGATACCCTGTTACCCATCAAATCTAGATGCACCTCGTCGCTAACCCTTTACGTTCTTGGCCGCTCTTTGATGGCTCCTGTCCCCCCGCCCTTCAATTGATCCTCCTTCCGATATCGTCCAAGTGCCCGAGATTAAATAATAAAATAGAAGGTGCTCTTGTTTATGGTCTGATGGGGATCAAAACAGGTGTTAGAGAACGAAAATAGACAGTGAGAGGGAGAGGGAGAGGGAGAGGGAGAGATCCGAATATGATAGAATGTGATGCAAGCCATGGGACTAGGCATTCGAGTGAGGCGGAGCCGGCGCATTGATGCTTGATCCGTCAGGTCTCCCGATGTTGCTCTGGCGCTAGCTTGACGCATCGCGCGCCATAACCAAGTCCTCCCGAAACACGCGAATGGTGCCTACGAGCCCCATCGCACATTTCGCAGTCGAATGTTTTCCTCCTCGGTGGATACGCGTTGGTCTAACTCGATCTCGAGGATTTTGATCCTGGTCCTGAGGTCGGAGGTCACCTTGTAGTGGCGCTTGTTTCGAAGTAGAATGACGAAAAACAAGGTGACGCATGACGCGATGAGGAGGGAGGGGAAGAAGACGGCGGCTACGATTAAGAGCAGGACCCTCGAGAAGTCTGTGTTGCGAGTGTCAAGGATAAACGATGTAATATGCTGGACGCCGGATGATTGGTCGACGTCTGCGTCGATTACCGGAGCGATCAACGCGACATCGGCAAAGGCTGGAGGCGATGGCTGGATAGTGATAAGCGCAGTCGATGTGATGTTGATGTTGATGTTGATGTCAGCGTGTATCGGAGCGTTCAACGCGACGTGGACGAATGATGAAATCGGTAACCCCTCGATATCGGTCCCAGTGTGAGCCCGGTGCAGATGCTCACCGACAATGGCAGGGAGGACTGGGATTGGCTTCGGGGCCGACCATGAACGGTACCATTCGTAGCACACGCTTTTCAACAGAATACGGGGATGGTGATCCATCGGATCCCCTTCAAGAGGGTCAGCGGGAACTATGGTTACTGCGCGACATGTGTATGTCGGCGTGACGGCGCCGGACACGTACGGCGCGTCCCACGATGGGATGCCAGCCAGGTGTTGGCCATGGAGGGAGACGACCCCGATGAATGTGTCGATGGAGAACGCGTTCGAGGCGAGCCTAGGGACGAAGTGTTGGTGTCCAGCTAGGATTCCATTGGACAAGGAGGCACTGGTGTCAACGTTGCCTGCAGCGATAATAAGATCGTCAGGATCTCGAGGCGAGAAACCCTGATGGACGGGCACACGAGCACACGCCATACCATCGTACGGTCCAGTGTTAGAGGCAGCTCCCGTAAGGAGGAGAGTGATAAGTGCAAGTTTGGACATCGATGAATGCGGGAAAGGCTGTTAAGTTCCTGCGAGGGGATTGGTTATTGACTCTGAGAGGTTGTGGGGGATTCTTGAGGAAAGAAAATTCAAAAGAGTGCAGGTATATATAGATAAAAACTGAATGGTTTTGAATACAACTACCGTCACCACCTGGAGTCATGGGTGGTTGAATTGAATATCAAAGGTCAACCGGCTCCGACGGCCGCGCACCTTATCGCCCTAGATAAGCCCTCGTACATTTGATGAGCAAAGCCTACACAGCGATATGCCATCAGTTTGGCACCATCGACAACCGCCTATTCAAACTTGAGGTCAAAGACTACACGGGGCCAAGATCCTTCATTCGCGTGGCTCATGGAGGAACGCCATTCATTGGTAACCTAACCTTTACACTGAGCGCGCCAGTCCTGTCAGCCATCCCATGGCACGGTATCCGAGATATCGAGACGATGAAATAATACAAACGAGAACTGATAACCAAACTGGTTGCTGTCGCATTGAATATTCCGACGGACACCTATCTGACTCCAGATTCCCTCCAAAGCAACCAATGCTCCTACGAACCCACATTAACTATGAATCCATCGCGCTGACAAGCGAACAGGTAATTGTCATTAGGATGTAAATTTAAGGTACCTGTGGTATCGCTCAGCAGATCCCGGGATGCCAATGTCGATAGGCTGCCTACCACCGACCCCAGTCACTATTGCTGGAAACGACCGCCCGACACGGACACTCGATATCGAAAGAAACCATCACCAACGATCTTATTCTTTAATCCATCACTAATCAAGCTCGCGGTGAGCTACGCTGTCGTACAAGGGTGCTCTAAAGGTGCGAAGTGACGGCAGGCAAAGCATGGTTTCCACGTATTATTAAATAATACGTCTGATTGGCCTTGGCCGAGCTTTCACTCGAATTCTCCTTAAGCAAACAAAGCTTCATGTTGTCGGGACTACTGCTTCAGGCGCGTCTCAAAAAAGGGTCCATCCTCTTTGGTCAAGACTTTTCCATCAAGGACACTCTTAATACAGATAGCTGTAATGAGGGCACTATAGAGAAAGCTGCA
The DNA here is from genome assembly GCA_019633535.1 of Tulasnella sp. JGI-2019a. Taxonomy (NCBI): domain Eukaryota; kingdom Fungi; phylum Basidiomycota; class Agaricomycetes; order Cantharellales; family Tulasnellaceae; species Tulasnella sp. JGI-2019a. Next base: position 148,785 of record WSUE01000013.1, read on the forward strand.
CATTCTGACAAGGACAAGTTCGGCAGGGAACCGAGGTTGCTCGCCAACATATCCGGCAGCGTAAGGTTTCCCTTTGCGCTTTAGCCTCAGCAGCAGCTCAGAGTTTATCCCTTTTAGTTTCACGCCGAAAAGAACCTCTCCGCAGTAAAATACGACACAATGGAGAGAAGCTTCAAGATTAACGCATTCGGCCATCTGATGATTTATAAGCACTTCTGAACCCAAAAAGAAGAGCTCGGAGAATACTTCGGATGAGGAAGGCCGGAGTCTAATGGTATCGCTTTCAGCACGAGTAGGAAGCATTGAAGACAATGAGCGGGGCGGATAGACTTGTACCAATCCTGAGTTTCCTTCCTTCTGCTCGTGCAACGACGCAAAGGCCCACGCAAGGCGCATGACAGTTCCAAAGCAGCAACAAATCAGGTGGTCCGAACCCTCGCCCACGAACCCAGCCATCGACCGCAGTGTCCTGCCATCGCGATTGCTTATCATCCTGGACATGTGAGTTTGTTGTCAGTGCACTCCCTCGCCCACAAACTCACTGCCACATTCCCCGGTCTGAGCTCAAAACCGATCTAGCCGCACCATACATCCAAGGCCAGACCCCCGAAAACACCAAGGAGCCTCTTTGAAGTGGAAGAGGCTGCTTCGAATCTGCTCAAGATGCTCATGAGCTTAGAGGCCAGGGACTCGGGGCATATGACGGATCAACGGTTCTTTGGTGGGAACGCCCGGTCACCTGGAAAACCCATTGCGCCATTGCAAAGGCAAAAGAAGCGAGCAGCAGGGTGGTCAGTTGGTGAATCAGAAAGTTTTCTTCCATTGACTCGGGATCGTTTGGACATGCCAAGGTTGGATAGCACAACTGCGTATTGGACAAATGAATGACGTGGATTATGGATTGACACGAGGGCCTTGCCGGGGTAGGCTAGCGGAGTGGGCGTTTCGCTTCGGTTTCGGTCGAGATGGGAAGCGTTGGGTCGCGCGTCCTATATAACCAATCTCCCTTACCACCGCACTCGACCCAATCACTCGCCCACACCCCCCAGGAGCTATATACCCACCCCAAAACAAACGCGTCGCGTCCTCGTCTCCACGTCCCCGACTTGTTTATTCTATATCATTATTCCGCAAAGGGACCTCGAAGGAAGAAAGGAAGTCCAAATGCCTGCCTTTGACCCCGTACGTGATGCTGGTGGGTGTTTCCTCGGAGTCTCCATGTGCTGCCGATCCACTGACTGCATTATTCCTCCATGAACGCTCTCTTCGGGGCTGTTAGTCGCCAACTCGCCTCAGACGACCTCATACCCACCTCTCCCATCCCCTGGCTCGTACGGCACTCCCACATCTGCGACCACCCCTAGTTCTGCCTTCCCCTTCCCACCTCCATTTCCGCAACTGTCTCAGTCTCAATCGCAATCTCCGCCTCATCCTCAGCAACCTCCACCTCCGCCATTGCAGCTACCCCAAAAGAGGTCCAGTCTATCAATGCTCTTGAACGAATTCGAACCACCTCGCAAGACACCTAGACTGGGTCTCGCTGAGTTGTTGTCACCAGCTCCATCCACTGCCGAGCTCGCTTTACCGGCACTATCGTCTTCATCAACCTCCAATGGCGCCGGGGTCGTGCCTAATAATAATGCCAGGCCCAGTTCTTCATCGTCGAATTCGTCTCAACCGCACCCTTTACGTTTCTCCCTCAACACCGACGCTTCTGACAGCGACCACCTTAGCGTCGCCTCTCCATCTCCTACACATTCTCCAGCACGCATACATGCAGTAATGGCGTCATCTCCACAAGCACAAATACCTTCAAAACCATCGTTCACTCCACCCAGGCTACCTTACAATCCGCGTCGAATTACACCGGCAGTATCCGTCTTGCGGCCGTTGACGCAGGCCGAACTGTCGACATGGGTCCCTCAGAATCCTCTTCGAAACATTGACAAGCCCGGTAAGCGAAAAGTGGGGACGGTTGTTGACGATACCCGTCCGTCATTAGGGAAGAGGACGCGAGATGAGGCGAGAGTGAACTTGGATGAGAACGATGAGCCATCGACCAAAAGGATTAAAGACTCCAGGCTCGTCGCCCTACATTGTAAGATTGATCTAAAAAACACACACACCATCAATAGCTGGCTGTGTGTACTGAAGCGTCTTCCTTCCTAGATAATGCTCGGCCAGAAGTCGGCATTGACAAACGTCGCGAATCACCCATTTATGGCCTGAAGTCCTTCAATAACTGGATCAAGTCCGTTCTCATTGCCACTTTCGCCGCTCCGGCCCTCCAATCATCGCCTAATTCGCCGCCGCCGCTTCCGCCTCTGCCACCGCCACCCCCTTCTTATAAGAACAACGATCGACGACGACCACCGCCGCCAGGCAGAGGGAAAGTGCTCGACATGGGCTGCGGGAAGGGTGGAGACCTGCAAAAATGGGCCAAGGCCCGGTTAAGTGCATATGCTGGACTAGATCTCGCTAGCCAGTCTGTAAATCAGGCGTTCCATCGCTGGCAGGACTTGACGAAACGCGGTGGAAATCAGCATCAGTTTGACGGCGAGTTCGTGACTTTGGATTGTTTCCAGGTGCGTAGAATATGGACCCAATTTCTGTTCACGACATACTTTCCTCTCATCCATTTGAGACTAATGCGATTGACTGTTTGCTCTTAGTCGCCGTTGGCCAACGGGCTCTCACCAAAGTGGCTTCAAACGTCCTTCGATGTCGTGTCGCTGCAGTTCTGTATGCACTACGCTTTCGAGTCCGAGGCCAAGGTTCGGATTATGCTTGATAATGTCACTCGGTACCTACGCCCTGGTGGGGTCTTCATCGGCACCGTGCCCAACTCTCACTTCCTTATGTTCGTATCTTATCCTCAATCACCGCTTGAGAAAACCCAATTTTGACATGGGAACGCCTCTTTCTAGGGAACATCTCAACAGGATTCCAGCAGATGCAACAGACTTGTCTTGGGGGAACACTGTATATACCGTGCGGTTTGATGATCGGATAAGGAAGACGTATGGGCAACGGTATTCGTTCTTCCTCAAAGACGCTGTTGACGACGTGCCTGAATACGTCGTGCACTGGGAAGAGTTCGAAAAGTGAGATCGCTTTTCTACGTGGCTTCGGATCGCCAATTACTAAAATTGGTCTTTTCGACTGTTTCAGGCTTGCGTCGACGTACGGTCTCACTCTGAAGTACAAGCAGGAATTCCATCAGGTGTTTGAGGATAACCAGGAACATCGTGATTTCGGCCCGCTCCTTCAGAAAATGAACGTCGTCGATTCCAATGGGGAGAGTCACATGGATGAGGACCAGTGGGAAGCTGCCAGTGAGCTATATTTCCTTCGTCCGTCAGCAGTGTGGTAGGCCATTCGCTGATAATCATTTTCGCCATCACAAGATGTCTATCTTGCCTTCACATTCGAGAAAGTATAGCGCGCGTTTTCATGCAATCCTCCTGCATTCTTCCCCCACATATGTGCATGCCGTTTATCTTTATTACAAGTTGCTGCTTTTAATTCATGACGGTTGAGACAAACTGTGGTATTGAGTTCCATATAGACAAGGCAGGAAACAGAGAAAACAGAGGGACAGAGACGGGGAGACAGAAAATGTCCACAGGTCTGATGCGTAAAGTGATCACAAGTAGAGTCTGGGACAGCATAATCTTCGCCCGAGACAAATACGGAATGGAACAGGGCTACAACTGCAAATATCGGTAATATGAATCGAGGTAGGCACACATTTGCTGATCACTCTTGGCTGTATGATTGAAGACGAGTATTAGAGTGCGAAAACCATATAACAGTACAAGCGACGAAGACGTACCCGAATCCAACCGTTTCCTCCACAGCCAACGTCAGCTTATGCTCTAGACTTTCATAATCCTTATACGGCGGCAGATCAATCTATGGGATAGATTTCTCAATCACAATCCAGCAAATGGAAAATATGGCCGGCATACCCTATTGAAGCACGTATGACTCTTTGGTAGCTGGCTTGGGTCCCCCGACTTTTCTATCGTGAACCTTCTTGGCCCGTCCGAACCCTGTAGGTCCTTGAAGCCGTTTACCGGTATCCTAGATGTTCCAGTAGCGAACTGCAACAATCGGGACTTGCGCTCGGCGGGCCAACCCCGGATGCACTTCCAGAACCATTGCACTACTTGGTCGTTCATCTCGTACCCGCGGTAATCTGTGAACTTCATCCAATCGTCCCTAAAATCCAGAAGGAAGGAGTTATTAGTAAATCCTGCCCGGGGTTGTGAAAACCTGACTTACACGTCGATTTCGGACATGCCACCGATGAGGAGCTCCAGCTCACGCTCATCGAACACGTTGATGAGTTCTTGAGGGATGAGCTCGTTGAAGCCAGACATGAACGCATCGAATTGTTCCTTGACCCGCTTTTGGATACGGTAGGCAATTACACATCTTTGGAGGGCCTAGTGAGTAAAACAGCCCGAACACTTGCACATGTGGTAGGATGCTCACTCGACATATTCCCCCTTGTTCTCCTCCGTCACCGGAACATTCTCCCCTCCAGGCTTTAGCTCGATCGTTACCATCTCGCCAAATCGGTCCTCAGTCGTCGTGAACGTCTCGTCAATAACATCCGTGATGTCGTTCTCACTAAGACACCAAAAAGCTCCATTAGTGACCACTCTGGATTGTACAAAACATAATTCCCAGCTTACAGCATCCAGGTCATTCCACGATGCAGCTCCGCGTCCACACTTTCCAGATCCGACAGAGTGATCTTCTTCCTAAGGATCATCTTGTAGAAGCTTACAATAAAGTAAGCATCGAGGAAACGACGATGGAAGATGGCGAGGCCTAAACAGCGCCCGATGAACTTGAAGTAGTTCAGATGCTCTGGGTTGACGCCAGAGGCAGGGTTGATCTGAAGGGTGTAGTTGTCGTGCGCGGAGTACTCGAAGAGGCAGTAGAACGGGTTGAACATCTCATGTGACAAGAGGAAGAAGAATTCTCTGTGCGAAACGATCAACGATCAGATCCCAGTCAACCTCTGAGTTGCAGAACAATGGGCGGACGCACCTCGACAAACCCCCATAATCAAGACCATCCTCACCCTCGAACTTGATCATCAACCTCTTCTTCAAGTCGTTCGCGCTCTGCCGCATGATCTCCGCATAACTATCTTCGAAGATGTGGTTACGCCTAACTTTGATTTGACAGTTTCCTGGCTGCGCGCGCATGGCGGGCTGGGACCTGAAGTAGATAAGCTTTCTGCGGAAGTCGCGCTTGTACTGGGGTACGTTTGAATCCAGAGTCGAGGGCAAACGTGGATCGTCCCATGTCGTCGTTTTTGTGTTATGGTCCACAAAGTATACACGGGCGGTTGATGTGAGACGCATTTCCCAGCCGGAAGGTAATGGGCCGAGTTGGGAAACGGTGGTGGGTTGGACAGTGAGTCTGTTCCCACCGCCTCCTATCATTGGCACCAGAGTCTGGCGACGGGGGTCGACCCACGTTGTTGTGCGGGTGTTATGGTCAACATAGTATGGACGACCTTCAGGCGTATGTCGCTCTTCCCATCCAGGAGGTAGAGAGCCAACACCTGGAGTGGTTTGCGAAGTTCCCGACCCCACGTTTAGTGGGGCGGCGGAGGTACCCGCTGGGGTCGCCGTTGTCGTACGATTGATGTTAGGCCCTTGTTGCGAGTCGAGAAGATCATCTGCGAGGATACGACGATTGTGGCCAGCGCGTGCTCCATCAGTCTCATGCTGCTGCTCGCTATTATTGACTGCTGCGCTAGTGCTTGGTCGGTTCCACGTCGTAGTTCTGCTATTGTGATCAACATAGTAGGTCCTTCCCAGATGATCGACCCTGCGTTCCCAGCCTTGTGGCAACGGGCCCTGTTGGTCCTCTGTCGCCGCAAAGTTGCGTGTCGTAGGACTCGCAGGCGTGGCCGCAGCAGTTGCCGCTGCGGGCTGATTAACCGACTGCTGCGAGTTGCCACTGGTCATGTGAGAGCTCACGGGACGATTGGAGGTGTTCATCGTGGGCTGTTCACTCGATGGTGTGGTCGTTTGAGGCGTGGGCATGGAAATAGTGGGTGTCGTCACCTGTTGATCGTTGATAGACGCGGACACACTGGAATTGCGGTTAATAGAGGACGAGGCGCTCAGCTCCGTCCCCTGACCAACGATTGGCGAGAGGGATGCGTTGGATTCATTCATTTGAAGGTTGCCCAAGCCGTTGGTGATACCAGCTAGGGGGTTTGCACCGCCAGGAACTTGTGACGGGCCAGGATTCGTGATGGGCGAGGAGGTATTGGTAGAGAGGTAGATAATAAGCTTTCCGTGTACAACGAGGTTGTCATTTGATCGCTTCAGATCCAAGGTCAACATCTCTGGAAGATTAAGCCACTATCAGTAAGCTGCACCGCCCGTCGGGCATGATGGCCGCTGCATACCATGACCGCCAAGTTCCAGATCTATGACCTCAGAGACACGGACATTGACCACACCCAGGAATCCTTGATCACGTCTCTTGAACTTGCGCTGATCGAAGATCTGTACCGCAATGACAGAAGAATCCTTGACAGTGCTACGGGAAGGTCCGACAAGGTCAGTCCAACAAGAAATTAGAAGTGCGTTCGGACAGCATACATGTCAAAGTTCTCATTCCAGTAGGGATTAAGTGTGCGTTTTATCACGCTAGTGGAATGAGTCTGTTCAGCATCGACGGTGATGACGGCGAACGGATCTGGCAGCCGGAATACGTCTCGCTTGGATAGACCATCCGCCGCGACAACTTTAATGGGCGGCCTGAGTTAATTATATTGTTCCCATGCCTATTTAGATAAATACTGACCGGTAATGCGAATCTTTTTGGTGCTGAACGGGGACAGGCGTTTAGTGGGTGGCTTTCCTTCATGTAAGAAATATAACTCACAGGCCTCCAGGAGCTTGTGGGTTGCTTGGCATGTCCTGAAGATATGTTCTACACTAGTATGGAAGAAAATATATGGTGAAGAGCGTGATCGGTCAACAGTCGCCTGTGGATGAGGGTGAGGGTTGGGAGGAGGAAGAGAGCGGGGACGGAGATGTGCAAGCTTGTGCCCGGCCCTCCACCCCGACCTGCTGCAGTTTATAAACCTTAAGAAGGCAATGAATCATTCTCAAGCGTATTTGTGAGCACTTATTAAGGAAACTAGAATATCCTCCCGCTACCATACCGGTGCTGCCAGCTCCACTTCGGCACATCACCTATGTACATGGCTGTGAGCCTGTGGTGCGTAAGCAGCACCCACAAATTCCACAACCGTTGCCCATATCTCAGGTTGATTTGATATGAAAAACTATTTGATAGCGGATCCTGGCAGAAAAAGTAACGACCCTCGGCCAAAAGTATTGCAGACTATGAGGTTCGAACTCATGCGGATTGCTCCAGTGGATTGAGGTCACTTCTTTCGAGAAAGATAGAACTTAAGGCCACCGCCTTAGACCACTCGGCCAAATCTGCATCACAAGATTAGGAGTTGGGCAGATTCTATAGCCTTTAAGTGACTAACCTTCTAAATAACCAACATTTGACCGGGATCTACATAACAGCGAAGCGACTTCGTGTAATTCTGACTTGCGATTCGATTCATACCTAAGAAACCGAATATTCAATTACAGTATCTTACCAGCCAGCTTTTATTTGAGGTGAAGAGATGGTACTGGGGCAAAGAACACAAGGTCCTATCTGCAAGATACAAAGATATCCCTGACGTTATAGCACCATGCGGATCATCCGTTAAACCCGAGTGGTGTCGTCTTCTCGTTCTCGTTCGTTCAACTCTATTCCAAATGGATAGGTTCGCCCTCAGGATGCACGAGATCACCCTTTATCTTACTGACCGTATCAACTGTTTCTTCCCTTCAGCCTTGAATTTAATCTCCATCAACTTATTCTCGGTGATCTTGCTAAAAGTGTCTCATCGGAAGCAACGAACACCAGCATCAACCGCTACGAAAACGACGCAGAGGCAAAATCGGTCAACACTGTCGTCGGTGTTCTATCATCTAGAGTAGAAACCCGGGTGGCGGCTGCTGATGAACGTCAATGGAACTCTGTCGATGAGCGGCTGGATGAAACTCGCGTGTACATGTCAGCGTCGCGAGTCCACTGCAACATCGCTTTTGGAGAGCTCGCATATAATGTACCTCCTGCGCATGCCTCCAAAAGTGTTGCGGTTCTCGTTGACATTCTGAGGGATATACCATATATAGATTTTGAGTCGAGCCTCGCATGGGAAGGTACGTACAAACTCGCTATCCCAATTGCACTCTGGTGTTGATGCAAATTATGACATGATCCTCCAATCCAGAATGGGCTCTTCCGGATCAGCTGGTATTCTCCACCGTATCCGCTCTATTGAGGCTGACGTCCACGCACCTCGAATATCGGAGCAAGGTGATGCATGCGATTGTTGTCTTCTCATTGACGATCGTAAAACAGCTCGAGTCTGAACGTCGTGAGTTTTGAAAAGACACCTGATACATGGAATATGATTATTAACCCCATGATATCCCGTAGCCGCGGATGTGATCACCCGAGTTGGCCCGTCCTTCCACGGCCTCTACCGCGCTGTCATCAGCACACCCTTTCCATGGTCGCTCTCTGAGTGGCGGAACCTCTCCGAAAAGGTTGAGGGGCTCTTTACGAACCACCTTATCGACAGGCTCAACGCCTTACTCACGGAATACCTTGAGATGGCCGCTGATACCGATCACGGACATGATGATGCCGATAATACTGCGTATCATGATCCATCTGGGGCATTGGGGTCAACGCCATCTCAAGCATTCGTCTTGGCGCTTGTTCTAAGATACGTGGAGGCGGACAGGCCGTTGAGCGGGTACTTCCTGGTGTGCAGTCTTACAGAGATACAATGGGTTCTACTGGGTCAGGTCCTCGCAACAGACGCTGCTCTTGGTTCGCCCTCGATCAAGCTCAGCATCAAGGAGACCGAAGAATACGAAGAAGCGGCCGCAGCTAACGACGCGTGGTCATCCCTCCTGGGCGAAACTGCTGTGCATTTGGACTTGGACGAACAAGGAGCACAAGAAGCGTTGAAGACAACTCTCGCGTCGGCCATGAAGTGCTTCGAGGATTTGCTCATTCAGATCGAGGAGATGGATGTCGAGCCGAGCATGGAGACGTACGCATACGAGACGATGGCGGAGAGTTTGGTAAGCTGCCAGCTGGAGACGTCGGCAAGTAACTAAACATCAGCCATTTGCGTAGAAATTGGCTTCTTTGTGCTCAGTGGCTCTCCGGCATTTGGACCACGCACTATTCGCTCGCTTGCGCCTTCTCTTGAGCGAATCGTCACCGCTGTTTGAGACCCTGGTCCAAGAGGCCGCATTAAGTGCTACTACAGTGCTTGTCCACAAGTGAGCCTTAACCATATACTATAACATATCGATACAGGAAAAGCTGAACTTCAAATTAGCTTCCCGGATATTGCTGCATCCTTGACCGGACATCTGCGTCGATTCGTCACGGCACCATTGCCTATCTTTGAGTTTGAATTCGCATCAGACTCCCGGGCTCCTCCAGCATTGATGGCGGCCGCAAAATGCCTAGCACTCTGCATCAGGGTGAGTTTTATTCTCTCCCCTGATTGCGTCGCCATATCAGCAGCTGACCTTGGGAGATTCCTGACAGGTAGCTCCAGGTGACGACCTCGTCATGTCCAACATGTATTCTCTCCTCAACTATATCGCTGCCACGAGCAAAGACCTTACCACGAGCATGCATTCTCAAGCCGGGACCGGCTCCGGGAGCGTAGGCGGGCAATCTCCATATAACTTTGACCACGCGACCCTCACTTCTGTCGAAAGTGGACTCAGAATCTTTAACGAGGACCAGAGGCGGCTCATTGGCATTAGCACCATATCCGTCGTTACTCAGCTCGCATTGGAATTGGAACTAGAGGTCGTGACGAAGTTGACAGTATCAATGCTGTTGCAGCGCGCGAGGTCGGCGGAACCTGCAGTAGAGGCGGCCATTGCGTATAACCTCGTAGATTTAGCCCTCGCGGCGCCTGCCAAAGTCTTCTCCGACATCATCAGGGCCTTCTCGGTGATCGAACGTGTCATAGATCCGCACGATCCTAAACTGCCTAGCAACATGGTAAATGGTGTTCTATGACTGGAGTGAAAACCATTGATCGCTCAAAGCCACGTTTAGATCTTAGCGGCCCAAACCAGGCTTGCACAAGAACTCGGAAAGAGGCCGGAGCTATACGAGACTTACTTGGCCGAACTTCTCAGTCTCTTCTCAGACAAGGGAGTTGCGGTGCAAACGCGAGCAACGGCGAGTCGTGACCAGACCCCAGTAAGCATCACTACGTCTCTCAGACAATGAGATCCACCATTTTTTTTTCTCATCACGAACGAATGGTACAGGCTCCTGAACTTCTCGACGAGCTAGGTGCTTTGATGCTGCCTATCGACGCCCTCATATCTCAATCAGACTTCAAGTTGTCTACCAATACATCGTCGGAACTGGTCACTCTGTTCCGAAACTTCTGGTTCATCTGCGTCTTATTCAGGTTTACGACTGACGACCACCCAGCGATGAACGATTGGCAACGAGCAGCCCTGACGCGCATCGCGAGTAAAACGCCTGCCATAGTTCAGGAGAGTGCGGCCGATTATGTCACGAGTGACTTAGAATACAATCCTGTTCTGAGACAGGACTATCTGCACGTGGTATGGACATTTCTTTTTCACTTTCAATTTCGAAGCAACCCTAACTTTGTTCGTATCTACTTCAAAGGCCATTATCCAGCATCGACATGCACTTAGCACACTTATTCCTCTCCGTGCGCACGACGTCAAATATCTCTCGCCTGGTCAGATCATATTCCTCTTGACTCTCCACGATATCGAGTCTCTTCGCTCCCGGCTGGACCTCCCTGCGCCCTTAATATCCTACTTTATTAACGAAGGATTGAATAAAAGCGGCGCATTGGCCCTATGCATGGATGCAATGGCTGAAAATGTATGAGTCCATGTGTCGCTTTGGCACCTAACCAACTAAACAATCCTTTTCCCGCCCCAGGTGATGCGAGGCTTCGTCGCCGGGCTGAGCAGGAAGATAGTAGATCATTCTCTTAGTACAGGGATATCAACGGAGCTGAGGCTAATCCTGGTGGCCAGTACGCATCGCGTGGCAAGGACCCGGGATCTAGCGATGAAGTACCTCAATCGGCTTATTACTGCCTTCCCATCCTTGATGTGCGATGCTCCGCTCGTCTTTGCAATTCTGGACGTGTTGACACTGCTGCGCAAGGCTTGTGAAGGGGAGTTCACTGATGAAGTAAGTGCTAATATTCATCCGTTTGGAGTGGGTGTAGATTTGCTGATGGCTTGCTATTCCCACATAGTACACCCCCCAGCCGGTCTTTACATCAGAGCGAACAGGCGTCAGGCTCGAGCTCACTGACAACTATGGCGTCCGGAACGATATCGCTGCGACTTTACAGAAGAACGTCGATACCTGGTTACATCTTGCAGTTTCACGCGCGCCGTATGAGGTCCAGGCCATCTTACAGGTAAAGCATGATAAGCTTGTTGGAGAAATTTGTTTGAGCTGCGCTCACCTTTTATCGCTATGGGATAGAGCTACGTTGCACAATACGATTCGATTGTCCTGCCGGGGACTATGGAGCTAGGAGCCTCAATCGCCCTCAAATATGCTATATCCCTCGGACCTGACGAGAGACATTCAGGTAAACATTGTTTTCTTCCTCACTCTGACCTGGGGCCAACGGGAGAAAATTACTAGCGCCAACGTCCGGGGCCTTTGCCTGGAGACCAGATCATTCGAAGCTCTTCGCGGAACAGGTAGCAACTAAGAGTCACTTTGAAGGCGAGGCAGGAGGTATCCGACTGGCGAATCGCTCAGGTGAGCCCCTGCGACATGTACCTTCTTAATGCACCTGGCTGACAACCTTATCTTTTCACAGTAGGGGACGAGCTCCAACGCCTACCTCCGACACATGCACCATTCCTGGAGCTCAAGGCCCTCAAGCACAAGTTGGCAACCGCCCTCACCGAAATACACGACAAGACCAGCAACCTCAGCATCCATGACCTCAAGAGACTGTTATTTAGATGCGCATCCGTGCTAATATCCAACCCAGAGGTAACTAACTCGCACCACTGATAGCTTATGAGTTTGTCGCTTATAGTCCGATTTGTAGCGAGACCACGAACTTCTGCATCACCTTGTGGCCCTCCCGTTCGAGACCTTTACACCAGTCTCCATAGCAATAGGCGTGGAGGCATGGACTTGGCTTCTTAGCAAGCGGCCAGATATCGAGATCGCGCTGATGTTGGAAATCAACGTTTGCTGGACCGGCACAGTCCGTCGACATCGAGGTTTATTCTCGAAGAGTCTGAAGTGAGTGCGTCCGATGTAACCTCTGGATAATTATTCACCGTGTTTGCAGCTTCGTGGACCCCTTCAGCCACCCAGTTGAGTACAGCCCCACGGACAGAGAAGTTATCAAAAGGGGCTTAATCGCAGCCCGCCGGATGCTTATTCCACATTCGTTGCTGTTATCCATGTTATCGAGCCGGTTCCAAGCTGTCCGGTATCGCCATCCAAGTCTGATGCACATCCTATTGAATTTGATTCTGAGGTCTTGTGAAGCACGCGACTCATTCAGGTGCGTGAGTCGCCGAGTTGAGTAGAACGCGGTGCTGATTGATCAAATAACATAGCACTCATGCTCTTGCAAGAGAAACCGTTTTTTCTCTCCTCGTCTTTGGCTTTGAGGCTCTGAAGAGCAGTCGCTTGGACACATATTCAGAACACCATATGCGAGAATCATTGTATTCAGCAGCCTTCTCTTGGTTTGCAGTTCGTCCGAAGTGAGTGTCGTCCGGCTCCCCACTACTGTACCAACTAACTGCTTGCAGTTGGTCGTACGGCGCTGATCGCGTGCAGATTGATTCGGATATTAAGCTGCTGGGCAGCTTCGTGGAAGCCATCCAGGGCGACGGTACTCGAGCGGACCACATGATCTCGTCTTTGAATGCGGAGAGGCATGTACAGCGTGTGGCAGGTACGAACACAACAAAAGAAATCCGTGCATTCTCTGAGTCTTGTACCCCTAGACTACACTGCCCGTCAGAAAAGTCTCAACAACCTGCTCCGTCTCTTAGTTGAGAATGAAATATCTCGACTACGAGTCTGGGGAAATCCTTCGAACGACCCACGTCGCGGTGGTGATCATGTAGTTGCTGCTGAGCGGACCTTCACCGAGGTCAGTCATTTCTTGCAGTCATCGGCCTGGTCCATGTGCTGATGGATTCGATAGGCATCTTGGCAACAGGTTGTGCGTACTGCTTGGAAGATCAACCCGGCAGTTGCGGTCCACATGGCAGAGCGCTTCCAAAGCCCCGCAGTCGGCTCTGAGGTCACTCGATTGGTGCGCTCGCACCCTCAAGATGTATGCCATGTCCCTGAGGCCGTTCGCTTCTTCCTGGGGGACCGCATCTCTTTAGCTATCGTCCGGGATCTAAAGGTGAGGAATGACGCGTTTCCACATGCCCAATCTGATCACATGCCATCATTCAACAGTATCTGCTGTACTGGGCTCCCCTCCCTCCTGTTCTCGCCATCACGCTATTTGCTCCGAAGTACAATAACGATCCAATCGTTCTGCAATATGCCCATAATGTCTTGGTCCAACATCCTGTCGACTTAACATTCTTCTTCGTGCCTCAAGTGGTCCAGGCTTTGCGTAACGACGCGCTGGGTTCGCCATCTTCCTTACCAACTATGTTTGCGTTGTCAGCTGATATCCCATGCTTCAGGCTATGTCGAACGATTCATATTTGAGACAGCGAAGGTTTCGCAGCTATTCTGCCATCAGATAATTTGGAATATGAAAGCAAACTGTTTCAAGGATGACGCGGGAGTGATTGTAAGTTTTGATGCCTAGTGTGTCAATGGTGTAGTTAACTCCATTTCCCCACAGCCGGATCCTATGAAGCCGATGTTGGACCGCATGGTCGACATGGTCGTCGCATCTCTTTCTGGCGAGGCCCGAGCGTTCTATGACCGTGAATTTGGGTTCTTCAACGAGGTGACATCTATATCGGGCAAGCTAAAGCCATTTATTAAGAAAACAAAACCCGAGAAGAAGGTCAGCCGTTTAACAACGATCCTTCCGCTTGGACCAGTCTGCTTACAGGCTACAACAGGCTAAAATCGACGAAGAGATGGCGAAGATTGTTGTTGACCCTGGGGTTTATCTCCCAAGTAATCCTGACGGGGTAGTTGTGGAACTTGACAAGAAGTCCGGACGCCCGCTTCAGAGCCACGCAAAGGTTTGTGCCCAATCTTCGCCATGCTCAACCACGGTACTGAAGCCCTTGGAAGGCACCGTTTATGGCTACTTTCAAAGTGCGAAAAGAACGTTTGGAGATCTCCACTGACCCAGACTCTGTATTGGACGAGTCAGGGATCGGTCTCGGCAAGGTCACGCAGTATGACGTTTGGCAGCAAGCTATCTTCAAGGTCGGCGACGACTGCCGTCAAGACGTGCTCGCCCTGCAGATCATCGCTATGTTCAAAAACGTGTTCACCAGTGTGGGCCTTATGCTATACCTCTTCCCATATCGTGTAACGGCTACCGCACCCGGCGTACGTTCACTCGAAAGCTGCTGTTACCACACTCTAACGTAAGCCTTCGTCGTAGTGTGGTGTGATCGATGTGGTTCCGAACGCAACGTCTAGAGATGAGATGGGGCGCGCAAAAATCAACGACCTCCTTGCTTTCTTCGTCGCCAGATACGGCAATGCTGATACACTAGAGTTCCAGAAAGCCAGGTTGAACTTTATACAATCGATGGCCGCCTATTCGGTGGCATGCTACATTCTCCAGATCAAGGATCGGCACAACGGCAACATTATGATTGATGGGCAAGGGCACATTGTTCACATTGGCGAGTTGCACACTTCACACGTCTCCAAAATTTCGACTAATGTACCAGTCTCTAGACTTTGGATTCTTGTTCGACATTGATGAGTTTTTCTCAACTCTTGGCTCCAAATGACTTACTTACGATAGCTTCCTTATCGATTTTGGATGATTACGTCCCGGAGTAAGTTCATTAACCTGACTGCTAATTTTTTTTCAACCGAATGCTGATAACTTGTGTTTAGGGTGTTAAATTCGAACCCAGCTCGTTCAAGCTCAACCACGAGATGGTCGTCCTCATGGGTGGTCGCGCTTCACAAGGTTATGCTCTATTCCAGCAACTCTGTGTCAAAGCGTTCCTGGCCATCCGGCCGCACGCGGAGCAGCTTATCGAGACCATCCATCTGATGCTCGGGGCCGATTTCCCGAGCTTCAAGGGCGAGCCGACAATCAAGAGGCTGCGGGATCGCTTTGCTTTAGGACTCACTGAACGAGCAGCAGCAGAATTCATGATGGCGATTGTGAAGAATGCACATGAGAACGTGAGGAGTACAGTCTATGACGAGTTTCAACGACGACAGAACGGTGTGTCGGACGTATTTTTCAAGCGTCCATAAATGCACTGCGTCTGACAACAATCCAATCTGTTAGGTATCCCGTATGCGTAACGGCTGATATGCAAATGTGGTTCCTTTATATGGCACTTCTGTTTAAATGCACATTCGTCTTTCCGTCAGTCATTATGATAACTTGATCTTCTCCAAAACTTGCCAATCCCTCGTTGGTCCATCACACTTAACGACCCATATGTCAGTCACTTGAAACCCCCCTTCCACACCCACGATGGTGAGCGGCGAATGTACTCCGGCCGGCTGTACTTTCCCTTCATCAACCAGTCCCTTTATGATAGCACTCCTGACCTCCGCCGATACCTCGCCATAGTAAAGTGAGAGGTGCGGATAAAAGGGGCGTAAAAATCGGCCGCCCAGCTCAGAACTCGCATCCTCTCCCTTCACTAGTCCCTCGTTCTTCTTCAGTGTCGCCTTGTACAGCTCGTCCAGTGTGCTTCCATCTTTGATCTCCAGCTCCACAAGCACACTCTGAAAGTAGCTCTGACCAGCGCATACTTTGTTGAAAGTGATCGGGATGGTTGCTGGAAGCTCGGACAATGGAGGCAGGATGGCATCGCTGGTGATCGGCGAGTCCGACGGTAGTGCAAGCAGTGTTATATGCGGCTGAAATACTGGTGACGAATGTTTGGATGCGATTTCAGCGATCAAAGCTTCTAGAGGCTTGAATGGCCCCTCGGGAGGGACAAGCCAGATCGTAATGCCTGAATTTACGCGTTACTTCTCAGTTGATGTTGGCCTACTCGCCGTTGGCACCGATCACGCTTACCCATCAGAGGTACTAAGTTTAAGGGGGGTCAACGAGGTAGCTGTACAGGTTATGTGCCTTTATTGTTGGGATACAATTCTCAGGAGTCCAGGACTTTTCATCTTTGCCATCGCATTTCAACCTTCAAGAGAGCTGCTAGCCTCCGCTACTGGCTCCACAGTCGCAGCGGCTTCGGGTTCTTTCGCCTTCTCTGTCACCTCTGGCTTGACGGGCTCTGGCGCCTTGGGCAAATACTCCTCCAACGCCTTTATTTGAGGTTTGGCAGGCTCCACGCCAACGGTCCAGAAGGACTTCCTCAACTCCTCAGCGATTCGCTCCTTCTCCGTGCCTTCCAGCGTCTTTAGGTGTTCCGCTACCAACCCCATCTTCAATTTCTCGACCACCAGCATACGCCATTTTCTCAACGCCAGCGGACGGGTCGGTACTAGCGCTTCATCGCCGGAAGAGGCTTTCGAACACATCTCAGCTTGTTCCTTGGTGACCCCATCAGCGGGGTAGCCCCAGGTAGTCAAAATGATCTTGGCGCCTTTTCCTTCGTCCTCTTCTCTCTTGACATAGTGACGGTTCAAGTACGCCGTCAAGCGGTCGATGTATGTCGCGTTCCTGTCGAAGCGATTCCAAGCCGTGAGGTAGGTACTGACAAGCTGCTCTCCGGCGGCTATGTCATCGATAGTCTTGGAGATCTTCTGGACGTCTTCCGCGATACGAGCGCCGATCAGATCGTAGAGAGACTTGCTATTGGCAGCGCGGACGGTAGTGGTGGCGTTGTAAATGAGCTGCAGAGGGACGCCACCAGCAAGTTAGTCAAGTTGATCATCCGCAAGCCTCAGAAAAACGCTTACAGTGTAGACGGCGGAATGAACCTTGAAGTCGAGACTGGGAAAGACAGTTTTGCCGCTATCATCCGTGGTGGCGGGTGCCAGTAAGATGTGATCAAGGACAGGGCAGATGTAGGCGAAGATAGCTTGGGGATCCTCAGCCTTGATCTCGTTGATATCCGTAGAAGGAAGAGAGTAGACAGACATAATTGTCTTTACGATGGATTCTTATGGCGTCTATCGTTGGAGGATGGTGGTGGTTATCCGCGGAAGGGATTCTAAGGCTGGGTTCTTAACCTACGGCGACATGGGAAGTCGCCACCAGCACTCAACGAAAACCCGCAGATATATTGACCAAGAAAAACGAAAGAACGAAAAAAGGAAGCTGAGCCCTAACGCTACACGATTTCCCGATACAGTGGGCGAGACCTGCGAAGAGTACGGTACGGGTAGAGGCATGCGAGCGGTAACAGCACCGACAACACCAGACTCCAATATACTAGATTACTTCTTTTTGTATCTACTATCAGGGTTACTAAGGTAACAGAAATCAGTGCTCCAAACCGACATGGTTATCTAAGAGGGCGAACACGCTTACTTTGCATCTCGAGCGATTCGGTCCCTCTTGGCATCGTAGTGGGCGTCTGCTCGGCGATTGATGGACTCGATTTGTTGTGTGGTGGGAAATCCAATTTGCCTGAAGGCGTAAGTTACTGTTTGTTAGTTCGCAGAAGCACAAGTATAACAACAAAAGGAGATCACCAATAGTCGGGAGGCGTACCCGCCGGTGCCCAATCATGCCTGTGACGTGAGATATCCCTCCGATGTTGACCGAGGTCAGCTTCGAGGTTCGTATCAGTGCTGAGACTTTGGTTTGGAGGAGCAACCGAAACTATCGAATCTGATCCTCTAAGAAGGTCATCTACATCCTCAGCAACGGTGATATGTTGACACATTGGTCTCTTCTGTTTTGATGGAGAGGGAGATCGCCAGCGCGGGCCGCGACTAATAGGTGGAAGGAATCCAATGGCTTGATAGTACTAGGAGATACATCAGGTTGTTGAGTGGGAGCCCAGAAGAATGACGGTAGGATACGGCTACTTACGTCTTTGCAACATTCACAATCGGTTGCATCTAGTTTCTTACGTTTCTCCTTATTACGGACGACAGCGTCATAAGCATGGGCAAGACCATCGTTCTTGCTTTTGTCGATCTCGTACAAAGCAGAGATGTGTCGAACGTTCGAACTAGTTGGACAAAACAGCTTATCAGAAGGTATTCAACACTCGAAAGACTATCGTAGGAAAGGCTCACCTCGTATCGGCCCGTGCGTACCTACCATTACCTTTGTATTGCGCATAATCAGCGGCCGAGGTTGGATCTGAAGCCCTCTTCTTCTTCGGTCGCTCTCCCACTGCGCCACCGGCTATTTCCTTCCTCTTGGGATTTGACACAGATCTATTCGTCCCGGAGCCTGACGCCTCCTGATGAGCTGACGTGAAAAGCGAGGCGGGCTTCCCGATCCCTAGGATTGTTCCACTGGCGGATCGTGACACTTGGGTCACTGGCTCCCGCTTCACGGGAGATTCTGGAGGCGATGACGACGATCTAGATGCGGGTGGGTTGTCTGACTCGGATATTGCGATCCTAGAGGCCATCACAAGCTGTTGCGTTTGTTGTTCCTTTTTGATCAATACCGAGGTCTGACCTTTTGCGCTAGAAGAATGAGGCGCCTTCTCCGTTGGGCTGTAAAAGAATCTCAACAACTATCAAGATATGGCGGGTGCTCCAAGGACTCACGCAGGTGTCGCGCCCATCTGACTAGGGGGTGAGTGGACCATATCTGCCCCAGTGGTCTCAGCAAAGACGTCGTCAGCCGCCGTCGCAATAGGTGGGGGATGTGGCGGCGCAGTGGTCACATCGCCGGTGACATCCATATCATCTGATTCAAGGTCCCTCAACCTAGCCTGGGGAGGTTGAGACAAAGGATCCTCTGATATCGTTGGGGAGCAGTGCCGTCGTCGACGTGCCGGTATGACTGTGGCAGGTGATTCCGGGGTATGAGTGACATGTGATATCTCGTCCGAGTACTTGGGCTGGACTTCCTTGAGAAGGGAAGAGCTCATGGGTTTTGAGATGTCGGCCAGAAGTGCTGAGAGTGGAGGGAACAACTCCCAAGACGCCCTTGAAGCGCGGCTCCGCTTAAATTTAAGCTGTTCTTCATCTGCCTCAAGGCTCATCTCCACAACCGAGTTCATAAGCGCCGTACGGATGAGCTTTCTTGAAGCCTGAGATGGTCCAGGTTGACCCAGTGGCGCAGGCGAAGACCAAGGATCAACCTTTGGTGTTTGGCCTTCCTGATTCACTTCCCGCTTCTTATTAGGAGTGGGTCCTAGGTCGTTGATGGCCTGTATCTTCTTCAGCATACCGATCTTCCAGCCTGTCCACTTAGTCTCTCTCGCGGCGTGTTCTGCTGCGTGTTGATCATGGACTTGTTTGAGAACATCGTATTTTCCGCAAATAATGTCGTACATCTTGCGTAACGTCTTGTAACGCGTTCTATAGGACGATTCCGAGATGGAAGTGCAGGTGCAGTGGACTTCGCGTGATTTCGGACTGTGATGCAGTATGCTTAGCTTACAGAGCAAAGAATAGTGTTTCGCTAGGACCTACTTCGTTGATGGATCAACTGTGATGGCACCGACGTTCTCCTTATCATGAGTTGTTGATCTTCTTTCCAGCACCTCCACTGTTTCCTCCAGCTCGGTGATCGTTCTCTCCTTGTCCTTGACCGATTTCTCGTACTTCTTCATTTCCTCGATTAGTCTCTCCTCTAAAGCTACCTTCTCACCGACAAGCTTATCGAATTCTTGCTTGCTGTGTTCGTTCTGGTGGCGGGCGGTCTTGATAGATGCAAGTGCTGACGTTTCAGAGGACTTGGCATCCTTCAGTAGATGGCTTAGACGCTCTATCTCCTCAAGTAAGGAGATCTTGTCGGCTTTAGCCGATTCCACGAGCTGTATGCCATGAATGATTTGATTCTTGGCGGCGAGGAGCTCCTTCACAAGCTCGGGGCTGTTAGTAGATTGCTCCCTCGCCCCCTTGACATCTTCTCCGAGATTCTTGAAATCCTTCTGAAGAGACCGGACTTCGTTCTTCAATGCAGAATTCTCGGCCATGAGCTCGTCGTTCTGGAGTGGAACATAGGAATTAGTCTCTTCAGAATTTGCATTATTTCAACGCATATGGCAACCTTCTGTTTCATGGCTATTCGATATACGCCTCTTCAGTTCCAAATTGATGACGCGTAAGGTAGCAAGGAGTGGCTGCTCACCAGCCATATTCTGGTCATAGAATTTCGATACATCTCGGGCGGCATGCTCAATCATTGACTGAATATCAACAACAGGCCGGTCTCCAGATGACATATAGCCTCTCCCAAGATGTCGAGGCTGCTAGTAGCGTGACGGGTGGTTGTGAAGGGAAGATAATTGTCAGTCAGAACGCCAAGTCGCGTGGACAAACCTGGCGATGGACCAAATAGTTGGCGTCGCGCCGCCGTAACGTGCTTTCAACCCAACCACCAGCTATGCCGGATTCCTCCAACACCTCACGCGAGCGAGATCAATCTAGAATATGCGTCGACCATGTGGATGACTGGGGGAAAGTCAAGCAGAACTTCACCGAGGCTATGACCAATGCTCTGGATGGGAAGCTAGGAGCTGCAAATCCAGCAGATCGGGAGGCCATCCTTGCACACCTTATGCAGGTAAACCAACTCGGTTGGGTTCTTGACAACGATTTATGCTCACCCTTGGGATCACAAAGTGGAAAGACCGAACGTTTGAACTCGCAAAACCGAACATTCGAGTGAACGGCATCAACATGGAGGATTATGAAGATGATGACGATGATTCCGGTACGTTTCTCCAGGCCCTTCTCAAATACGATTGACCTATCTGACTGGGTGTGCTTCAGTGTTTGAGCCCTATGACGAAGCTCTTGACCTTCGACTGTGGCTTCATTCTGCAGAGGTGCTCAACTGGGAGGAAGTCCTTGTCACTCGTAGGAGACGAGAACCTAAGAACGCACAGGGCCTCGTCGAGGATCTCATTCTGCGACAAAGAAAACTCGAAGCAGAAGATAATCCACCGCTCTTGGACCTTGGTGTACCTTCAAAGGACGGCGAAGGTTCGTCGTATTCCCATCATGTTCCGAAAACACCCGGACTAACGTGTTGCTCTTAGCGCCCCTCCCACCCCGTTTCGAGGTGGTTACGGACTTGCACCAAAAGTCTCTCGTGATGTTGGAAGACTGGAATGAGGTACACCTGCCGCAGATCCGTCGAGTTCGTTCATTCACTGAAATGCCCCTTTGTCCGTGCTATAGACCGCACCGAAACTACTGGAAAGAGTACAGCAGGTAGAAGCTGTGATGTCCGTCGACAGTAGGCTCGTGCCATAACCGATATCGATGATTGTACACTATAAATGTATTTGTAGGATTCCATATTTGGACCCTGTACCGCACTTGTTTGGGAGGTCACGGGGTCTTTCGGAGCGCGCCGTCGCCGCAACCAACCTGCACCCCCATACGCTTATACTAACCCAACCCCAACCTTTGCTATATCCTTTGGCCTTTAAAGATCAGGAGATCAGAGTCTCTCTCGCTTTAACTTGGCTACTTGCTTTCCTACCTTTCCTTGCCTCCAGTCCAACTTCCAATCGGAGTGCCCCTAATACTGTGATTACCTTTCACAACCACCTTCGTTGACCTCACAAGACCCATACTAACATGGATGTAAGTCTCTTTGAGCCTATTACTGGCTACACGTCCTAGACGCGTCTGACAGTAGTGCCTCCGACTTTCTTCCATTGCGTTCGAAAGTCTCCGCGAAAACACAAACGCAGTTACTCCCTCGATAACGTATCTAACAACTCACGCAGTGGCACGTCACGGCCGAAGAGGCCAGATTTGAAGAAGAAGCTTGTGGTTGTAGGAGGTGTGCAAGTAATACCATCTGCCTGTGCCCATTCGCTGACACAGCCACAAATGGGTCTGCTGTAGATGGCGGTTGCGGCAAGACATGTCTTTTGATCGTGTACGCAGAGAACCGTTTTCCTGAGGTACGCACGAGAAAAGCGCTCTTGCATTGACTTGGAGGATGGGTCACGTCCCTGATCAAATTGCCAATACGCATTTCAGTCCTATATCCCAACCGTTTTTGAAAACTACGTTACCCTCGTTCAACACGACAACAAACTGGTCGAGCTGGCTTTATGGGACACGGCCGGCCAGGAAGAATATGATCGACTGAGGCCACTCAGTTATCCGGAAAGCGACGTCATCCTGATTGTATTCAGTATTGATTTCCCGACCAGCCTGATGAACGTCACTGACAAGGTACGCCAAACGAGGCGCTTGCCTTTGATCGTCCGAAAGTTGATCCCTTCACTATAATTTATAGTGGTATCCTGAAGTCTCCCATTTCTGCCCTACTACACCATTGATACTCGTCGCAACAAAAACAGACCTTCGGCGGGACGACCACACTCGGCGGATGCTGTCAGCACAAGGTAAATATTATCTGAATGGGTTCTGTCTTTCGCCATACTGATAAGCCATTCTGCAAATGCTTGTAGGTCAGACGCCCGTAACACCAGAACACGGAATGTCAGTGGCCAAAGAAATTGGTGCCAAGTACATAGAGTGCTCAGCCAAGACGGGAGACGGTGTCGCCGCCGTATTTGACGCTGCCCTGCGGGAAGGTTGTAAAACTCGATTCCTTGGCATGGGCGGCGGTAATGGAAGTAGTCGAAGAGGGAAGCGATGTGTAATCCTATAAACATTGCTTCCCGGGTCCTTATACTGTCGCCGCTGGCCCGTGATGGTTGGGGCTTTGTATATATACGATCCGACCACTTTTCATTGATCTTGACGTGTTTTCTCAGTATCCGGTCTTCTTCGCCTCCCTGGCCAGCATACCAGCCGATCCGCAATAGAATCTTAACCACGAACCGCAACCGATAATTATCTACAACAAACTCCAACAATACACAGTCACTCCATATTTTTTTTTTTTCACATTCTATCATGTAAGGCTCGCTTTGTCGTGAAAGTTACAGGGGTCAGGGGAGGTTTGCAGACCAAGCCTATCATAAAGCGGGGCAACCGCCTTGGTCCTCCCAAAGAGGTTTTACTCCCAAATGACCCTACCACTCGGATGGTCGCTGTACTTTTCACGACGAAGTTGAGTCGGGAGCGCTCCCACTTGATGACAATAATAGACTCCGCAGCTTTTTTCCGTTCATTTGTTTATGTTGTAGACTACCGTAGCTAAGGGTACCATCAGCGCAAGCTGCAAGCCCTCAAATTGATATATATATATATCTCTCTCTCAGTATCCGGAAATTATCACGCGATGCGTTGTCTATTTAGTCTTAGAACTGTACCATGGTGATAGAGACTGCAAATAAGATCTACTCGCTTTTGCTATCTATGATACATGAATGGGCACCATTCCTTTGTCGGGGAAGTGTTCTTAGGATAGCAGATCCAACCCAAAAGAATGAGAATAATACAAAGGCCGCCGTGCCGAATTGAACGATGGGCAGGTGGTCGGAGTTGCCAATCGGAATGAAGAATTCATGAATGGGGTTCGGGCCGCCTTCTGTACATGAAGGTATGGTCATGATGGAATGGGTACCCCCACCGAAAGGCGACTGGAATGGAGGAGGGAGAGTGTCAAGGAACGCTGAAAGGTAGCGAAATGGATCATAAGTGCCGGTCCGTCACCAAAAAAAAAAAACTAGGTATGGGAACCTACATGGCTTTGGTGTATTATGAGCAGAAGGACAGACAGAGAATGCCATGGGCCAGGCCATCTCGACGCGCTCGTAGCCTCCTCCACTCCTCGGTTCAGTATAGCGAAGGTGCAAGGGTACCACTAGCTCGACATGGTTTTCCTCCCTCCCTTGTCCTTCAGCCACCGCATCAAGCATAACGTATGTCGGCTCCCGGTCCTTTAGAGCGTGTACCGGCAATTCCAAATCCGAGTGTCCCCACATGGTATGCTCGTATGGAAACTCAAATTTGTCAACGATGATGTGGGGAGGGAGCACCAAGAGGACACGAAGAGAACACTCGGTTGCTAGAACAGCAGTAACATTCACGAAGAGGTTGGGGTGAGATCCATAGCTTGAAGAAATCGACGAGCAGAGCGACATTACGACGGGTGGTAGGTATGTGGAAGTGGGAAATTGTTAGACAGTCATGTTCAGGAATTTCGCTGGCTTCCCTCTACACTAACCTAGATCGGCACTACATTGCTGTGGAGCTGTTGCACACTCCCCGTATATAAGATTATCCTGAAGAGCCTTTCCTAGCCTACTCGGCTTTGTGTACCGGGATACGCAAGTCCTCGGTTAGTAGATCCTAAAACGCACCCTCACTGATCGCTGACCTCCACGAGCCACTCTGCCAATATGTCACGTTGAAACTTATGACTACCTCTGATTACCCAATCTCCCCTACACTAATGCTCCATCTGCTAGCACATCCGATTTCTGCATTTCGCCTATGTGAAAAGTCGGTTCGTAGTTGATCATCGAGCGTCATTTACGCCATGGCCAGAGCTAAGGTAGGTTATAGGTTTTGGCAATGTTGCTTCTTGACGGACGAGATGAATCCTAGGCCCAGACGTACCACATCACATAGTTGAATACTAGCTCAGCAGGACATACTAGCGGGGTCGTCTTAGTATCGCGTCCACCCATCTATCTTCCCTCATGATCGCATCCGTATCAACTCGCTCCTGAGCCAGGCGGCGCTCTAGCTCAGCTATCTCTCCTTCCAACCTTTTTTGCCTATCAACAGCTTCAGCGACTCTCTGCGGGTCCGTGAATTTGTACGTTTCTTCATCAACTTTGGCTAAGCGCAACTTTTTATGTTTCTCCTTGTAGGCTCTTGTCATAAAGGCGATATTCTGCTGAGCGAAGCCCAGCGGATCCGTGACTGTCGGTTCTCGTTTATTCCTTGTGAGATGTACAGTTAGACTTATACACACTTCCATCACATCAGTCTACTCACAGAGGGATAGCAGCTGAATCCACGACGTGAAGTACGGGGATGGCAAGCGCTGTCGCCATGAACGTGAATGCGGCGATAAAGATGGTGCGCATTGCGTATGCGGCAAAGGACGTCGGATATCAGCGGAAGGAGGTCGGGAAAGGTGCAGCCTGGTGGCTTGACCATTCTGTTCCCTGTGCAAAGTTGTTAAATGGCCATTGCTTGATTAGCGATATTATGAGGTCATGTATCAGGCGAGAGCTGTTATGCGTATTGAGCAAGCGAACTCCGCATTGACGCGTCGAATGATGCCGCTAATTGTCCCAAGCCATAAGCACAAGGAGTGTGAGGCTCATGAACGATACTGATCACAATAGTCGAAGCTCGGAACATCGGTGCAGGAAGGACGGATGGATAGATTGCGAAATGCATGGGCTAGGCAAAGACCGTCTTAGAGCTCCAAGTACAACAGTACCATCCACGTGATCGCCTCGCCAATGTGTAGCTGATATAACTCGTGACTTCTCACTTCATGCCAGCATGCACTAGGCTCTTACCATTCATTGTAATCGGTACCAGTTGCTTGGCAATATGGCGTGATGCGACATGCGTTTAAAGGATATCCCTGGTATCTTACAGGACACCTTTCGACTCTTCAACAGCAGAAACCAAGACTCGACAGTCGATGGAGCCCAAAATGGCAACGCCGCGGGACGATTCAATTGAGTCATGATTACCAGCCGCTAGACGGCAAGTGAGTTGGGGTGACCACCAGCGTTGAAGCGAAATAGCCAAAGTTCGGTTGGAAGGTGGTCATAAGGGAGGCGTACCATACAACAGAACGATAAGGTATGGTTATGAATGATATGGAGTTATAGTATTAAGCGCTCTTCAGTGCGTTCACGGTTTTGAGAAACCGACATTCCTTAACCTCGATAGGAGGCTCGGAGTGGGTGTAACCGCTCTTTCCAGTTGCAATTCCTCTGAGGCCCGCTGCCTAGGCTCCTCGCGTCGCCTGGGCCGCTGGGTTTCCCCTTCGAAAGAGAACGACGCGGCCCTCCGTACTTCTCCTTGCGGATCTGATATTGCGATATTTGGAACCTTCAGTCCTTTACTGCCCTTGCCCTGATCGAGATCTGGTGTACTCTCGCTGGCGCTGGAGTATAAGGAGTTGTTTCTAGATCTCGTGGTTGAGAATAGGGAAGCCGCTACTGACGCGACGCTGCTCGACCGCGACGGTTTCGGAGAACCCAGGACCGGAAGCCCTAGGAGCAATTATAATGGGTCAGTGACTCCAGTAGTGAGGGGGCGATAGAACTTACGACGGAATAATCGTGATTTAGTAATTGATCCTGATTCCGATGGGGAAGGTGTAGTTGACGCGGCTATCCCAACTCCTTCTAGACACTTTGCCAAACACTGGAACACTCGTATGGAGGCTGGATCATCGATACTGCAATGTTCGTAGCCCTCGCGCGCGAGCCTCCGCATCAACGACGCAGCTTCTAGGCTGTAGTCGAGGGCTCGTTCGGCTTCTCCCATGTTCAGGAGGCATTGTGACCAGAGTTGCAACCCATCGGCTTGAACGACTCGAATGCTGTTCTTATTCACGTCCGGTTGACCGAGTTGATCGACCATCAGCTTTACCGCCAGTTTCACCATTTTGAGTGCATCGTCGTAACGGCCACGATGGATAAGCGGACCACGAGCGAGCTGGTTGAGAGTCTTTGCGAGATCGACTTCCCGCTTGGCTTTGAACCTTTGTAGATAGTGCCTAGCCTCATGAAGAATCACGGCCGCTTCATCCCACTGGCCGAGGTGACAAAGGATATGACCGAGGGTATCCAGGACGGATGTAAAGGCAGGATAATACTCTGACGATCCCGCCGCATCCAGGGCTCGCCAGTGCGGAAGGGCTTCTTGCCCCGCGTCCAAGGCTCTTTGGTAATCGTTAGAGTCCTTCAGGCAGCACGCAAGCTGCGAGAGCGATATCGCTAGCAGTAGCGAGTGTTCCTCCTTGTCCTTTTCTGTCAATTGCCGTGCGTATGTTACCGCCTTATCGAGAATAGAGATGGCGTCCGCGATTTTGCCATTACGGGAGTACCAGCTCCCTAGAATTAGAGACGCGTCCGCTGAAAGCTGCCAGCCAAGATAGGCTCGATCGCCCGGTAGACCGCTCCAACGCTCCACCGCTTTCTCTATGGTAGAAATAGTTTGCTTGTAAAGCAATTTCTGGGTGGGAAAGACGGTGGTTGATTGGAAACCACAGAATAGATTCGTTGAAAGCGCTGACGAAGCAAGTTCCTCAAGATCGAGTAGGGTAGCGACTTTGGTGCCATTGACTGGATCTGCAGCGCGTGGGATACTTGTAACTTTGTCGTCGGCTATAGTGGGAATCATGGCTTCCAGAGCAATTTTACGGACGATCTATAGTACGCCAATTAGCGAAACTCTTCTCACGCGCACCTCAAGTACTTACCATGTAGTGAAACGCTTCCATACAATGCGACGCATCCGGGCGTTCCGAAGGATCAAACATCCAGCAAGATTGAAGTGGGAGCGCCAAGTCTATCTCGTGGTTGAGATCTTCCTTTGATAGCGGCACCTCCTTGTCATGCACTATAACTCGTATTAGATTGGGCTGTCTCCCATTAGAACCTGTTCTGTACGGCTTGACATCGTTGATAATCTAATTTTAGAGGAAGGTCAACGATCACCCGTTGAGCGACAGGACGTCCATCGATTACCTCTCCAGCTGTGCATGCCCAGGCCCATATATCGCTAGAGGGCGTACGAGAATCGCCGTCGAGGATCTCCGGGCTGCAGTAAGGGATCGATCCTTTGAACCCACCTGTTGTCTCGAATACCTTGGCGTAGGCCTCTGCCTTGGCGAGACCAAAATCGCAGAGCACAGCCTCGCCATCATCCCCTATGAGGACATTTGCCTATGCAAGAGTAGAGGTCAGGATTGATGCGCGTGGGTTGGCTTAGCCACTTGGCCTACCGGTTTGACATCACCATGAGTGATCGGGTTAGTTTGCGTATGCAAGAATTGTAAGCCTTTCAGTACACCCAGAGCCTGCATACGATTGATCAGCCGTGACTTTCAAGACGGTACATGACAAATTACATACCCATTGTAGGCGCTTTTCAAGAGTAGGGGCAGGCTCGCATGTCTGCAAGTAGTGATCGACACTCCCGTATTCTAGCAGAGGGCATACGATGAGAGCTTGGTCCAAGGCCTCGCTGAGGTAGAAACCAAGCATCTTGAGGACATTTCGATGGTTCAAATCGGACCAAATGGTTATTTCACGAACAAGGCGCTAAAATGACATTCAGCAACATAAGAAAACGTAACAGAGAGAGACCTATGGAGATACTCACTATCGCGGTCCGCCTGTCTTTCTCAAGGTAGGAAAACATCCTCTTCACGGCAACGACTTTCGGCGGGGACGACGGGGTTTCTCGCCACATCGCTGCCATGACCCTCCCATAGCCACCAACGCCTAAGCAGCGTGTTTCGTCTATCTCAAGACTATCAAGATTGATTTGTTTTGATCCGAGATTCTGTAGGGCGGTTTCCTGGATAACAGAAGGCTTCTGAATCACTGCCCCCCAGCCTAGAGGGAGAAACATTTCGACATACTAGTTCCACACGCCACTTCTCCTCGTCCATAAATCCATCTTCTTCCAGGTCTCCACCCCCTGGACCATCCACATGAGAGGCATCATCCGTGCTCGCAAAACTAAACGCCATAGAGTGTGAGCGTGAACCGAGCTGCCAAACTGAGGAAAGTCCGCCGCTTTGATCACTACATCGCCGATCATCTTTATTGACTGCTGTCGAGGTAAGACGGAGATGCTCGGTTAGCCCTTTTATTGCAGTAGGATTCATTGCTATGTGCTCACCGATGCTGAACTGGGCGAGTTTCAACGGCGAACTATGCCCCGAGCTTGCACTAGCCTTCAAGATCGACCTTCGGTTCATCCCAACTTCACTACCAACCTACAAGCCAACGTCAAGATCCAACTAACGTATTTCAAGGCTAGACTCGTTGGGCGCACCTTTCTGGGTTGCTTAACGAGCTCGCCGGATTCGTTGATGGTCGTCAACCCTACTGCCACAGTATTTTGTATTGAGAGAGCCAATGTCGCGACCTGGTTTGGAGGACCACATGCTTTAGACGCAACATTCTAAAGAAATCGCATGATAAAAACGCCATCACCTCAACCTTCCTCCTGACTGTAGTGAATTTGCCTTGTAGTTCGAGTAGTGCGCGCTTCGTGCATAGGTTAATGAGCGCTTAACTTGATAGAATGGTAATCGAAACAGTGGAGGGGCTTACATCACTTTCCCCTTGCGCGATAGACTCCGCCGGCAGAGACCATTTCGCTAATATGTTGCAGAGGTCTTTTAGAAAGCTATGTCATGTGATCAAGATCAGCGCCTGCATTGACCACAACCACAGCCACCCCTGTACTGACGTTTCTACAGATGCCACTACCTTGGCCGCTGCTTCTTCTTTGATGGTTCCTGCATCAAGAGTGTCCAGAATCTCTTTTGAGTGGGTGACCAGGGCAGCGCACGACTCCTAAACTCGATCGTTGGGCATCTCGGTTGCACTTTCGACTGGCGGCACAGCGCTCACTTTATGGATAAGAACAGTTTCTAGTTCTATCTCTGCAGCCTGTGCTGATTTGGAGATGCATCGCGTCAGAAGATGAGTGCCTTGTAACGTAATGAGTGCGTAACACACCAATCGACCGAGCAGCGGCGAGTCCTGGAATGTGTTCGAGGTTTAAGGGGGCTGGCCTTGGGGTAATATCAGTCATTCAAAGTGAGTGTGATGAACGTGGGACAGTGCGTATTTATGAAAGTGGGTGTGGCGATGAGTAGCAACAAAGCCCACTTGGCAGTGCGATAAAAGATGGCTGACAAAGTCCGAGGATTGGGGCAGCTGGTATGCCCTGAACTCAGCCAGGGGTTGACCCTGTAGAGCCCGCAGCTTGATCGACAAGGTCAATGACTCTGATTGTTAGGAGACTGGATACCGTTGCGAAGACGCGGTAATTACAGTTACAGAGTAACGATCCGGACCTAAATATGACGATGCATACATGTGAGGGCATTTCCTTTCCTTCCCTCGGTCGAGTCTGATCCACCGGCACGGTACCTTCAATAACACCTGCAGTTTTGACGTTCGAAACATATTATCACTTATTGGGACTCGGGAACCTTCCACAGCCTTCAAGTCGAGCCACTCCTGGGGCAATTTCAAGGCGTGGGATCCAAACACAGAACACGTTCTACATCATGTTTCTTCCACTCATTCGCTTCTGACGGTTTTGGTATAATCATCACTATCCTACAAGCGCAAATGCCTCCTAAACGCAAGGCTCAAGGTCTAGCTTCGTTTGTTACTTTCTTGACTGAACCTTCTGAGCCGAATGTCACGCCTGTTGCCAGAGCCGCCCAACAATCGGCCTCAACCTCAGCATCATTAGAGCATGTGGCGAAACCTGTGAAAAAACAAAAACGAACTGGACTATTGGGAGAAGGCTACGAGAGCATTGATGCCACAGGGATGGTGCCGTTCTACCAACAGGCTTCTGAAGCTCCTCAGCAGTTGAAGAAATGTCAGTCAATTCCCCGTCAATTTTGACATCTTGTCCTGATCATTTGATATACTGTTAGATTTTGCTCAACGCCAGAGGTTTTTCTCTCTTTATTCAGAGGGCTGCCTTTTAGACGAAGAGGGATGGTATAGCGTGACACCGGAACGGATCGCAGACCAGATAGCAGAGCGCTGTCGATGTGACACGATACTGGACGCATTTTGCGGCGTCGGAGGGAATGCGATCGCATTTGCTAAGACTTGCGAGAGAGGTGAGTTCCAATCAAGTGGTGCACAAGCAGTAGCGCTTAATTAATCTTCTGATTTGTAGTCATTGCGTTGGACACTTCCCCTGTTCGGATAGCTTTGGCAAGACACAACGCCGCCATATATGGTGTTGAGAATCGGATTGAATTCATCGTCACCGATTACCTCACCTTCGCCAGAGCTTACAACACACTACCTCCCAACCGTCGAACAATCGAGGCTGTGTTTCTCAGTCCGCCATGGGGTGGACCAGAATACATCTCTTCTCCACAAAAGGGTGGGACTGCAGTGCAAGACGACGGGAACGGTGATGTAGCTGGACGGCATCCTGTATTCTCGCTGGACAGTATCCTGCCTATACCTGGCAGCGACCTTTTCGCTCTTACTTCCACCATCAGTTCAAATATAGCGTATTATCTTCCTCGGAATGTTGATCTCAACGAAATTGCGGCACTCTCTCCGAAGAACAAGGTGGAGGTGGAAGAGGAGTGGATGGGTGACAAGCTGAAGGCCGTAACATGTTATTATGGAGGACTAGCTAGCGGCCAAGAGCATCTTTTCTGAGTATAAACTTGCTTCGAACCCTCACCGTTGACTGTGTAGAGCGAAATGTTTGATAGATCGTGGGCGTTGTGATGCAGAGTTGTTATATATATATGATGAATCAGCCATATATCACCTTCATCGAATCTACACCGTCATGTTCAATATCTGGACATGGATGTTTTGATGACAAATTTGGAGTATCTCGCCAGTCTTCTTCTTTACCTCACCAGACCAGCTGGGCCAAGCCACAGTCCGTGCTCATGTGATGACACATCTATATTTGTTCCCAGTCTGGTGCAAAGGCGTGGTCCTGCTTTAGTCCACCTCTCGGAATGAGTACAATTGCAGCTGCCCACCATTTATTGGCATCCCAAGTTGGGGGTCATCCCGGGATCGAAGACTCACCAGATGGTTCATTGATCATCAAACCATGTCTCCCCGTGGAACACGCCTTCTACCTTCAGATCGCTTCTGACGCCAACCTTGCCGCGCTGCGTCCACATATCCCGATCTACTACGGACTACTACAGCTACAAGGCGTCGCGCAAGGTGTCTCATCATCAGATACTGCTACCGTCACGCCCAAAGATGAGTTGAGATTGCAGCTGGAGTGCCCCTATCCTTGACTAAATCGCTATGATCTACACAGTCCATCGTGCTCGAGAATGTCGCACATAACTTTAAGAAGCCGAACCTAATGGACGTCAAGCTGGGCACGATCCTGTATGACGAGTCTGCGAACGAAGCTAAGCGTCTGAGGATGATAGAGAAGGCCAGGGAGACCACGAGCTTCGAATCTGGCGTGCGTTTAGTTGGCTTCCAGGTGAACAAATGAATACATCAATCCCGCTTTTCTAATAGCTGACGTCTGTTTGGATCGACAGGTGCACGACCCCTCCACCGGCGTCGTCGTCATTACGCCAAAGGACTATGGCAGAGCTCTAAAGGTCTCCGAATTGCCCCAAGGGATGACCAAATTCTTCCCCTCTGGATACATGAAGGACAAATCCCTCATGATCGCCGCCATCGACGGTCTTATTGACCAGGTACAGCAAATTAAAACCGCTTTGGGGAGAATTGAGATGCGCATGGCTGGAGGAAGCATCTTGTTGGTATGGGAAGGTGACGAAGCTGCGCTTGCTGAGGGCCTAACTGAACACCAAAGGAAGAGTGCTAAAGGATCAACCGGTGAAGAGGAGGTGGACGAAGAAGATTCAGACGGGGATTCATCGCCAGAGGAGAGTGAAACGGGAAACAAGACGAGCGACGCGTACACTGTTAAGCTCATCGACTTCGCTCATGCACGTACGACTTTAGGACAAGGTCCAGACGAGGGGGTATTGTTTGGTCTTGAGACAACGCTGAAGCTGTTAAGAGGAAGGAGAACAGAGTTGGTCGCTGAAACTCATTAATCCAATCGACAGTCTCCCAGGACCGAGAATTATAATTTTGAATTCCACGAAAGAGTGTTCTTTTTCGGTGTATCGCAAATTCTAAAGAACAACACGGTGGCGTGTACATGACGTACAAGTCCTACGAACCGTTGGCCATCTTGCCGAACACCTTGGACATGGACTCCCATACAACGTTAGGCGACTGCGCCGCGTCAATGCCGGTCCAAATACCCTTCTTCTTGTAGTACTCCACGACGGGTCCGGTCTGTTGGTGGAACGCAGTCAAGCGCCTGCGAAGTGTCTCGACATTATCGTCTGACCGTTGGATCAGAGGTTCTCCAGTGACGTCGTCAACCCCAGCCTTCTTCGGTGGGCTGCAAGAGAGAATTGATTAGGAAGGTTACTAAGACGCAAACGACAAGTATGCGAATACATACTGGAACTCCTTGTGATATGTCCGTCCACTCGCTGGGTGAATTAATCGGCCGGTGATACGAGAGATGAGGAGCTGATCGGCAATTTGCAGCTCAACGACGTTATCCATGGTCTCCTTGCGGCTGGCCAACATGGCGTCGAGCTTCTCTGCCTGAGGAACTGTCCGGGGGAAACCATCCAGGATGAACCTATGAAGCGGGGAGTCGGCATAAAGTAGTCAGCATGAGCTCGATCCATACTGCGCCAAACAAGAAACAACACGAAGGCGCGAAGAGGATCCTCAAAGCCTAAAACTCCAAGAACAACACCATTCCAACCAGTAAAGATAGATAGCTCACCCATTCTTGCACTCCTGGTTGTTCTCGAGTTGCTCCTTGACCATGTTGACCATGATGTCATCGCTAACGAGCCCACCGGCGTCCATGATCTTCTTCGCCTCCGTGCCGAGCTTGGTCTTCTGGTTGATCTGGTCGCGAAGCATGTCGCCGGTGGCCAAATGGCACACACAGTACTTCTCTTTTATCCTCGGAGCCTGGGTGCCCTTGCCTGTAAGCACGTAATGAGATTGAGGGTGGGGGGAGATGGCGTGGCGTTTGGTCAGTCTATCGTGTTATGTGATTTAGGCTGGGGAAACGAAGCAGAGAAACGCACCAGCGCCAGGTGGACCGACAAGAATCATCCTCAGCTGCTGCTGCGGAGTAGCACTCTCCTTCACGCTCTTCACAGCGGACATGGCCTTGCCCTCAAGTTGGTGGATCTTCTCATTGAGCTGCCCGACTAGGCGCTTGAGGTATTCGATTTCAGAGGAGTCTCCTGCGGGTGCCATTTCTTTCGAGCAGTCTATGAGATTAAGAGGAGAGACGGAGAGACAAAGAAGGGAGAGTCTATAGTGCAATAGAGAGATGGGAGCGGGAGAGAGAGTGCGAGATTGACTGCTTGGTTTTCCCTTGAGAGCGTGGGATTGGTCTCAACAGAGATTTCAATCTCAAACCGTGTAATCCAGGGACTCCGTGTGCATCGCGCCAACATCCCGCAATTAATTGCTCGGGTGTGGCAGGACTCTCGATAACCCAGTCAACTATATAGTGTACTGTTTCGTTGCGGTTGTAGAACGCCCCAATTAATCACAATACACGACTTTTGTCTCGTCTCACTCGACCTTCCCTTTCCCCTTGGCTTTCCGCGTCCTCTCTTCCTCCACCTCTCCTCCAAGGTAGATGACGCAGAAAAGAATGAAGCCCAAGCTGGTGCTGATCGCTCCGGCGTAATATGGCCATGCTGCAGACAGGAAGCGAGGATAACCGTCGTGCCTGGGTGGGACGATCGGCACAAGCATCGATACATGCACAGGTGTCAGGCTTTCAAAAAGGCGTGAAAGATTGCGGTCAGTTGTCTGGTCAGCTCCATAGCCTGGTCACATCACTCGGCACTCACCCTTTCCGCTTGTAGTCGACGATGAACTTGTAGACACCGTGGCGATCAGGTGCGCGGAAGGTAACGCTGTAGGTGCCGGGTTGACCCGCAACGGGCTTCAAGGAAGTCCGGACGTGCGGATCAAGCATAGTGAAGGCAAGCTGCATGTCCTCCACATCGGACTTAGGAACATAGGAACCGCGTGTGGGGTCAAATTGTGACAATTCCATTGTGAATGTCTAATGACGAGTACCCGGATGTGAGCATGTTTGTCATCAAGGGACCTAGTTATGATAGATGCATACCAAGCGATCATTTGTTGTGTATCGGTCCTTCTGGGTGCGGGAGCTGTCGGAGGCAAGATGATGGGTAGCATTATCCACGCGCAGGACCAAAGACTCCTGGAATGTCCAAGCTGTGATATCCTTTGACAGCTGAGCGTTCCCGGAAACCTTTCCACTGAAAAATGCATAAAATTTCAGTAACCAGAGATTTGTGGACATGATATGGCCATGTATACTCACGGAGCTACCTCCATCTTCGCAAACTCATCACTGAAGACTTTGACGCCCCCAACAAAAGTCACCCTTGCACTGGAGGTGGCCTGGAAACCAGTCACCAAGCTCATCTTGGAGCCAGCCCACAATCCTTCTCCACCTTTGTCAGCTGCCTCGAACACAACGTCACCCGACCTGTCCTCGGTCGTGTCGGAGCTAAAGCTCTCCGCAGGGGCGTAAAGGATTGGGACGAGTAGCGGGTTGTCACCGACCATGTGAGCTTGACCCTCAAAGACGACAGTCGATAGACCATTGGTAAGTACGTGATTGGAGGATGTGGTCGGGGAAACAAAGACTGTGGTGTGGGGCGTCTTGCGAGCTGGGAAATGGGAGATGAGGGGTGTATTGGGGAGAGGGAGCCCGAGCGAGAACTCTGCCGCGAAAGCAGATAAGGGAGTGTTTTTGGGAGATAATGCTACCACAATGTTGGTCGTCGGATGCTCTTTGAGGAGATAGAAAAGCGACTGCGGGCTCAGATCCTCAGCGAATGCTGACGAAACCAAAGCCAGGAATACGTGGTCAATTATTGATTTCCTCCACGCAAAACGGTTGAATTTGCCAGCATAAACTCACACTTAGTCGTCGGCGCTAGCATCAATACATGAGAGAACTGCGGCTTATCGTAGACGAAGACCTGGGGAGTCTTGTCACTCGGCGCTCGAAATGTGAGCTCATAGCCGCGAGCTGGGCGGTAACCAAACGTGTCCTTCGATCAGCTTCACGCATTATAATCCAACGAATATCAAGCCTCAAACTTACATTCAAGATTCTTGAAGAGTATCGAGTAATCCTCCTTTTTCAATTCTGGTTCCAGCACGACAAGGACAGAATCTCCGGTGCTGGATCGCGCGAATACGGCCAATGGAGCGAGCGCCGCATACAGCGACAAAAGTAGCGATCCGAACCGCATAAGTAACCAGACCTTAGCGGGCGACTGGGTATGAGTAGATGAATTTGGGTAAAGCAGACGGTGCGTGTGCTCTGCTCAAGTCCAGTCTGAAATTATAATTAGGCGCGTCCACGTCGTAATTCCAGACTTTTCACACTGTTGGTGACGCTGCGGAGATCTACTCAGCAACTGACGAAGAAGCATGACATTCTGAAACTTGGAATAGATTGAGATATCTACGTTGCTACATCCTCTCTGCTTTGAAGCGCGATACTCTAGGGGTCGCATTAGGACTGACAGTGGTTGGTGGAACTGACTTCTTCGTTTGACCACCTTCTAGAACATCCCTTGACATGATAGCGTCTGCGTCAAAAAGACGGGGGCTACGCCTTTCGCTTGAAGCTGAGGGGAAGGATGGGGAGTCAACGATGGTCAAAGTCTCAGCAGTTGTTTCACCGCTGGGCGAAGACACCACGACGCTCGGAACTCGAGCAGATGCGATAGGTGGCTGAGAGCGTGTGGGCGCATCAGAAGGATCGGAAGGAATCGAGGAACTAGAGTCGCCAAATTGAGGGCCTGGTCCATTCCGCTGTTGCATAGCCTTGAATCGAGAGACCCGCGTCGGGGTTGGCTTACTCGGAGGGACTGCTGTAGCAGACGACGACATGCTGGGGACCCGTTCTTGGATCCCCCGCAAGATAGACTTTCCTTTTGCGGGTTCTACCTTAGCCGTCGGAGGCGAAGAATTCAGGGGATATCGTGAAGGACCGTCTGCAGGAGTCTCACTGTCCGAGTCACGCTTCCTAAGCATAGCGATGACATTCTTCCCTGCCTCTCCAATTCCGTCGTCATCGCTTTCGCTGTCCACAGGAACGACGATTTTGTCTCCAACAAGTTTACCCTCGTGAATGACGGCGGTCGCGTCAGGACCGATCGCGGTGATCGGAATGGACGGGGGCAGTCTGTGACCATCAACTGCCGATGTTGAATCAATGGCAATGGAGGAATCGATGGGGACGAACTATGAACGACAGAATGATCTTAGTTAGTCGCCTAGATTACACGGGTAGTATGACGTTACGTACCATTTGTTGCGATGGTTCAATCTGAGCAGATGCCCTCACTCTCGGCGGTAGTCCGGGGCTGCGAGCTTGTTGAAGGAGCGCATTCCGTCTTGCATGACTAGCTGCTCGTAGCAAAGCCTCTTGATCGTCACTAGACGCATTTTCAGACTCGGACTCATCGGAGTCCAAATCTCTATTGTGATCAATCCCGGTATTAGAGTCTTCATCTTCACTCTCTCTGTTCGAGTCCTCCCCTTCCTCTTCGTCGTCTGAATCCGCTGGCGTCGAGGCTCGATGTTGAGCCCGCGCAGACGCAGCCGATGGCATCCGTTCCACGATTTCAAACTTCATGATGGGAGTTGCCCGAGGAACAGGTTTTGTGCGACCTTGGAGAGTGGCAGGAACGACATCTCCCCAGCTCGACGCTGTCGCCGTCTGCTCCAGAGGAACGGGTGCGGTACCATCCACAAATTTGACCCCCTTTTTCGGCTTGGAACTCGAAGTAGCTGGGTTTGAGTCACTCCGTATAGCAGGTGGAAGCGGGGCTTGACCAGCAGTGGAGGTCATTGGCGCCTGTGAGTCACGTCTGATCGAGTTTTCGGTAGCACTGGTACTGTTTCCAGAGTCTTTCTGCAGCCAGGCTTCTTCCTCTCTTTCAAGCGCATCCCAGATCGAATCCAGTTCCCGCCGCTTCTTAGCTGCCGCTTCGGGTGACATTTCCCACAAGTGAGTGATCGGTGAAGATGAAATCATGTCCCCACACGGTGTAGCAATGGTCGGGTCATCCATCCGCTCATTAATCTCGACAACTTCATCAGCACGCACTTCCGGGTGCTGCTTACAATGAACACTGGGAATGAGTGAAATGTGCTGTGGGGTCTCTCGAAGAGGGATAACTTGCAGTTTCGTCTCGCTGAGTAGGACCTCCTGTCACGGGACCGATCCCTTCCATCTCTCCGAGCAGCTTGGTGAGATATTCAACAACATCCTTGCCGTTGGGATTGCGCTGAGCTGCTGCGATTGTGGCGAGTAGGGCCTCCCTCGCTAGATATAGAGCGATAAACCTGTCATTCGACCCCATGCCCTTCTCCGATGCATACCTTGCTCTTGGGGATTTACAAGTGGCGAAGGAGGATCCATAGCATACGTTGCAAGGCAAAGCAACCAGCTTGAGCTTTGAGCCCTTGCATAACCCACGGTTGACCATCTACAATTGCATTCCGGCCGGCTGACTGACGCGTTAACCGCTGACCTCATATCTCTTGCGCGTCTATCTACCGGAGGACGCGCACTCTCTCTTCCCGACACCTATATAGCCCAACATCGAGGGTCGCTCATATTAAATCTCAATTGTATTCTGGACCCAGATGCCTTCCTACAACGATCTGGAGGATGCACTCGACGCCCTTGAGGACTATGTCGCCAACTCCATCCCAATCATATCTGCAGCGATTGGCAAGCTAACGGACGATCTTAGACGATTTGGACCTCCAGAGTTACCACCTTTACCAGAGATGCCATCGTTTCCACTCTTCGCATCTGTTCCACCGCCTCCACCTCCGCCCCCGCCTCCGCCCCCGCTGAGTTACGGAGATCGGATGATCGATTGGACTGGAAGGTATGTTGCGAGCCTTGTATTGAAGCCGATAACGGCTAACGGACATACTTCACAGACACAAGTACCCTTTGGCCGCAGGCGTCGTTGGCCTAGGATTGGCGGTGGGTGGCCTAACGTACATGAGGGCTAGGAGGGTCACTGGTTCCCTGCACACCAAACAGCAGCCCCGGGGGAAGGAGGTCGTAGGTCAGTTACAATCCTCCGATCCAGTCACCTATGACGCCATCCTCGATACATGCCCTAACTAAAGTGCTCTCGACATCAGTCCTCTTGGGTGCAGACTCTCATTTAGGGCAACTCGTGGTTTCCGACCTCCGTTCGCGAGGTTACATCGTGATCGCAAGCGTCTCTTCGGTTGATGCGATTCCAGATGTGGAGAGAATCGATAGAGGATACGTTAAGGCACTGGTATTGGATCCTTACGATGTGAGTGCACATTCGGTTCCGTCAGCCTAGAACCCATAGTGATTTATCTTGATGATATAGCCATCATCGACCATTCCCTTCTTCCGCTCGCTTCAATCGACACTGTCGCTTCAATTCCCTCTAGCCCCAGGCGACCCGTATCGGACACCCATTCCTTCTGAACTGCCAGTTCTCGTATCCTTGATATCTCTCTTGTCACTCACACCTCCAATTGCGCAACTATCCAATACACACGCGTCGCCACCGTCCTCATCTACTCCTCACTCTCTCTCAACACTCTCCATCTCCCAAGACTACCTTCCACACCTCATCGCGACCCATCTCACTCCTTTGACAATCATTCAGTCCATTGTGCCACTCTTCCGTGCTACGCGGAAGAAAGCAAACAATGACGATATCCGTACGAGCGTTATCATCGCTTTGCCAGGGGGAACAACATCTGCGGGCTTAAGAGGGCAGGACCCCTCCCCGGCGATGGCGAGCGCTGCGATGGCCAAGGCGTCTGAGATACTCCGCAGGGAGCTCTCCGTCACACCTGGCCTGGCAGGCACGAGGGTCGTCGTGATCGATGTTGGCGATGTCTCAGTCAATCCTACTTCTGGTCGCAGCGGCAAGTCGTCGTATGGCAGAGGGTACATCCGTCAGCCGACAGATGCACGCGAATTTAGCGATGCTGTCGCTCGTATCGTTGGGGGTGGTAAACAGCGACAGGTTGCTGAATTGGGTACGAACTCGTATTGTGGGCAGTCAATCAAGATCTGCTTGCGCACTTTTGGTCTGAATCTGAGGGATTGGTGGCGAGGCGACCGTTTCAGTATTGGTTCAGGAGGTGAGCCCCGGTTCTAAGATGTCACAGGATACAACGTGTCACTCATGTAAACTCGTTTATTCAGCTGCGGTATACTCTCTGGCAGCGTACCTCCCTATCAGGGTTTTGGACACAATCATGCTCCTCCCCGAGCGAATGCTTGCATACCGAGATCACATGCGGCGGCGGGCGCGTGTTGTGAAGCGGGAGGCCCATGAACGAAAGCGCGATCACAAGGAACGCGCCCGGGCCGCACAACATGGAGAGGAGTCCGAAGTCGATAGCAAGGGTAAGGAGGTCGCTGTTGTGCCCAAGGTCGTGGTACCGCCTCCGTCTCAGCCACCACTCCCGGTTCCATCTGTCCTGATTGAAGACAAAGACAAAGATCCGTCGTGCGCCTCCGGAGTGGCGAGCAATATTCCTCTACCACCTGTGCATCTGTCAGAAGCATGGGCCAACAACAGCCCTTTAATGTCCGAACCCGACATTGAGAGCATTTCGTCTTCGGCTCATTCAAGCGAGGATGGGGAGGGAGAGGGGCGTCATGGTGACCATGAGAGGATTGGGGAGAGTTGGGTTATGGATGTTGATGCGGGTGGTGTTGAGACGCACTGAGGTACGCGCACCTCAATGCTACCCCCCGTTTCTTTTTTCGTTCTTTTATCTAGTGGACTACACATGTCGATTGATATCAGTCCCCCACTCTTTTCAACTACACAATCCCCCAGATACTTATTGTGGAATCGCACTCCTGCCAACGCCCCATATAGATTGTCGAATATGTAGCCCCAAAAGCTTGCATCATAAATAGTAACCCCGAGTGTTAATATACGTCAACTTTCCGGCGTTATGCACACTCAACAGTGTGAACTGACGTCAGATAGTGTTCTGACCTGACATGCAAAACGATATGCTGATGATAACGCGCACGCTCAACCTGTGAGCTACAAATCAAAGCACGGTAGCCTCTGAATAGGGCACGTATAACTGAGGCTTCGTAGGGTTGTCATTTCGGTGATTTGCTTGTCTCCTACAATTGGATATGGCACTCCGCCATGAAGACCAACCATAAATTTGTGCAAATTAAGATAAATGGTGTGAAATGAGAAGAGAAAATGGGAGATGCGGTCCAATTCAATGTCAATACCAAAGCTACGACTCTGAAACTCAGAACATGAAGGCAAAGCCAAGGGAGACCATCGCCAATGTAACGAACGGGAGCTTCACATTGAAGCTACCGATAGCACCGCTTCCGTATGAGCTAGCGGCGCCTGTTGCTGTGCCAGTTGTGGAGTTGGCGGCAGTGCTGTTCATAGCTCCAGCCTTGAATGCCGTGAAGGTGTTGCCAGTGGCGGGAGGATTAATGGCAAACACCATCCCGCTTTGGCAGTGATTGGCCTGGCGACAGTATGCCCAGATCGGGGTCGTGTCGTTGACGGTGATGTTGTAGGTCGGGAAAGTGGTATCGGTAGCAGCAACGGGCATGCTAGAGAAAAGTAACACCGCGATTAGCCAGGGTTGGAAAATCTGTGGAACAACCCAATGCAACTTACAAGCTCGAGTCAAATCCACCAGCCTTCTCAGTGCACGGGGCCGCGAAAGTGCTCTGAGTGAGGGTATCTTTGAGAGCGATAATAAGATTAGCACAATCTCGAGACAGCTTAAACTTAGATCGAGGAACTTACGGTTCTTGACCTGGAACTGGAACATGACAATGTCACCTGCAGCGGCTGTGATGACGTTGGGTGTGTAGACAAGCCCTGCGCTGCCACCAACAACGACTGTGTGTACCACAGGAGTTGTGGCAGCTCCAGTAACGGCTGCGGCAATCCCGGTAGCGGCGGTTGTTGCAGCAGCAGCAGGATCGGTGCTTCCGGTGGATCCGTAAGCGCCGGCGGCGGCCGCAGAGCCGTCAGTGGTTGTATCCGTGGTGGTTGTCGTCGCTGCCGCTGCATCAGCAGATGATGTAGCTGCCGTCGCGTCAGTGGTTGATGCAGCAGCCGCATCGGCGGCCGATGTTGTTGCGGCCGGTGCAGCAACAGCAGCTGATGGCGTTGACGCCATGGCAGCCGCTTTGTAGGCATCAAAGGTATTGCCAGTGGCGGGGGCGTTGGCTGAGAAGACCATTCCTTGCTGGCAATGGTTTCCTTGAGAACAGAAGGCCCAG
Source organism: Tulasnella sp. JGI-2019a (assembly GCA_019633535.1). Lineage (NCBI taxonomy): Eukaryota > Fungi > Basidiomycota > Agaricomycetes > Cantharellales > Tulasnellaceae > Tulasnella sp. JGI-2019a. The sequence continues at coordinate 191,232 of WSUE01000013.1, forward strand.
AACGGAGTAGAATCTTGTATGGGTACAACGAACTCAGGGAATCCTTCTGTCTGGGTCGCAGGAACGGGCATACTAGAATAACTCGTATGAGCCCTGGATAGGTGGACCTTGCTGAGAGATCAACTTACTATCCACTGAAGAGACCACCTGGCTTTCCGGTACAAGGTGCGGCGAAGGTCGACTGGGTCATGGTGTGATTCTTCATCCCGAAGGTGAAGCGAATGCTGTCTCCTGGGTTGGCGGTCTGTTGGGTATGGGTGTCATTAGCCCCTTCACTCGAGCATGCCGATATTTCACAGAGAACAAGACATACCACGTTGCTTGGCGTGAAGACCAGGCCTCTCTCCCCACCCACAAAGACATCGATGATGTTTCCGGCGGAAACGATGGGGAAAGCGAGTAGACCCGCGGCCAATATTTGAGTGAACATTGTGAGGTAAGGGTATTTGCAAAATGTAAATGAACTGTGGGTGCTAGGCGAGCAAAGAAAGTGTGGCCTGAGGAACGCCAGAGTATTAGCACGAACGAAACGACACAAAAGGCGAGTACTAACCAAGATTTCGATGGAAGAGATAGAAGTTTGGTCTTGCACAGCAAGGTGAAGATCAAGCGAGCTCAGCTGCCGATCAAGGAAGGGAAGGAAGGAAAAAGAGGGAAAGCGAGACCGGAGGGCGTGAGCTGGAGGGGGGAACGGTTGTTGAAAAAAATTATCCTCTTCACATTGGCAGAGATATATACGCTCAGGGAATTTATTTCCGGTATTGCGACCATGGAAGTCACAACGCAAGAAAGACAAGATCTCGTTACACTGGTTCCATGGTTGTCATCGACGGGGAGGGCGGCAACATCGCGATGGCAACGCAAGCAGTTCTCGTCCGTCCCACACTGGCGCATACAAAAGCTGTCTGTGTGCAGGCGGTGCGCGCCCACAGCTTCTAAGTTCTAACATGAGGGGGCATAACAATGGGAACACATTCACAAAAGCAGACAGAGCAGGCATCTATTTGACAGGTAACAAACATCGACAACCAACCGGATGGCCTCACCGAAGGACTTCTTCTTCGGTACCTCGTTATCAAAATCGCTGGTCCTCAGGAATCAGATCCTTCCAGCTGTTAGGGCACAATAAGGGTTGCATAGTCAATCGTTGGCCTGCCCGAAGCCGACGCAATAAATCTCACCCTGGATATACCATGGGCAACCCCTCATGGTTAAGCTCAGGATAGGATGCCGCAATAGTTTCAATGAGTCTATCGTAAAGAATCTGAAACGATAAAGGGAAGCCCGAGGGCAGCTCGACAAAGGATCAAGATCTGAGTCAGAACGACGAACCGTATACCCAGCTGTGGTCAGATGCAGGCCATCGCTGAAGAACTCATCAAGTCCTTCATCGGTCCCGCCAGCTGCTGAGTCTATCGCTGTATAAACGTCGATAACGGGCAACTTGAGCTCCCGAGCGAGTTTGATCACTGCCTGAGCATAAGCCTTTGTGTTCGAGGCGGTCCTATCCAGCTCCTGAGGAGGATCACGAACAGCCAGAGTCGCCTTCCGTACCGTTTCGCTAAATGGTGGTGGTGTTACAAGTATGATGCGAGTGTCTGGCGAATACCACTCGGAGGTGGGCCCATGGACGAATTCAACCATCTGCCGTAGATTCTCTACGAAGCGATCGATCGTGACCTTGGAAGTGACAAGGGGAAACTCAGTTAAAGGGGAAGGATCACACGAGGGGAACTAGGTTGCATACATGCTGAGGGCTGGGTGGAATACACGCATCGTTAGCCCCGATCCATAGAACGAGAAGTTTCATTTTGGGTCCCTTTTCGTGGCTTCTTGGAAGAATCTTGAAATAAGAACATACCCAAGGAGGACATTAGGTGTGACTGATACCACTGCTTGTAATAGTAATCGACATACATCTTTGAACACGGGCATCGCCCATTCGGAGTTGTACCCAGAAAGTCCCCGATTTATTACATCTAGCTTCCGGCCGTATACATCTGGAGAAGGGCATGTTCATCAGCCAAGTTGTCTCGGGATGTGAAATCTGCGGCAGACCCACAGGCAAGACGTTGGGCGAAACCACCGGCTTCCCACCCCCCTTGCGTCAAAGAGTCCCCAAAAAGCACGATAGCATCAAGTGGACCGAAAGCCATAGAGTAAGAAACTAAGAATCAAAAGAAATCCCGTTGATGGGATATGCCGCCCCTGGCGGGTACGCGGTTTAATGGCTTCCCGCTTACAATCACACTTAACAACACCTCCAATTCCCCACCCAATGGCGAGTAAATATCCCGGTACGTATAATTCCCCGTCTAATCAATCCTTTAGCCTCCTTATAATGAAGATGCCGTGATTAGCAAGGCTTCATGCCCAACGCACTTTGGAGAAGCTACAACACCTGTTGTCCGAGACGGACAAAACCAAGGTAGGTACTACCCATCTCGAATCACAAGGAGTTTCGTATTCAGGAGCGCTCCTATTATCCCGTACAGCCTCAACTACTCTATCTTGCATCTGAGATAGTCCATTACCGCAACGACACCGATCGTGAACTTCCATTCCGACAGGAGTCGAACTATTTCTATTTGACTGGATGTGACGTGCCCGAATCTGCCGTGCTCGTCTTTCATCCTGGGGTCCTATCAGGGTCATCAAACCCAGATGCGTATGGATCGTCTCTCCAGACGGTTTTGTTCATCCCGAAAGATGATCCGTTAGTCACCATGTGGACGCCGCCCCCACCAACCCTCGCAGCCGCTTCGGAGAACTATGACTTTCGGTCGGTTCAATTAACCTCAGATTTGATCTCCGTTGCGACCACCTTCTTAGCGGAGTATCGAGATACGATCATTCATACTCTACCGCAGGCGACGCAGTTCCCAGCGTTATCAACCGAGTTCCTCAAATCGTTCGGATCCTCGAGCACACCTGCGTATCTTCTCTCAGCGTTGAGCCTGTCGAGGTTGATAAAGACACCCCACGAGATCGAGCTGATCAGGAAGGCCAATGCCATCAGCTCTAGGGCACACGAGGTCGTCATGCGATTGTTAGGCAGGGACGCCGCTGGGTTGATCCGAGGACCTCAAGAGAACGGTCTGACCATGCCAGACGCTTGGAGGATTGAGAAGGAGGCGGAGGCTGAGGCGGTCTTCGTCGCGAGCTGCAGACGTGAAGGGTAAGGCATGCTTACAAAACCCCGCGAGATCACGAAAGCAACGCTGACGTTGACTTTCAAACTTCAAGCGCTGTTCACCAAGCATATCTCCCTATTGTTGCATCCGCACAGAGAGCATCGACTCTGCACTACTGCTGTAACGACAGGGATTTTGCATGGGGCCCTGTCGTTCACGACCACACCAACGATTTGCAGACGACACAGGTAAATGGGACCAGCCAAGGGCATAGGTTCGTCCCGCAGGTTCTTCTTCTTGATGCTGGATGCGAGTGGAGCAACTATGCGAGTGACAGTGAGTATTGCTTGCAATCACTATCACAGCGCGGTCGCCCCTGTCCTCGTTCATCTAATTTTATCTCACCACTAGTAACCCGGACAACCCCTGTCGGTAACGGAGGAAAATTCACAAAGGAGGCTCGAGATATATATTCACTCGTCCTCAAGATGCAAAACGTATGTTACAACACTTGGGACCATATCCTGATACATGCATGCGTGGCCTGACTTCTTGCTCGTCACGATGGAAGGATTCGATCAAATGTCTAAAGCCGGGTGTTCATTGGGATACCATCCACCGCCAGAATCATGTCACGCTCGTCCAAGGCTTCATTTCGCTGGGCATCTTCAAGGGCGATGCACAAGACGTGTTAAACAGTGGCGTCAGCGCAGCGTTCTTCCCGCACGGTTTGGGTGCGTTTACCCTACCTCCACATCTGGCAATCCCATGGAGGCTAATTGTTTCTCTTCCGCCGCTATAACTAGGCCACTCACTGGGCATGGACGTACACGACGTACCGAGTGCCTCCAAACCCGACGTAGCCCTCAACACAACGATCCCTGAAGAGAGCAAGAAGAATCCAGAGTTCTACACTTACCTAAGATTGAGGTTGCCCTTGCAGGCGGGTATGGTTCTTGTATGTCACGCCGTTCTACTTCTTATCCGCAATCACGCTCATCTCAGCCATACTCCGCAGACGGTCGAGCCGGGTGTATACTTCTCTCCTCACCTTCTCGCCCCCATCCGAAACTCTCCCCACATCAATCACGAGGTCCTCGCGCGGTATGAGAGCGTCGGAGGAGTGCGGATTGAGGATGTTTTGCTCATTACTGAGCATGGGTCTGAGAATCTTACGACAGTTGGGAAGGAGGTGGATTGGCTGGAGCGGGTTTGCTCAGGTCAGGACTAGGGACTGAAGGTTCTTCTTGCACTGGTTGTAAAACAATTCAACGTAGGGGTGAAATACAAATTGATGTGTCATTGGGACACCTTGGATTATGGGGAGAGCTGCTTGAACTATCTATTGCCCTTGGATCCTCATTCGGGGAGGGGAAGCAGCATGCGCATTCTGGAATATGTCCAGTGGAATATGGCCAATGTAGTGCATGCCCCCAAACCCACCAACGAAATAGATGGTCTGTGTGAGCAGAACGTGAGTTTTGACTGTGTAGTGACTAAGATCAGATTGGACCGGACATACATGTGGATCAAACCGCGCCCATACCGCCTTCAAAAGATTAGAATAGATCAGGTCAGACAACAACAAGATCTTCTCAAATGACTCCTGCACTTACATCGTGAACGCCTGCTTTGTTACCTGGGACCCACCTAGCAGGTTGGGGGCGAGCGGTTGTAAGCCTTGGATGTCTGGAAGACATAATGACCCAATAGTACGTACCAAGCATCCGGATGGCTCTGCTTGTAGCACTCTTTTAGTGCTTCGCCGCCTTCATAATGACTTGAGAATACAGTCACGTTCCCAACGAGAGCCACTCGAGGCTTCGTAGCGAGGGAATAAGATGGAGGAGACTGGATTGAAATCGACGCCGCCTGGCCCGGTGAGGCAAGAATGTTACGCCCGTTCTGGGAGATGCCGAAGAAGAGGATAGCCAAGGAGCCATTGGCATAGCAAGGTGCGTAATACTCCATGAGGCCGAACGGCTGGCCTGCCGCCACAGACATTTTTTTTTTTCAGCAGTTTGTTGGATCAACGGCGTTCACTTTGGGAAGTGATATACCTGCGAGATCGTGGCCGCTCGGATACGTGCTACTCAGAGTGCCGATAGATGAAGTCTGGATGAGCTCTCGGGCAATATGTGCTGAGTGAATGTGAACATCAACTGATTATACTCCTATCAAGATCGGGATAGCCAACCTGCATCCCCAACGGTCTCTTTAGCAGAGACTATGGATATCGTAGCGAAAATAGATGCAAGTAAAGGTAAGTACTTCATAACTGAGTTTGCGGACAGGTTAGAGAAAATATACCCCTGTGAGAAGAACGATCGCCGCGTGTTCAAGTTTGGGTGATTGGTGAAACTATCGTTTATTAATCTTAATCCGTACAAATCAGAATATAAGATACTGTCTTTCACTGAATTCATTCTTGCTTCATTTCCGGGAATTATGACCAGCTTGAAGACGCTCCCATTGGCATCCCTGACCTAATCTTTTGAACCAAAGCCCTCTTCATAAACTGCTCTTCGGCCAAGACACGAGTAGTCTAAAAGAAAGGGACCAACACTTTAGCCTATGAGCAGCCAAACCAGGAGGTCCTTCCCTTACCTTTATGAACCGGTCTAAGTCAATCCTACCAGAGTTCAGTGCGCGATGTAAGTGATAGATCGTGTCCTCTATAGCGTTATCCTCCGCGACGAGGTTGACCAACCTAGAAAACTGTTTAAGCAACCAGAGGGAAGTTTACGACGATATAATGCGGATCGGGACGTACTGATTATACACGATTGTCGTCGAACACACCAACTCATCCACTTCTGGGTCACCCTTTCTCTTCAGCTCTTGAACATTCGCCTCGGCTGCCCGCACTGTCCCTCTTAACCTCTCCGCTACGGCGCCGCATACATCACGCACGGCGACCAACCGCGCCATTTCATCTCGGATCGCAGGCTCGCCATGAAGTAGGTCTGTTTGAGTCGCTCGCTGTCTTTCACCATCCTCAGCCAATGCAGTACTAAACGATTGAAGCTCCGCAGAGAACTTTTGATGCAGTGTATTGTGTAGATGTAGGAGCTCTGGGTTTATCGGTCGTGGTGGAGCGAACGGGGGATCGGCTATCGGAGCGTCAGATGTGGAAGGTCCAATATCATTATCGGCATCCATGAAGTTGGTCGGCGGAGCAGCCCGCGTGGGAGCTATTGGGGGAGGAGATTGCATATAACTAGACGGAGGATTTGGTGGTGGTGGAGGTCCAGGAGTGTACACTTGTGAGGGAGGCGTAGCATGATACGGACTTGCGGATACCTGAGAGGAGCCTGTTGGGTGAGTGGCTATATGGGTCGGTGGAGGATCCGGTGTTGTCCATTGGTGGTTGGGTTGAGATTGCGTATGATACAAATCATAGGGCGGCTGGTGAGGTGGTGCGAGCGGCTGTCTCTGCTGGGGTGGCGGGTGCGGTCCTTGTGGGGATGCCTGAAATGCCTGTACCCATGGGGGCGGGGGAGGACGGTCGACAGTAGGTGGAGACGACTGCACCTGACCAGGGAGTGGCGGTGGAGGCCGAGTTCCTGACGGAGTCGAGAACTAAAACTATCTCATTAGCTGGATGGTCTTTGCGTCCCATATGCAATGACTTACTGGAAGCGCAGGAGGAGGCGTTGGCGCAACAGGTTGTGTTAGCAGACTACTGCTAGCAGGTTTCGCTGGTAGGATGGGCCTCCCATCGGGGCCAACTGACGGGGCCAGCAGCGGGTGCTGGTAACCTGGAGGAAGACTTGGTGGTTGCGGAGATCCTATGACCGGTGGAGGTGGAGGCTGCGCCGGAGCTAGGGGAGCTGCTGGCACCGGAGTTGGTCGAGGAGGAGTGGACTTTGCGGCTAAGGGAGGGTTCTTCGGCTTGGCATATAGTGGTGGACTCCGCGAGAAGATTTCCTGCATAGATTCAACGAGCGCTTTGATAGTACATCCCTATGCACGTATCCAGGGATGATGAGCGTCAGACCACGGTCACCAGGAGAGGCCCGTTGGACGCACTTCACTCTTCCTTTCCCAATCCTTGTGATAGGCCATTTGACACTTCCCACTAATCTCTACATCCTGTGAGGGTCTAACGAGCATATCACTGGTGGGTACGACATATGTGATTGGAGGGTCTCGAGGGTAATTCAAGGTAAGCCAAAGCATAACCGGAATATTATACGTCGACTGCCTGAAGGTGATCGGTATGAGCCCGTGTATACAAAGCAGGAGCTGCTCTCGTCCATCATCGAAAGCTACGAGAGGGTTGGATGCTGATCAATCACATGTCGAGGGGATGGATGGGATTCCAATCTTAACGCACTATGGACATCTGTTTTTGGACGCAGCGTGGTATAGCTAGCCAGAACCTGGTCGACATCTGCGAACACGCGGTCCTTGTCACTGTATGGACCGATGATTTGTCGCAGCCATTGTTGGGTGAGGGCAGAGGTCATGGGCGGTCTGGTCAGGAACGAAATTGACACCGGACTGATGCCGCCACCACGCGAGTATTGGCTTCCGTGTATAATGCGACAGGACGGAAGCGTAATAAATTGACTAAAGCACTAACAGTACAACAACGGAGATAGGATAGATAGCTCAGACTGCTCGGCACACTCCAAACGTCACAATCCAATCTACTTGGCAGCGCCGGCAGAGAACTTCGTCACGCTCTGGAAGAGATGGCACCAAGGGGTGAGAATGGATCAACAAGAAACAATGTCAATAATTTACTGACCTTGGTACCCTCAGAAATAGCGTGCTTGGACAACTCTCCGGGCAAGATCAAGCGGACAGCGGTCTGAATCTCGCGGGAGGAGATGGTTGACTTCTTGCTGTAGCTAGCCAACTTACTTGCCTCCTGTGCCACACGCTCAAAGACTATCAAAGGAAAAGGGATGTCAGATTCCTTATCTTCCCAAGGTCCTATGGAGATGACTCACTGTCATTGACAAATGAGTTCAGGATGGCCATCGCCTTGTTGGAGATACCAGTATCGGGGTGGACTTGCTTCAACACTGGGGGAGCAATACTCAAATCAGGTCATATCCGGCATGAATGACACCGTCCAACTCACCCTTGTAGATGTATGAAGAGTAGGTCTCCTTGCGCGACTTCTTGCGCTTCTTCTTGTCCTCGCCAGTGGCCCCAGCGGATGTGGTCTTCTTGCCTGCGGACGTCTTCTTGGCAGCCTTAGACTCAGTGGACTTAACGGGTGCCTATGCAAGCGAAGACGACACCAAACCACGCGTCAGTCCAAGCTCTAATCTCTCTCCAAGTCTCTGATCGCTGACCTTGCCGGCAGTGGAGGCGGGCTTGTCGCTAACTTTGGATGCGGGGGCCATTGTGATTGATTGGTTGGTTTTGGATTGAGTGAGAAGAGACTACTGGAGTGCTTGAGGGGAGAGGATGGTAGTGGAAGGCAAGGATGAAAGACTTGTCGAGATGGACGCGCGAGTTATATACCATACACGCCTGTTCAAACTCCGACCTCATTCATGTTTGGTGTCTATGGAAAACAACAAATAACAGAAATGGAGTGCCACGTGACCTCCCGCCACCCAGTATGATGGGGTTTGGGCCGGTAAAGGTATACTGAGGCCTGAAAATGGTCTTTATGGATGAACTTATGGAAAGAAGGAATAAGTGTTAGGAGAATGTGTCACGTCCGAGCGTCACGTTCGGTTGTCTCCAACAGCAACTCATTCGCTCCATCTATGAGAGAGAACGCTTTTACAACATGCTGCTGTCTTACAAGACCTAGATGATGTTTGCCAATCCCAACGAAATGTTTCCAGGAATACCTTGAGGATGCTGAAACATATACAATTGTATGGTTCCTAGTGAATTGGATTGGATGATTGAACGCTCAAGATGCGATCCGCATCCGACAGATGCGCAGCCAGATTTGGATAGCATCCGTGGGTGCTTTGGGTAACGATAGTTACAATACATATGACAAACCGATGCCCCCAACCAGCCCGTACTTACAGCGCTTTCCAAGACCCTGCTTCACACAAATGACGATCTGATTCTCAAAGATGGATGATATTTGAGACGCCAATCAAGTACTATGTTGCAAGGATGCACAGGATGGACACATGAGGGAAATCAATCTTGGCATCCAGGCCAATCATTAGCCACGGACGGAATCCGTCGGATGCTCCGAACCTCCACCGGGAGCTACCATTCATATCCGACGGATGAACCAGGAATTTGCAAATCCGGTCCACCACTAGCAGGGGCCGTACACAATTGTCTATTGAGATGCCAAGGAGCGTAAAGCACCCTGCAACTGCTACCACGCTAGGGCCTATTTACATTCAGAGCTAGCTCTACTGTGTAATTATCTAGGGCAGGGCACATTGTATCGCTTGAAGAGGAATCTACTCAACTAACGAAGAGCCTACTCAGCCCAGAGGGTGGCTCACGAATGTCTCACCGAGCCTGAAGCTACTGACCTCTTACCCACTAACTGTACAAGGAGCTTCAGCGGACAGTACCTCAGTGAATGTATACATTGCATTCTAGTTTGCTCCTGGCAACTATACAGTCCAGCTAGCGAGCGAGCGATCAAGCCTGGATTGGATTTATAACGCGTCTACTGATCCTTGTGTTTATTTTTGGTCCATTGGTTATACCCACGCGTTAGCTGTCTTGGATGATCTTATTGACACCGGGAAACGTATCGCGCGCAGCAGCTGCCCCTCGGGCCCCACAGCTCATATAACTACCGTTGGTGAGGTGACGCTGTCGTCGGATGGTCGACGCCCATAAACATGGGTGGCGCGCACAAGTTCTCTGGGTCAGTATGCGGTCGTCGCATCCCGATATGCTTCATGTTATCTAGGGGCCCCCGCTAGTCTTTGCTTTCACGTGCGTGTCAATTCACACCTTAGGGCCCCTCCTTCGCCGCTCGACGGTAAACCTTTCCCTCTTTGTCTAACTCCACCCCTATTCTCAACCCTCGCCGATGCGGTTCCATTCCACTGGATATGGGGCCTTGCCTGCCTTGTGCTTCTCTCAACAGTCGTCATCGGTGCCCCTCAGCGGTGAGGGAGCCATCTGATGCGCACAGTCCAATTCATATACAGCTTATACCAATTGCGCTTCCCGTTAGATTGGCCCTCCTGGACATAATCTACGAGTCGATTGGCCTCCGTCTCGACGACATTGATGAAGCGGACTTGGAACAGATCTTACGCGCGACAATCAATGAGCTAACGGATGATGTACGAACGGCTGCCAAGGTTATTGCGCTCGGAGTGCAATCGACCCCAACAATTTCAACTCTGTAAATGCCGCCATGGTGATCGAAACCTTCTCAAAGAACTCAGTATTGCCATTCCCTTATCTGGGTGAGCCAATCCATACAGTTGAACTCATTCAGTGATGCCCTGATTAGGGAGGGTTCTTCTCAAAAGCCGTGAGACAAAATTGGCACAGCTAAGGACCTTGTGGACGTAGTGCGTGAATTGAAGGGAGGAGGACTTCAATGCTCCACGGGACGGACGTTCAGGAGATCCTTGAGGCTATGGTTCAGAAGCGCAGATGAGCGAAGTGTCGCCATGCGCGACAACGCGAGCGTTGCACTAGGCAGCACATTGGCGATACGAGCAGCACGCGCATCTGCGAGCATGAACGTGCAACGCATTATCGTATTTTTCGCGAGAAATTGCGGTTTTGTCGATATCTAGCTCAACAGAAGTGACGTCGACAGGGCGGGGTGGGCGCGAAAATCTGAGACGCCACGAACTCGTACAACAAAAGTGGTACAGGCAGGCGTAACTGACCGAGGAACGGACATGACTGTGGTTACTTGGCTTCGTTGTCATGTTGACCCACAATGAAAGAGAGTTCTTAATGTAACGTAATCGACCGGCCCAATCGAGGTCCGTCTAGTAACGGGCAACGGGTAGGAAGGGTTAGCTTGAGGATCAGCCGCCCGCGCAGCACCGTAATGGTTAGTACACCAGGACGCCTAGATTGAGCTGGTAGAGAGCAGAAGCGTGGCTCTTCCCGTAGAGGCTTCGATGGCGATAGGTGATCTATATAGGTCATGTGTACCGGTGATGGGCCGAGTAGTCGAGCAAGTTCCCCTCAGTGATCATTCTGATGAAGTGCCAATTTAAGGCGCAAAGAAAAAGTAAGGAGGAAACTCGGTGCAAACGTCGCAATCGTCACGGCACCTTTGGCGTTGGCAAGTTGGTTGAGTGAATGTTGTATTGGAATCGCTTGAGAATGAACTCGGAAGATTAAGGGTGGAACCAGGAGCACATGAAGTGGTGTCCGGGCCCGGTGAATCCCTAGAGATAAATACTCTGAATGCTATAGGACGCGGTGTGGCAGGTTCCGGGTTGATAAACTCGACGGTGGAACCATGCGGGTCTCAGGATCAATGTCATCTTCCCCATGATGAATTGAAAGCGGAAATTCATTTTATAGTCCAACAGCGGCTCATTGGAGAATCAAAAGGTGCTGGAAAAGGTTGAACATTTTAACCCTGTGGGGAACGGTGATCCTTGGTCCATCAATGAAGCTTAGAGGGATTCGTACGCCACAGCGGGGATGAGGGGTCCCGTCCGCGAACTCCGCGCTTCTCCGACTTGTCTTCTTCTCGGCAACCCGACTACCTCCACAAAGATTTATTTGCTTCCAGCGACCAATCAAAAGAGTATCGGTCCGAATCGGAGACTATTATTATCCCATCTGTACCATTGGAGGTATGTACGAGGAGTCACACCTTTTGCGGTGTTGACAACTAGCCTACCTTCCATCTCTGGATACGAGGGCGTCCTTTGAGCCTCGGGACCGTGCACCCAGGGAAAAACAAACGTTCTAAACCAGAACCCACCTCTCACGGAGCGTCCTACCCGTGTGCACCGCCTGGCATCCTATCCTTCGCAGAAAACTCCCTGGATGGCTTTAGCATTGTTAGCATATAAACCTGGATAACTTCAGCGCTTTAAATATGTCACCTCAGTCCCTCGCTTCAAGTCTCTCGCATCTTTCCTCATTGAACGAAACGGTGGAGTCCCCCCCAGCCAATTTCTGAAGTCTATGGGAGACATCACAATTGATGTCGCTCATTTCATGGGCCTGATTTTGGCGGTTTGGATGTACGGTGAGTAGTACTCGCCCTGTATCTCAACCTCGAGGCGCTCAACGCGATCTCTCACCTTCTCAAACTCAGGTATGGTTCTATGCATGTTCGCGTCTACGATTCGACCACTATGGAATCGTCGACATCGAGGCAAGTTGGTTTTGGTCATTACCATTTGCCTTTTGATAACGTCCACAGCCAACATCGGTGAGATCTCATCTGGAAGGATCGCTATCCAGTGTGTTCGAGATCATCCCTGCTGATCGGTCGAACGGTTTGGGATCTTAATTAGCCGTTTCCATTGGCAAGGCCTATTCTGGCTTCATTAGTCACCGCGAGAGTCCAGGCGTCGTAGAGTACTTCAGCGGGTGGACGGTGTATGATCCTTTGTCAAGGTGAGCTCCCTATCGCCACGCCCATTGAATTATCTTCGCTGATACACGGCGCGATCCTTACCGCGGCAGTTTCTTCTTGGCGGCTGCTGTGAGTGATAGAACTAAGCCACAAGCGCCCAACCCCTGCGTCTTGCATTACCCCCTTGCTGAATCAGATAACTATGTTCGTTGTAGGTTGTGACAGCCGATTCGCTCCTTATATTCCGATTATTTACAATATGGTCGCAAAATCGCTGGATTGTGGCCGCCCCGATCGGCTTGGTTCTCATAGAATGTGGTATGTCCGCTTGTTTCCCTCAGCGAAACACCTTCACATTTCACATACCAACTGTAGTCGCCGCAATCCTTCTGTGCGTCATGTCGGCCATGCCATCAAAGGCTGCATATTCCTCAGACTTTGAAGTACATGTGGTGGCGATCCTCCTATCTGGGGCTTGCACCATCCTCGTCAACTTGATATGCACACCTTGCATCGTAGGCCGACTTTGGTGAGTCTACGAATCCGGTTTTCTCGAGCCGCACCTCTGAATTTGGAATCCGAAATAGGTGGGTTGGGAGGCAAGGTCATGCCATGGACAGTCGCAATTACTATACCGTTGTCATTGTTAGACTGGTCGAGGGTGGAAGCTTGTACACAATTACATTATTCGTCTGGATCGTGTTTCAAGTCATGCCCACCTATGTGAGTCCATCTCCACTCGCCATCACTTTCTTCAAAATCCAATCTAATGTTCCCTTCTCCCCGGTCGATCCAACACCAAATTAGCCTGCCGTTGGACAGCTCACCAACTATATATTTATCATGATCATCGCGATCGCACCGATGCTCATCGTGCTACATGTAAGTTTCTGACCCATCACTCTACTCAGCCCATCATGTCCCGCTTCTAACATTTTCGCATTAGCTCAACTCAACCACCGCTTCAGAAATGAATGAGGTTGTATACGACGGGCCGCGGTCAGACGGCCAAGGTGGCCAAGCGATACCAGCCTTAGGCGTCGGGAGCACGACCATCGCGTTCAGGCCGATGGGTTGTGCGAGGACCACCCAGGACTCTCATACAACGCAAGATATTTCGTCTTTCAGACCCACACAGGGGTGGAATCGGAGCGAACTGGAAGACGAAGAGAAGCATCTAGACGATAAGATGGTCCCAGTCGACTACAACGCACTTCCAGAACTGGAATCCGGAGAGGTTCGTCAATTGCCCCGACTGATGAACATTTATCATCGCCTGCTTTTACTGAACCTGGTTCTTTCCGCCTTTGATAGCACGGCATACGTGAACCGGTATGATTAGGCTCAGAATGGTTGGGGTTCACGGCTTCCGTACGCTCAACCTCGAGCAAACGTAAGGCGATGTGATTATTTAATATTACTAATCTGGAGAACAATCTGTCCCAGAATAGATGCATTCTTTTGTGATCAATGTGCCTACACTCCTTCAATGTCGACTTTAAGCCATCCCCGCCCATTTTCTCCATTCCGCTTTCCTCCGTAGCGCTGGGGAGCTTCCGCTTATTTCCTGGCTTTGTGGTGTGTGTCTCCCGAGTTGTGGCAGTTGTATATAGCATTGGCTTCATTCACAAGCTCAATCACTGGCGGTTGTGCCGGCATCCTCATGATCACGCCGTGGTGATTAGAGGTCCAATGAGCGCCTAAAATGTACGCCAATTACAGCCGTGTAACAGGTGACCAGATTGACATGGTTTCCGTTCCATGGAGTGGAGCTTGGTATAACGTTCACTGGCCGCCTGTGGTTTCAATACTTTTATATCGTGATAAATAGGCGTATAAGACCGACAGCATAGTTGTCATCCTCAGATCCGCTCATCTATCGACAAGAAAATTTGGTCATCACAACCTGGTGTGTCGAACCTTGAGAGAGTTTTGTGTACAGGAAGGGTTCGGTGGCGAACGACCGATTTGGCGTGGAGAGGATAGGGGGTCGATTCCAATCTCTCGATTGCGCAGATTGTTCCGTGTACTATGCTTCATTGTTTGTAGTTCAGACTAAACTCTGCGTTTCCCGGAACTTGGTCCACAACCTTACGTCAGATATAAAACTCTGAGTCAATGCGCTCGTTCCTCCTTAACTTTCACCCCACTACTCTCTTTTCCCTCCCTCTCTGCATACCCATACCAGCGCAACGGCCATGACCGAAAAAGAAATCACTTCCGGCTTTGAAGCCACTGCGAATATCACCTTCGTCAAGTACACTGCAACCCCTATTCCTCATCTTCAGTATGGCTTCGAGACCCCATGTATGAGCGACCCCCAGGACCAGGCTATCGACTGGTCTCACTTGTGTAGGCGAAAGCCCCCTATTCTCGCCAATAGAATCTGGACTCTTTATAATGGTGATATTATGGCCTTGAGAGATCGTAAGTCGTTCGGTTCTTTCGCCACCAGGCGCTGGCCAACCCTAACGATCTCGATTTCATCTTTGACTCATCATCCCTGCCTCATCATTGTACAGAGCTCTCTCCAGCCAACCATCTTGACCTCTCATTCATGGCAGCCTGCGGTATGCTCCCAAAGGCCATGCTACACTCCCGTCCGGACCTCAACCGTCGCAACCAGCTGTGTGACGAGGCCCTCCTGGTTAATAGCTTGGACGACATCCACACTGCCATCGCGGCTACAATCCTCCCCAACCTCCACTATACATACCGCGTCCTCCATCACATCTTCCGTTGGGGCAAGCTTCAAGTCCACTCAGACTTGGCCGTTGATTTGGTACCTGCCATGGGCGACGACAGTGCGCGTCGTCTAATTCATGCCGAACAGGAAGATTGCGACATGGTCTGGGCTCGGCTCAAGGTTCACTGTGACGAGGTGAAGAAACCTGAGGAGCAGAAGTTAGGATTGGCGACATGGGTCTGGATGAAGGCCGGAAAGTGGTGCCATCCCGGAACCGTTCAATTCACCTACATCCCGGGGTGGCTCATGCCGTTGGACAAGCTCCAACAACCGTATCTCCTCGCCGAGTCGGATTGGTTCAAGGGAATCCATGCGTCATGCATCTCGACTGGTGCTACACATGTTATCATCTACACCGGCGAGTATGTAGTTATCGCGGTCTTCGACCATGGACATGATGGGGTCTCGTTCTCTACCCCCGAGCCAGTTGGAATCACCAATAACGGGGACGCGCTCAATTCGAAGATACGGCTGAACCAGGTGATCGGCCAGATCCTGCTCAACGCGACCCGCACGCCAAAACCCCCCAAGGACGCAGCTTCTCTGAGCAAGAACGCGTTGTTCAAGTTTAAGCCGTCGATTGCTGTCGAAAGGCTTCCTCCACATAACCCTAATGCTACAACGGAGGAGATTCGGCATTCAATGCGGTTCAGTCAAAGGGACGCCAAGTATCCGACATCCGTGAGCACACAGGAGCTACCTGTTGGTATCGAGGCTCATGACACAGAAATAGAAATGGAAATTGAGCAGCCATTGGGTACATTTAGTCTCAAATAATCTTTTCACGACAAGCTAACATATCGGGTTCTCTTCCCTTTTTCCTCTCCCAGCTCAACTTCCAACGCCCCCCTTGACACTTTTGAGGAAGCGATCGCGCTCTGAGAGCGAACACGAGCTACCAACACCGAGTGAGCCACCAGCGCTCCCCATACCAAAAGCGACTACCACTGCACGACTGCTGCGCAGCTTGTGTAGCGCCGCTCAGTTGGTAGTTCGGTCGTGCGTGCGACGTATCGGAGCCAGGAAGACGAAGAGGCTGGACGCAGAGGAGGAGGCGGCACCGCGACCCGCCAAGAGGATCCGGACGATGGAAACCGGCAGTGAGGAAACCTCTGCACCGAAGGTGGGACTCGAGCGGACCCATACGCTGTTCTTTGGACCAGCGACAGGAGAGACGCAAAGAGATGCAGTACTACGGGCGGTGACCATCCCCCAGAGAACCGAGCTCCCTCCGACTGCCTCAAGGTCTCACAAGCCGATCGCAAAGAGGAATGTCAAGTGGGCCGATTCAGTGAAGGACCGGAAGAAGCATAGCAACTTCAAGAAGAGGGTGAAGGTTGTGCAGCACGCTGGTCCCTCAATGCACCACATGATCCCTGCGCCTGAAACCGACGAGGACGGAGACACGACCGAAGAGGAGGATGGTGAGGCTGCAGGCGCCGGAGTCCAGTCAGTTGCGGAGTCTTCGGCGATGGGGGCCGCGGCGTCTGCAGCTGCTATATCTGTCCAGACCGCCTTAGGCGCAGGTGCCTCATCCGTGGCTGGATTCCGCCGCAACTACGCGTTCCTCGTCGTGTCGACCGAAGAGCCTGAGCATGACACCAAGGTCGAACAGGGTCGCGAGGCCGAGGAGCCAACGGGACATAGCGAAGAGAGCGCCCAGACGCCACTCGAGGCCCCTGTGCCCAGTCGACCTCGCCGGTCGGTGAGGTTCGCTGGGCATCGATGAGCGAGGGCTCGGTTCAGCGGGGTTTCGATGTGGCAACGAGCAAGTGAAAGGAGAATAGAAGTCAATGGACAGATGTTCAATTGGCAGAGAGACACGGGGTTTGGACGATGGGTAGTTGGGGTTTACGACAAGTGGCGTAGTCGGGGCCACGTGTTTGGGTGGCGGACATGGTTTTCTTCGATCGGTGCCTCTTCAAGGTGGAATTTGGATCTCGGTTTCTCGGGCGCAGACTAACGGCCAGTTAGCTGCGAGTGAGGGTCATCGGTGACTCCGACGCAGGTTCGTCCTTTTGGTTTTACATCTTCCGTTTGGCGTACATGAACAATCGTTTATTGACACTTGGATGCGATGTCTTCTTCAGGTATCTGCCGGAGTGAAACCGAACGCGAGGTCAGCGGCTCTCGAGGTTAAAACGCTGTGCCAGCCACCGCCAGACGGTGATTGTGTCGCCAGCGGCCACGAGAGCATGCTTCAGACTTCCCAGCGACGAGATCAATCCCCCTTGGCACGTCTTTATCTCTTTTATCTACTCACACTGAGTCATCGATACTAATTTCGTACTTGTTTCCTTCAAACAGCCCTGGCATCGTTCGTCGGCTATGTCGTCATTCCATCCTCGGTTCCCTTCTCCATCACTCGTGCATCCTGCTGTCCCCTCGTCCACAGAAAGTTCTCTTTCCGCCCCATCCCATGGTTCCTCTCGCGCGCAGCATAGTCTATTTTCTCCGTCCCCTCCTTTGCTCTGTCGTCTCTCCACTCTTGCCACCTCACGCCTCTCTCTCCGTCACCTAACGTTCTCATCGTCCTGGCTCTCTACATCTCATTTCATGTTTTCTATCTCTGTTTTATTACTTCCTTCGAGTGCACTATCTGTCTCTCTGTCTGACCCTGTCCACCTCTCTTCCTTCCCTGTCTCCCTCCCTTCACCCGGCAATTGTGTACTTGTGCCACTGAGCAGCCTCAACTGCTGCTTCATATGTACTGGCAATGATCTATCTCTCTGTATCTTTGCTCTATCTCCTCATTAGTTAAAATAACACGAAACCAAATGCTGAATGGCCAGGAATAGCTGTCAGTTAATCAGCGACCAGTGAATGACTTCATTTCCTTCTTGTCAGCCCGCGTCGACAAAGAGCTCAGTGTCGTGGTTAGTCATGTAGTGCAGCAAGCGTCGGACGAAGGGATAGGAGCTCACTTCCTGAAGGTACCTCCCAAAAGAGACTTCCCGTGGGTGTTGTTGCCCTTCCCAGGTTCAATCGGGCGCAGAGGGTGGTAAACTGAACGATGGATGAGGGTGAAGCAGCTCATAAAGTCGGTCCTCGAATCGTGCCACAGTCCGCGGT
Source organism: Tulasnella sp. JGI-2019a (assembly GCA_019633535.1). Classification (NCBI taxonomy): domain Eukaryota; kingdom Fungi; phylum Basidiomycota; class Agaricomycetes; order Cantharellales; family Tulasnellaceae; species Tulasnella sp. JGI-2019a. The sequence continues at coordinate 209,659 of WSUE01000013.1, forward strand.
GCCAAGCATCCATCTTAGAAACCAGATATGCGACGTCCTTTGGAACGTGTTGTTCTGTTCGCTAGGCGGCCTCGGTCATTACGCCGTCAACGCACCTGAGGATATATGAATAGAAACGAACAAGCTGGCCACTGACGTGGTTTGAGGTTGACACCCCGAAGCGAGCTTTTTTTGAAGCCCAGCCCAGGATAACCTGATTCCGGGCCAACTATAAAAAACGAATCACCCCCATTCAGCAAAACCTTCGGGACGAGTGTTAAATATTAAGCTCAGCTCTTGGAGGTCCTTGTTGCGAGCATCAACGTTACCCTCAGGTCCTCGAAAGAATTTTCGGCATTCATTCGTGCTCGGCCATATATTCTTCCTTTAGTCCCCAGGATATTGTCTTCTGAGCTCCCCTGAGACTTTTGGCTCGTCCACGATCGGGTCACCGCGTCTACCATTGCGATAATTCATTCTTCGACAGTAGAATAGTGCCGGCCCTTCCTAAAAGTGCAAGGAATGCTGCTTCGGTGACATCGAGTGGCTTGAACGTCAGATTTCGCCTCTGTGGTTTCTTTGACTGCGTCGTCCGGCCGAATGAGACCGAAAACAGCAAGTGGCTCGTTCTGACGTGAATCAAGAGGTGACAGTGGTAATGGCGGTTCAGTCCGAGTCGAAGACATTAAACATCCCGGCATCGAGCAATGGCGACGTCCTCATGAATTAAATCTTTGTATCGGAATGTACTGGTTGCCCTGATGCTCGCTCGCTCATTCCGAGTGACGCATGAGTTGGGTCGGATGCTTTTCAAATAAAATCAGGCCACACAAGAGCTAAGAAAAGCATTATACATTGGAGCAGAGCACCTATGTCCGAAGTGAATCTATAAATTTCTATCCAAGACGTAAGTAAGCTCGTCGCCTAATTGAACAAAGCGTCGCATCCAGCCACTTACTTTCTCCACAACGCCCACAGACGCCTTGAACGCTTCGACTTCCCTCCAACAATCTAATGGTCGATTTTGGTTCGACCTAGGGCCAGATGTGAGGACAGAGTGGTGTAAAGGTCTGGCGACGTCCAGAGCTCACCGGTAACACTGAATCAAAGCCTCCTGCGTGAGCTTAACCTCTGGGAGATCTTCCAACCTCTTCCTCGCAAGGAACCTTTCTGCGCGTTGCTGCACATGCTCCAAATCCGCCTTCAGCGCCGCACTGCTGGTCGGTGCAGATTCCTCTCCGTCTGTACCCTTACTCCCAACCAGATTCACCTCACGGTCTAAGTTCTCCTTCTCCAGAGCCTGCTCGATCTCCTGCCTGACCTGGGACTCTTCCGCCTGAAGTCGGGTGAGCTCGGCTTGGATCCTGGATCGAACATGCGCGTCGAGAGTAGATTGACGGGCGGGATCGGTTTGAGGGGACGCCAAGTTATCGGATAGATGGTTCACAAGGTCTTGACTAAACTTGAATTTGCCAAGGGGACATTTGGGGTAAGGTGTGTATGCGAAGTGAATGTAAGTTACCAAGCTGGATCGTGTGGCCTCACCAAAAGAAGTGATATAAATACTGACCTGAATTGGAGCATCATTAGTAAAGACGTGACTTGTGGTCTCACTAGATTTAGAGTGTCCAGCGCCCATCTCAAGATTGTGGGATGAGAGATTCTTTGGTCGAGTGTGAAATGAGGCGAGCGTCAATCGAGACAAATGTTCGATGCACAAAAAGCAGACAGATAAGAGATAAGATAACATGATCAACAAATAATGAGCTCAGGCTCTTGTTCTTCGATGAAAAGCCCCCAACAGTCAAGTAACTCTAAGTTGTCCGCGATCGCCCACTCCACGTATAACTTATTAGCGGTGCGCGATCTGTCATTTCATCTGCCCTACACATTTTAAAACTGTAATATGATAATCGGAGTCAAACCCAAGGTATAAACTGCTCGCTCCTAAGCTAATGATGCCCGACCATAGCAGCATGTAATTACAAGCTGCTTCAACGAGTAAATAACGTTATGCACACCGGTCTGTCGGATTTCGACCATGGAATAAATGTTTGCCTTCTGCGACCCATCATGCACATAGTAAATATGCACCACTGTTCCTATCAATTCCTACATCACTGGTTACTCCTAATAACTGTCAATAGATTCCACTCTGCGCTCATCATTCACTCCCAGATCCGGAATGATCAGACCCGTCCACCGAGCCTCTCCGCTGCTCATCCCAGCGCAGGACACCTTTCCCCAGAACGCTCTCAAGCTGTTCTATAGCACCTTCGGTCGCAAGGGTAATCGGGCCCATGACATGAAGGATCTGTAACGCCAATGGTCTCTCCACCGATTGGCTATCGTCTTCAGCGGCCCCGTATCGTCGAGTCACCATGTCCAAAAGGTTCTCGGGGAGACTTCCAAGGATTAAAACCTCAAGCTCTGGTACTGGCCAGCGGATGACACTACCGATGACGACGGGCTCGGCAAGGAACTCAAGCACCGCGTCCGGTTCTCCTGGTTTCCCTGGGTCTATGGGCTGTAATATCAGTTGCCAAAAGCATATGCTGTTTCAGAGGATTAGTATGACCATAGATCGTGGAGTGTGGTCTGAATATACTGAGATGGTGACCCTGACGAACTTGCCGACCTTGAGAGGCTGGAAGGTGCCGACGATTGACTCCACCAGCGCCAGGGTGGGGTCTCCTGCTAGTCTGGTATCAACCTCCATCTTATTATTTCTCCCTCGTATCTTGTCTAATAGCAAGATGGAACATGGAATTATCTCAATCCATGGATCTGAGCCCTCCGCAAAGAGTATCTTCTGAACGACGGGTGCAATTTTCCGCGTTGTGGCTACCTGGAGGCCACTGTTATCCGTATCCACTGGAACGTATAGGTAGAGTTTGGTGCAGTTTGGTATGTGCATAGTGTGTAAGAGCCGGTGGATAGCGTCAATCAGAAGGTGGTCGAAACTGAGGCTCTGAAGGTACGAAAGGTCTACGTTTCTTCCATTTGAGGACACGACATCATATCCCCCTTTGAAAAGGCATATCAAAGCCAGGTTGACCAGTGCCAGCGACGCAAGAAGGACGTCGATCACCTGATCTACAGATGGTCCTAACAACCCAAGATACATAAGCTTGAGAGTTTTGAGACCCGAGAGCATGTTTGAGTTCCATGGAATGGGACACCCGTGTAACTCTACATATTCCAGACGTGGGGCTCTCCCTTGAAAGAGATCCATCTTCGTGCTCAGACCACCGAGTACGCGGATGTCCAACAACTCCAACTTCGGCGCAACCATCTCTACGAGATTGGCGAGCACGTATTGACTGACTTCCTGCGTGTGGGTATGTTTGAGGGACTGCCATCGACGAACGTGTGGGAGCACATGGCCAGGAATGTGTCCTTTCCTGGTACCTTGACCGCTTCATCGATCAAGGAGAGGAGGGAAGCACCTGACTTGTCTATTGCTGTCGTTTGAAGCTGCAACACATGACTGGTGTGTACGATTAACCATAATGACGGTGAAGTTTTGATCAAGGAGGCCCAATGGAACAATACTTCGGCGAGTTTGTGCAACTTCGAGTAGTGCAACAGTGGGTTTTCACATATAACAAACAGGAAGATGTTGATTAGCAATTCTTCCGGGAGTTGGGAGATCGGGAGTCGATCATTATAGCGTCGTCGCATTGTGGTGATGGCATGTCGAAGTTTTACTCCAAACTCATCCATGACGTATTCAAGGGTTTCAAAGTCTTCGAATGCTTTGTCTAACTCTTTCAAATTAGAGTTCAGTCTAACAGGGAGAGCAGGGGGAGGTCAGTTCAATAGTTGCGATGCTGTGAGTGCCATCGTCTGGGACACATACTGCCGGGACCTTTGTTGAGCGGTCTCAACAAGAAGCCGCAAGGCTGAGTCCATCCCGTTTTCACTCTGAGATGCCATAGTAGTCAATTCGAGCGTTGTGGGGAGAATCAGCAGAGTTGGGGTGCCGCGTGTGATTCTTTCGAGGCGTCATGTTCGGTCTCAGCAAGACTGCCCAACAGTTCACACATTTTGCATAGGTCATACATCCGAGTTGAGCTATCCTTGCCAGTGCTACCTCCTAAATTGTATTTGAATCGACCTTTTGTTACCTCGTGCCATCTCCAGACGATAGATGCACCGAAATGAATAATGGAGGACCGAAGGAAGCGGAGGTGTCCCCTGATGTTCCAACTGCTCCATCTCACCAATCCAATAATCCTTAGACTTTTAGCGGAGGGCCTTTACCATATCCTACTGTTGAAGAATCATCTGTGGGCCATAACCTGTCAGAATACAGCGGTTGTAGACATCCGGCACCAAACGATTGAGAGTTACATCGATACCTACTACAAAGACCCTCGAGAACCTTCCACGGTGAGTAGCATCACCTGGGGGGCATGCCAAATTGAACGAATTTCTGTTTTGTTGCTTTCCCGAAATCAGGTGGGCACCTGTCTAGGATAGTTGTCCGACGTCCGTTTATTTCGACGAAAAGCACATTTCTATACCCTTGCTATAATGGAGACAGTACACTCAAATGGTTCTCCAAGCCCATCCTCTCGGCCTTATCCGTGGCAGAGTTATACAAGCCCGCTACATCATTCTAGTGGGATCGGAAAGTTCTTTTGGGCTAAGTTATATAGGAGAAGGCGTCGAGAAGAACGTCTTGCACAAGAGGAACCAGTTGCTAACGCGATTTAGAAGATTTAGTGAGGTGAAGCGTATCGATGGGAGGGTGCGAGGAAGTCAGCCTAAAGCCAGAGTTGGCAAACACCATATGTGACAAACCCACGACTTCACATGGCTACAAAGAAGATTTGGGAAGAAATACGGCTGTCCGACTCTGCATTTGAAAGCGATTTACTGCCGCGCAGGCAGATTCACCTCGCTAAGACTTAGACGCTGCCCCTCGCCCTTGGACTTTCTCGCCATGCGTTTTGAACACTGTAAGTACTATCTAAGATTACCGATCGCGTGCGGCTTCTTGGATGCTCATTCAAACGCTCTGACATCTAGAGCAGAGACGTGGCATAGCCACGGGCTATATAGTCGATACCCACTCCGGGGTTGAAGAGGACTAATCTACAGCTACTCCTTTGAGTCGTCCTCTGAATCGTCCATCAGAATAACACCATCTTCCATTGTAGCGCGGCGCAATCTAAGATGTTTCCTCCTTCGATTCGGCCTAGGGTTATAAAGGATTGGTGACATCTCATCCCACGAAACTTCACCGACTTGGCGCCGGGATGTGAGTGGTTCATCCAGAGCTGGGCTTTGAGCTGTATTCTGTAAGCCCCTGGAGCTTTCAAAGGGACGCCGAATCCGAATCTCGAAGCAGGTATAGATGCTATAGACTACTCGACCAATTTGTCTGCTCACAAAGTCAGTGCTTGTGCGTTGCATGACAATCTCTATATAATAGCTCACATTGTTGCGAAAAGCAAGAGGAGAAGGGCGGAAATTTTAACGTCATTATACACTGCACATCCTAGGAGAGCTTCGCTGAAAGGAGGACCATCACCGAAGGTTAATACCCATTCCCGACAGGACGTGTGGATGCAGTCTAAACTATCTGCGTACCATGCTATTATCGCGGGGCCGTTGTGAAAGTACGAATGTCCCTTAGAGCTGAATGTTACAACGGGAAGTTGGTTGTTGACCCATGAAGTGAGTACTTCAGCGAGTAGCCAGAAGCCCTTTGGAGGGTACTTCAACTTCAGATGTTCACGACGTTTGCCAGGTAGTTATCAAACATCATACCTTGCTTACAACCCAGCTGGAGATCGCCGTAATGGCCGCCTTCACCAGGAGAAGCTCGCCCTGGGTCCCGGCATGAAAGAAACTATTGCCGGGGATGGACGCTGAGGTCATAGTCTTGAAGATAGATATGAAAGGGGGGATTTTGGAGAATGGAGTATGTAGGTGCAGTGGATATATATATATACGCTTCATCTCAAAGGAGGTTACATCAGCCATCGAGAACAAAGAAAAAATGCCATCAAAGCCGGGCGTGAAAATCAGATGCGCCCCAGTTTACGGCACGTCTCAATAAGGCCAGAGATACTTACATTACTGACCTATAGGGCCGTCAGGGATCATCATTGCAAGGAAATCCTGTCGGAGAAACGGGCGTCCAGATAGTTTAGACCGTTTTCTCAGGATAACGAAAGGTGCGGTTACTTTCATCGGTCGATGACGTAGATAGGTATAGGAGATCGGTTCGCCATCCATTTGAAGGGTCTTCAATTCCATCGCCCACAGTATCTTGTCACCCTGTGGGGTAGTTGTCAGCCAGGGTGCCTAGATCCAAGTTACGTCAAATGTCTATGCTCGATGCTCATGATCTCCATCTTCGACAAGCAACGTTGAGAAAGAAGTGAGATTTCAGCACCGTCGTCAATGGATCATCGGATTTCGACCCTTCCACCAGAAGTTCATTACATACCTGGCTTTATCACCCGCGATGAAGAGCTATATTTGACGCAAAAGGCGAGTAAGCTCAAACACCACTTAAGGTCGACTATTATTGAAGCGGGCGCTGGTATCTCTCTCCAATAAAGATTGCCGCATCACCTCGCCCAAAGTGGAAGACGGCCGAGACTGGTAGGAGGTGAAGCAGAGCGTCGGCGGGCAAATGCACCCCTCAACCTCCATTCAATGACTGACCTCTAATGCATCTATTGGCTAGCTCAGACTTCAGTACTGGGGTTAGCAATGCAAAGGAACACTTAAGATACATCACTGACTAATTGGATCAACGATCGCGTCCAGGTGGAACCCTAAGCCAAGGCAACATTCTGCTTACTGAACCACTTCCGACATACTTCACTACCTTGTAAGCGAAGCCTTTCACACCTGCTTGAAGCACCTTTCTGAGTCTAACTCTCTTCTTCAGTCCGGACCTCGTAAATCGAATAACCTCTGTCACCCAAGCATTTCAGTTGCCCTCCGAAGGGGACGAAATGGTTGGTCAACCGAACCAGGTTCTAGTCAATGAGTATCAACCAAATCAAGGGATTTCAGTGAGACCGTATGCATATCTTAATATCGTCCAAAGGTCTAACTGGTATGCTGGTCGCTTTTTATTCAGCCCCACGAGGACGGGCCTGCGTATCATCCGGCAGTAGCCACGCTCTCCCTCGGGTCTCCGACCGTCCTTTCCATATACGCATACGAGAAGCCCCCTATTGACATCTCTCGAGCGGGGGCGGAAGCTACGACGCCGAAAGGAAGAGCTATTCGACCTGATCCTATCGATCACATCTTTCTCGAACCTCGTAGCTTGTTGATTTTGAAAGGCGATATATACAAGAATCACCTTCACGGCATCTCTGCACTAACGCAGGATGTCATCATCTCGAAGGGGCGGGGCAACGTGGGTGGTGGTGGCGTCACCGTGGCGAATGAAGACATGATCACTGATCGATGGATACGAGAGTTCCTTGCGGATCAAGGAAGATACGTGGTGACTAGAAGTGTCAGGACGAGTTTGACCTTTCGACGAGTGGAGAAGACAGCGAAGATGAGAGGGATGTTGGGCAAGGCAAGGTTAAACTAACTAGAATCGATATATACATATTGTTGTGTAAATGACGGATCCCTGCGGAACAGGGCGAGACGGCGCGATCCTTACGCGACAACGGGGTTTGTGGTGTCACCCAGTGTTGGAACGACCCAACGCATGCGGAGCTTCTGGAACAGACGGGTTGTTGTAGATCTATCATGTATATCGGGCGCGTTCTTTTCTCTGGCGCAATCTTATCGGGATATTACCTTCTACCATGCAGAAATCATATACCATCCAATCAAAACAGTCATCAAGATAAACGGCATATAATTTCGGTAACAAAATTCCATCGAGTTAAATGTACAGATATAACTAGAATAGTGGATGATGGGATCAACACATCCGATGTCTAGATTTGGCAGTAAGAATGAACGACTCACCAAGAGCTTGCACCAAGAACAGTAGATAACGAGATATCAATTGAGCGGATATTATTTTCAGGGTGTATTAATTGGTGTTTGCCGTGACGTGCTTGGAGGTATCAATCAAGAGGCCTTGGGATCTTCTTGCTTCGACAACGCCGCGTCCACCAAGGACGACAAAGATGGAGCAGGTCCGGGCCGTGCTTCACGATCGTCTCGGCCACCTCGATCTCCACCGCCTCGTCCCCTGCTAGATTCCCCCCTGTTGTTGTTCTTAGCCCAATCAGCACCCTTCTCAGCATCCCATTCTCGGATATCTTGTTTGGCCAGCTTCCTTTTAGCAGCCTCCGCACGCTGGGCGTCGATGTTTGCTTGAATCTTGCGATCGACCTCGGACTTGCGGTCAACCTCAGGTCGGGCTGGGCGGGGTTGACGGTCAGGTTTGGGTCGGGCTGAACGGGCCTGTCTATCTGCCTTTTGGCGTTCAGTTTCAATCTGAACTGTGGTTTCGTACGTCTCCTTGTCCGCTTCGACGAGCTACATGAGCGATTTATATGAGGGTATATTCTTTGGACCGGAGTAGGGTGGACTAACCTCTCGTCGTGCCTTCAGCTGTTCGTTGTTAAGCCGCATCCGTTCCATCACACTCGCGAGTTCAGCTTCAGATAATTTCTCCTACAATGCCAGACGCTAATGAATGATGCGACGATGAGAAGGGCAAAAATAAATGAGGGCCTCACATTCTTCATCCCACCAGTATTGATCCGCTCAGGATTAACGTAGCCGGGATTAAACTTGGGCTTGTCACTTTGCTGGCGACGAGGAGCCTTTGGAGGATCTTGTGGTTTTTTCTCCGTTGTCTGCGTCTCTGTTTCCGGAGTTGGCTTGTCCTCCGCCGTCGCCTCAGGCTGTTTCGGTTCCTGCTTCTTCTCAGTTGTCTGCGCACCCGCTTCCGGAGCTGGCCTTTCCGCCGTCGTTTCCTCAGGTTTTTTGGGTGCTCGTTTCTTCGCAGTTGCTTGCGCTCCTGCTTTCGGAACTGGCTGGCCCGCTGTCTTCTCTTCAGGCTTCTTCGGCACTCGTTTCTTCTCAGTTGCCTGCACACCTGCTTCTGGAGCTGGCTTGTCCGCCCCCATCTCCTCAGGTTTCTTCGCTACTCGTTTCTTCTTCTTCGGCTTTTTCTTCGGTTTCTCGCCTTCCTGAGCAGGAGGAGCATCTCCTTTCGGCACCCTAGAATCTTGAGCACGCTTCTCTTCACCTTTTGATCCGGTGCCGGGCGTGGGTGCGCCTTCGGTAGCGGCTGGCACCGCCTCCTGGACCACGTCTTCCTCATCTGAGCCATCCGACTTGTCTGACGAGCCGCTCAGGACTGGAGACTTATCACCCTCGAAGAGTCGTGCATCCCCATCCTCCAAGTCCTCGTCGCGGACGATCCGACCTCTCCGACCTGTTTGGCCACCCCGGCCTCGTGTCGCCTGTTTAGCAATGGGGGATCCTGCACCACCCCTGGTTTTCTTTGCGGCTGAATTTGGTGGATCGAGGTCATTGACGGTAGCCATACCTGCGGATGTGATGGATCGCAGATCTTGTGCTGGGCCAAGGCTGAATCGAACACGAACTGTGGGACCGAAAAGCCGTGGGACCCGAAATCGCCCCAATGAGTTCACTGCTTAAAACTCTTGACCCATATCGATCTCCCATCACCACCTCCCAATCTACTCTACCATCTCATCCAAAATGTCTCTCTCAAACAAGCTCGCGATTACAGACATCGATCTCAAAGCCAAGCGCGTCCTCATCCGCGTTGACTTCAACGTCCCCCAAGATTCGACTGGCAAGATCACGAACCCAGCAGTGAGCCGGTGGGAACTTTCTAGTCACTGGAGTAGTAGACTTAGGCACCATTGAGCTTAGAGAATAGTCGCTGCACTTCCAACGATCAAGTACGCTTTGGACCACGGTACGCCCATCTGCATGTGATTCACACTATGATCACACTCATGAGAAAACATGTGCTACAGATGCATCCGCCGTTATCTTGATGTCCCATCTTGGACGACCTGATGGAAAAGTGGTGGCCAAATTCTCCCTCAAGCCCATAGCCGAGGAATTATCCAAGCAGCTCGGCAAACCCGTCCAATTCCTCGACAACTGTGTCGGACCCGAGGTCGAAAAGGCTGTAAATGGCGCGCCAAATGGTACCATAATCTTGCTCGAGAACCTGCGCTATCACATCGAGGAGGAGGGATCGGTCAAGGACAAAGAAGGGAAAAAGACCAAGGCTGATCCCAAGGACGTCGAGAAATTCAGAGAGGGTCTGACAGCGCTCGGAGATGTGTACATCAACGACGCATTTGGTACCGCACACCGCGCGCATTCGTCCATGGTCGGAGTCAAGCTGCCTCAAAGGGCTGCTGGGTTCTTGATGAAGAAAGAGCTCGAGTACTTCGCCAAGGCCCTGGAGAACCCTGAACGACCCTTCTTGGCCATCCTTGGTGGCGCCAAAGTGTCCGACAAGATTCAGCTGATTGAAAATATGCTCGACAAGGTTAGTGGTGTCTCAGCACCCCGAAAGTCGTTAATAGGCTAACCTATTCCGTTGATAGGTCAACTCGTTGATCATCGCTGGAGGCATGGCCTTTACCTTCAAGAAGACTCTAGAGGGCGTCAAAGTGAGTGCTATGGCATAGTGTTTGGGCATGGTCTGTTGATTCGTGGCACTCATTTAATCAGATCGGAAGTTCTCTCTTCGATAACGATGGATCTACAAAAGTCGCTGCTCTCGTGGAGAAGGCCAAAGCCAAGAACATTAAGGTTGTCCTCCCAGTAGACTACATCACCGGAGACAAGTTTTCTAAGGACGCCCAGGTCAGAATATACTCCTTGTCCCGCACCAGAATAATCCATTAACGAGAACATACACCCGAAAAGACGGGTGCGGCGGCCGACAGCGAAGGTATCCCTGATGGATGGATAGGCCTTGATGTCGGACCGAAATCCAACGAGCTCTTCAAGCAAACGGTTCTCGAGGCCAAGACCATCCTTTGGAATGGGTGAGAATATTCCCACTTTATCCCTCCCTTCCGTTCTAGCCCCTTAAAGCCCGTCACTTGGACACACCTCAGACCACCAGGAGTGTTCGAGTTCCCTGCATTTGCCGAAGGCTCAAAGAGTCTCCTTGAGGCCAACATTCAAGCCGCAAAGAACGGAGCGGTCGTGATCGTCGGTGGAGGTGACACCGCGACTCTCGTAGCAAACTACGGAGCTGAGGACAAGCTCAGCCATGTATCGACTGGAGGGGGCGCGAGTCTGGAGCTCTTGGAGGGCAAGGTTCGACATTCGATTCTTGCTCAGACAAGCAAACATCTGACAGATTCGGTTTAAACGTTCTAACAGACACTCCCAGGTGTCGCGGAGCTCTCTGAGAAGTGAGAAGTGGGTGTATCCCCCTGTTATTGAGGCCAAATACTGAACTGATAACGACTTCTATTATTGTTAGCAAACGGCTTAGTCTACTTTGAATCACGCGACCCTTTCTTTCCTCACTCCCCACTCTCTCGTTTGGAAGATCATATATACAGTTATTTGAATGCAATAGAAGTGATTAAAACTGCAGTGTATGTGAATGGAGGAGCACTTTGCCGTCCACACGTTGACTCGAAGATCGAAAACCGATGGACATAATTCAATAAATAGTGCATGACTAACGCACAGATTAAACGATGATACACCCTTCGTCGTTGGCCTGTTCCCGAGTTGGGCGAGCGGCAGTACTCTTCTTGTTCCCTAAGCGTTTAAGCTCAGTCAACCGAGCCATCGCTCGCTTATTTCCTTGCGCTGTAAGTGCCGGACCGTAAGTTTGAGAGCTAGCGATAGAGGGCCAGGACGAAATGACTGACCAGCCGCCCGCATATACCATCTCTTTGCCAAATCCATATCCTGCTGCACTCCAATGCCCACCTCCGCGTAGTATCCAACCGCGTATTCTGCCCTCGGCCAGCCCTTGTTCGCACTCCGTCTCGCCCATAGGTAGGCCTCGGAATCGCTCTGCTTCAAGATCCCTTCGCTTCCAGTCAGATACCATCCACTCACGCAGAGTTCTGCTTCAGGATCCCCTTTCTCCGCTGCCTTGGTATACCACGCGATACTCCGCCTAGGGTCCACAGGACACCCCAGCGCTCCCGTCTCATACGCGGATCCAAGTTTTAACTGAGAAGGGACATGGCCCAGTTGCGCTGCCTTGGTGTACAACTCCACAGCATAGGCGAGATCGAACACCACATTCCCTTCGTTGTCCTCCCTCTCATGCAGCGTCGCCAGCATGTTTAGCGCATGTGGGTTCTCCTCATCGGCCTGCTCTGCCGCTCGCTTCAACCACTGCACCGCCTCCCTTGCGCTCGGGACTTGACCCAGTCCACCCCTCAGCAAGATCTGACCGAGCTTGTACATCGCCGCGGTATCACCCAAGCTCGCCGCCTTCCTGTAGAAAGTGAACGCCCGACCAGGATCTTTCTTCGTTCCTGCGCCGATATCATTGCATACGGCTACACGATAGCATGCAGGCGCGTGATTCTGCTTTGCCGCTTGCAAATACAGGTGATAGGCGCGCTCGTGATCGACGGTCAGACCCAGCATTCCTGTTCCGTGGCAGTTGGCCAGGAAGAATTGCGCGTCGGGGTAAGTCTCACCCTGAGTCGCCAGTCGACGTATGACCTTGAGCGATTCGACGATCAGAGAGTCGCGATATTTACGTACTGCCTTCTGGTCGGCGGCGTCGTGTCCAATCTTCTTCGCCGCCTCAATGAGGTATTTGGCAAATGTGAAGTGAGCCTCAGGATCTGGGTCGGCTTTGATGCGCATGCGGTAGTCATCGACGTACTCCTTCGTGTATGGTGGATTCTTGACGTCGATGGCCTTGGATTTGCGTGTGTTTAGATGGGACATGTTGGATGTCGTCGTCGGGGCACGTTGCAAGTTTGGACGCATGCCTGGAGGACCACCCGGACCATAGGGGCTGAGACCACCTCCGTTCGGCGGTGGCAGTCCTCGTGGCCCGGGTGGTCCTTGTGGGCCGGAAGGGTACGGCGCAGAGGTGGTATGTAACAAAGGCGGTTGGTTGGGTCCTGGATATGGTTCGTGGCCTGGTGGTGGACCGACGCCCAGGGTATCTGATGCAGCGGAGTAGAGAGGATTGTACTCTTGAGGGTAGAGCTGTTGTGGAGGAGGTTGCCATCCTGGCCCTGTCGCTGCGTAACCCTGCGGAGGTGGATACGCGCCTGGTGGTCCCCCACTGTACCCATGGGGTGGTGGTGGTCCTCGGTGCGGGTACATTCCTGGACCTGGAGATGGTCTGCGGCCGTCGCTTGATTGCATGCTCGACATATCCGTCTCGTACTCGTGCGACCCGCTGGGATGCCCCTGACCATCACCATTATATCCGAAGCTCCTTCCCGACGCGGTGGAATGAATGGATCCAGACCGCGCACTGTTCCAATGAGACCGGTGAGCCCCAGGATGTTGTGGAGGATGGTGAGGATGCGCGTGGTGTCTGTTGTTCATTGAATGGTGGGAGTTGGGACGAGGGGTACGCGGATCGTTTATGCTCATTTGACTGAACCTCAACTCAGATTCTGTGTCGTATCCGGATCGGTCGTCGTATACTGGTTCGGCAGATGGTGTGGAAATCGTTGGTGTCGATCTGTTCTGGTGTAGCATTAGGGGTGGACCTGACGACCCCGCCGATGAAAGGGGATATTTTAATGAAAGTAACATCTCCTATCAGGTTCTACCCAGAAGAATTCTCCACACCATGAACGAAGGCGCACCTGGTCTGAGGGCGTTCGCCTCATAAGATCTCCTCCCCCCTCCCTGGTCGTTGCCAAAGGATTCCTCCACTGGAGTTCTGTCATACGCCAACTCTGACTCTTCTTCCTCGTAGTCTGGAGTCTCTAGTTTAGGTATTGGTGGACCACTATTGTCCTTGTGGTGGCTGTGATGGGAGTCGTCTGACGGTGGCCTGCTCATTGCTCAGGAGTGACTGCACCAGGTTATGAACATGAGCGGTTATCATCAACACTGGTTTTCAATTCGCTTCAGATGGGGACTCACAGACGTGTCAAAGCGCTCTGAAAAACCAAGCGTATGTAAGACGCAGTCAAGGTAGTAGTTTGGGCGAGGAAGAACCATAAGCGCCTCAGTCTTAACTCAAATCGATCACTCGACAACGCAACAGAGAACAACCGAACGTTTTTACCGCCAACCATCCTGAGCGCTTCTTTCAAACCTCCCTATGGTACTGGGCAACACAATTCATGCGCTCATCATGATGGATTTCTATATCTTCACTGGTGGCCACTGCAGACGATGCGGCAACAGTCCCTTGCACAACTAAATGGATCTATAATACGCGCAACCACGCCGCGTCTGCTAGGGAAAGCTGTAAACGTATTTAGCATCAGACCCGCATCCATGAACCCTGCATGTTTGAGGCATCACATGGTTCGTAATGCTATTATTGGACCATTCGATTCGATTCGCGACGCAACGACACTGCTACCAGGAAAATGGCGATGCGGTCCTTCCCTTCACAAGATCATGCATTCCAGTCCTGCATTCCAGTGATATGCTAGCATGCCGTGTGGACATAGCAATGACAGTGCTCCTCATCACTACGCGCACGGATCTTATTTGGCTTCGAGATCTGCCGTCTCATAACAGAGACACCACTGGAATCGATCGCCCAAAGTCCGAGCACCACCTCCCTGACTATGTTCATCAAACCTAATCACGCATTCGAATCCAAGAATAACGTCTCCACTCAACTTCATACTCCCAATGTAACGTTTAACGGATGGAGGTCCAAGAATTGGGGAAGGCAGCCTCCAGGACTCGACTACGGTAAAAGAATCCCTCCGGAGGCCATCAGTTTCGACAAGTACAGTGCTTTGCATAGCAGCCGTTAGTCTTGCATTTTTTTCTCATCTTAGTCCTACTGGATGGACGCCTGAAGGACCCTCCAGCCTGCTTCTATTTAGGAAGGCGCGCCACCTTGTGGCCATGCATCTGTCTAAATCTGGTGCATTACGTCCGATCTGCAACCGAAAACTATTGTACAATGCACAGTAAAGGGTTGGGAATAGAGCGACCCCTGGATGCTATTTTCAGGCCCATGATATAGAAAGGATGCTGTCTCCCCTGGGTGGATATTGGAGACTGATCCGCCGACCACAATGGCTCTGCGTCAACCAGTTTCGCTTCCGAAAAACTGGGTCTGTGGAAATAAATCGGAATGAGCATGTGGAGTGATCAATATATGCTGGCGGCCTCGTCTACGCCATCTGCCATTTGTCCCGGTCTGCAGATTCCCATACAAGTTATGGTGACCAGCGTAGATTGACCGGATTTCTATCTATCAAATCGAAATCCAGTACCCGGCCACCAGCAAACGACGGGAAGAGCCCTCGGCGATCTCGTCCAACATTGCCATTGACTGATCAATACGTCGCTCATTAGCACTCCCCGCTTAACTCCCTTTAAGAGGGTTCTCTCCCTTCCACCAAATAGAGGAGTCGATCGTCGGAAATCAGAAATGTCCGATTGATGCGACAAGGCTTGGTGGCAATGCTTAGTGTGGAGAGCTGTTCAGTTCGACATCACCGCGAGGTTGCAAGATGAGGCGATATCGCGTCGATAGGATCTTTAGTCCACTAGTGATCTGAGTGGTGAGGTGGTAGCAGTGCCCCATATATTTAGGTAGGAGAACTGTTCTTCCCTTGGCTGTGTTGACCATGACTCCGCTAAAAATACCAAGGCATTGCCACGTGCCTTAGGTTTTCGAACAACATTTGGTTCAGGCCTGTGTTATATTGATTTCATTCGTGGCATCCTATTGGTGGATATCATAAGGGTGCGCGCCTCCCATAAAAAGTCTTGGCTTTGCCACATAAATCTACAACAAGCCACAAGTCCATCGCCGACGCCGTCTTACTTCCAATCGCAGGACCGTCGGTGCTGATGTGCCTATTTGCGTAAATCCCTGGCGTTTCACCTGTTAGCGCGTCTTCCCTGTTATCCCTGGAGCGCGCCTGTCCCGATGTGCACCGACTCCGATGCCGAGGGCGATCCCCCTTTGCAGCACATTAAAGGCACACGTCGACCAAACACATCCTTCAACTCAAGCCATTAACACTCGAACCACCTCACACAACTCATCCAATATCCTCATGAATTTTCCAACTCCCTCAACTGGTGGCCGGGACAACAATGGCAACAAAAACAACTCGCCCCTTATGCCTCCCAACTATGCGCAGAGCTCACATTCGTATTACACTGGCGGATCACTCTCGGACCAAGGGCATAGCTTTGCGCCAACTGTGTTGGCTCCTGATGCTCAACCCTCGTTCTCTTCCCTACCATCGGCCTCTCGATCCTCTTCCAATGTCAGCTACGTCCCCCGTCTACCTCCCAGCCAGTGGCAAACAGCCCCAACCTTCAAAACTCCCTCGAATCCAAGCAGCAGTGGTCGATCTAGTTCAAGCTCAATCTCACCCTCCAACCATCATCGGTCTCGGTCGACCGCGTCATCTTCATCCCTGCCACAAGAGCCAGAGCATGAAATCCAACCATTCCCATCCCTCGCAACTGCCATCGAGGCTTACAATATCGGAGAATCCATC
Source organism: Tulasnella sp. JGI-2019a (assembly GCA_019633535.1). Lineage (NCBI taxonomy): Eukaryota > Fungi > Basidiomycota > Agaricomycetes > Cantharellales > Tulasnellaceae > Tulasnella sp. JGI-2019a. The sequence goes on from WSUE01000013.1 coordinate 226,260, forward strand.
GCTACGACTACCTCAGCTGCTATCTTTATTCCTCGTGTACAACAGCTCCTCTCTCAACTCGACGCCATCTACTCCAACGTCACTGCTAAATCCGAGTCCGCCAACGCGGCTCAATACAGCCAGGCATGTAGCAAAGGTGGATGGGAGGCCTGGCTGGCGGTGTGTTATAAACCCGGAACCTCGGCATGCGATGATGCCGTTAAGAAAATGGACGGGATTTACGACGTGTTGGTAAGGATCGGCGGGGCAGAAGGCGTTATTGACAGCGAAGTCGACGTGTTCGAGTGGGTGAGAGGTGTCGAGCGGGCCGGTGCGATGATAGAGCGACTCAGAAAGGAGCGAGAGAGATGGGACCAGGAGTGGAGGACGAGAGATTGCACTGAACGGAGTAACAGGATCTCTAGCAATCGCAGAGGCGACATCATGCACGACACTTTGAGACAAGTGAGTATCCATACTCCAGTATCATGGTCACAGGACGTTGATACAAGCTCTCATGTTTTTCTCGAATGCTCTGCAGGTAGAGCAAGGGAAGGGGCACCAAGATCGGGTCGCCACGGCGCTGAACTCTGCGAATCGTGCCAAGCGTCAACTGGTCCAGTCTAGGGATGTCATCGACCCCACGCTCCGAAATCTCCTGTCTTCCACCGCTTACCGGCTGTCCAACATCTGGACCGCCATCGCGCCTGTCCTTGCCACGCTTCCAAAACTGCCGACCGCGTCTGAAGCAGATCGTGCACTGAAGCTCTTACCAAAGGCATCGCAAGCCCTCATAAAGCAGCTGAAGGAGATCGCCCACGCCATAGAGACGCTCAGCACTCGCATCGACAATGTTCATGAGAGGTTGGGTCGGGCTCATAGGGACCAAACGGAGGCTGCCTCGAATGCAGAGCTCGACGCGATCCCATTGAATTTCAAAGACTCTGCTCAAGGCTGTGAGGCGAGAAGCCTTCGCGAAGAGGAGCTAAATGCTGAGACTATGGCTAGGGTCAAAGCTTGCGACGAGGCTCGGAAGAGGAGAGCCGAGGAAACACGAACGATCGTCCGACCAATTCGGTGAGTCGCATCTTCGCCCCTGTGCGCCCTCACCGCGCCATCAAGCTGAACTCGCATGATATAGAGACCGGATCGTCAAATGGGAGCACGATAGACGCAAATCGCTGACTTCTAAGGGATCACAGGGACCTGAAGGCGCAGCCTTCTTGTCCGGTGACATGGCGATGCAACTCTCCACCGCGATGCAGACGACAACGTCGGGACCTCGAACATGACACGGGAGCGGCGCGACCCAGCGAATAGGGGGGGGGGGTGGGGGGGGTGGAAGTGACAGGACTCGTCGCGTGTATAGACATGATTCATTCAGGACATTCAGCTGTGCACAACCGCAGAAAGGGTCTTGACCTCAACCGAGTTTCGTGATACAGTAGAACATTTGCCTTCAGGCCCAGGCACAATCCACATCCTGACTACACCCCCTAAGCCCTAAGCCCCTTGTTTCTGAGAAAGCTGACTGATTTGCTGCTATCTAGAATAATCAACATCTCGCAAAGGGTTGGCCAGTAAGAGCGGTACCAGCACTTTGTTACCATCCTCCCCAATCTAACCATGGCTCCGGTAGCACAGGAAGATGGCCTTCATATTGCAACAGCAAAGGGCTATCATACTTAACGTCCCCATCGAAATTTCCAGCAATATACTTGCAACGACGTTGGCCCAAGCTAATGACGCTTACAGCCACTACACCCAGCTTGAAACTCTGCGTCTTGTTTGCCGGCTCTGGAACGCCAGCATACTAAGTACCGCAGCCTTCTGGTCGATTATCCACCTTCAACAACTAAGCGGAATGGCAGCTCGATGCCTCGATAGGTCTCAAGGGCACGTACTCGACATTTACGGGCCTCCACAGCGTGTCGCGATACGCGAGGAGTGCACTGAGCAACTTCGAGATCACGCCCACCGCATCCGGCTCATCCGTGTCGCCGGTTGGGGTGCTCCTCAGCTATCCTCGCTCTTGGCCATGCACATGTCGGCGTTGCAATCGCTCCTGGTCGACACCGACTCTCAGGGACCTCCACCATTCACCTATTTCCCGTCCTTAGCAAATATCAGGTTGTTAAGCCTCAACTGCGTTCACCTAGATCCGCACCAGCTTGATCTAGTCCATGGGTTGCGATACCTCACCCTCATCAAAGCCTGTTCACTGCAAGACACCCTTAGCATCATATCCCGAAATTCTGAGCTCCGGACCTTGAAGGCTCGACCAAGCTTTACCTCCCCCAGTGCCAGACTGACACCGCAGGACAGCGCATGTCTCCCGCTTTCTCATCTCAGGGCTCTTACGCTCGAGCACGCCGATATCTGCGAATCCTCTCTCTTCCTCAAACGTCTCACCATACGCAGAGAGTGTTCTATTGACATAGTGACCGAGCTGGATAGAGGTTTATCGCAGGAAGCAATCCTACAATCGGACCACCGTCTCGTCGCATCTATTTTTAAAATTACCTCAGCTAGCTCATCCATCTCATTGAAGATTTCGGACGATGTGCTTTGTCTTGTATGCGGGCCAGTAAAAGTTGCCTTGATGCACATCGCGAAATGGAAGGAGGAGGAGGGAGCGTGTATCTTCCGCGCGCTGAAAGGGGCTGATCGACCAATCTCGCTCCACATCCAAGAACTGTATAGAGATGTGTGCTTTAATCATCTCGATCAGTCTGAGAGGCATCTCTTCGTGGCCGTTCGAGAACTCATCGCGGAGACACAGTGGAGGAATGTGGAGAACATCACAATCGACTTACTTGACTCAGTTAAGACCTTTCTACGGCCCAACATGGAATGGTGCATCAGACATTCCTTTCCGGAACTCTTGTCGTTGGAGATTCGGGCAACTAAAGGTCCCACCCTCCAGATGGGGCATCGTTGGCTCTTCGAATGCATCTCCCATCGATCGCGGGCCTCGTTCCAAAGTGGTCTCAGTCTAGAACCCGCTGCATCAATGAGGTCACTGCGTCTCGTTGGACTACGGTGTCCGCCGGGGCTCTTAAACCAACTCAGAGCTTTGATTCCAGAGGTTGTTGTGGAGCAGAGTCGTACGTACTTCCTAAACCCTACATGCTCAACGGCCAGGTCACTAATCAATGTATACACAGATCATTCCAGCCTCTAGCAGAGCTCTTTCGACCTATCCCAATTACTCAATTGGAGTCGGGTTTTACTGCATCCCAAAGCCGTACAATGACGGCCCCACACGTCACTTCCTTCCCTTTCACACCTGAACGTTGACTGTTCCTTCTCTTACGTTGCACTAGCTTCTAACCATATCAAGATCGAGCCGAATTATTGTGTAGGGTAAAGCTCGCATCAGATAGCCATCACACATTCGCAATCATATTGGTCTAATATCAAAGCTCGGTTGATCGTAGCCGTCTTCGGGGTCGCAACAGAGCTGTCCTCATCAATACACGCCACAACTGTGAGACCTATAAGTAAGAAGTACCAAGTCACTTGCTTGGAATGAATCGATAATCTCGTGGCTGAAAAAGGCTCGAACTAGGTGCTGGACGTGAATTGGCTCAATCGGGCTGTTCTGGCTGGCACCCTATATGATACACCGAAGCGACTTATTGCAACGGGATCCGTCGTCCTTGTGGCTTCTGAGGCAGCGAGTTGTGAGGACTACAATGATGACGCTCAAACCCGGATGTCCCGAGGCGGCGCGCGTGCATTGGGCCTGGCTGTTGCGAAGTGTCCGATAGCCCTCAATGGTAATATCACTGCATCAATGATAAATTCTGTCGCCTCGTTCATTCATCTATCGACTTTTATGGGAGATCCCTTCGATCGAATGTAAACCACAAGTCCTTCTTGCGGAGATGATGGCGTTACAACTGTAGGCGGAAACTGTGTGTACTGCATCCGACCAACGCGAAGACACAATACTTTGAGCTCCAAATTTTGCTCTGAAATATGAGAGATATTGTCGGGTATCGAAATTGACTCTCACGCAGCCGCAGAATCCTACAGGCCACGTCTAGATCAACGAAGGAAGTCTAGTGGGAGTCTTGCTCATTCGCATCTTCCGTCGATCTTTGTCAGGTTTGGTGTATGCCATGTCATAACTGGAAAAAGTACACGAGGAGCAAGGAGGGAAGCCAAAGTGATGTAGAGAAATAGGATGCGACCTGTGGGTTCAGAGTCCGATAAAATCAATATTCCTGACTGTCGATGGGGTCCGCAAGGCGGGACGTACCTGCAGAAATAAAATCCATCTCGCCACATCTACTCCTTCAGCTTGGTCTTGCTCTGCTTCCTACCCCGCTCCAAGATGTTCCTTCGGTCTTTGTCCATCTTGATAGTTGTGATGACGACGTTGCTCGGGTGAATGCCGATGGGGACGGTACTCCCATTAACCTTGTCTCGTGTGACACGGTCGACATGGATGATCCACTTCTTCCTTCGGACATGGACTACCTTCCCCTCTGCACCCTTATGTGCGCCACGGACAATGGTGACCTCGTCGTCCTTGCGGATAGCGAGCGAGCGGCACTAAAAGTACATCGGTGACGCGTAGATAGTCAGCGACAGAATCATAGTTGAAACTAAATAATATATGATACATACTCCATGTCGTCCTCTAAGCTCCTTGGATAGCGCGGATGTCATGATTGTCCGCCGCACACTGGAGGGTGCTGCGAAGTGGGCTTTACGCTGCTTGCGCCGGGAGGAAGTCACATCTACGTGCCAAATAGAGTTCAGGTCTGGGTTCCAAGCCCAATCCCATCCAGATGTTACCTTTTGAGTATTTCATGATGGCGGCGGCGTAGGCGGGGTCGAACGATGATGAGGCGGCTGAATTTTGATGATTTGAGGCTGGACTAGATGGGCCGTGGGGGTGCGGCGACTTGCTGCAGTGTTTGCCTGTGGTATTGATCCGCACTTGGACCGATCGACTTATCCACTCACGCTGCAGATATCTCCCTTCATCAGCCTCTCGCCATACTGACAAGTCGCTCGCGGAGGTCGTAGCGTTGAATCAGAGGCTCTGGGCATTAGCTTTAAGGATTGAAGCCGGATATAGCGCTGGCTCTGCCTTGGTCGCTGCATTCGGGATTGGAGGACACAAGATCAATCCTCAGGGGAGACCATCGCCAACTAGCCTCGAGTTACCCAGATAAATAAGGACATAAACTGTGATGGAGGTTATCTCTCGTGGGGACGCGGAGCCAATAGAGATGGAAATTGATTCAAATCCGGTCGCGACCCTGGAGTCCAGCTCTACCACACCCCAAGGCACGGCCGCCGGGGACAGCATAGACACAGCTATACAGTCACCAAGTGTAACCGATGTCGGTCCTTCTGTCTTCATCCCGACCAATACCGATGTCAAACTGGGAAGCAATGACACCTTCGCCGCATCAACAACCTCTGGAGCTGAGGACAGTGCATCAACTGAACATGTCAGCGGTGACGCTTGTCCAGCGTGCGTTGATCGAGGGGAGAGCTCGAAGCGAAAAGTGAAGAAAGAATCCTGGGTCGGGTGCGAAGGCTGTGAGACATGGTATCATTGGGCATGCGTTAGCACAGGGAACGACCTCGCGTTGGTTGACAAATGGTACGTCGCGTCTCATGAATACAATCCCCCGCGCAAAACTCTGATGTTTTGAGTTGAGCAAAGGTATTGCAAGGATTGCTTACAAAAGAATCCAAAATTGACGATCACGTACAAACTGCCCACACGCAAGTCCTCTCGCAAACGTGCGCAGCCTGGATATCTCTCCTCGACATCTACCGCATCACCTGTCTCCTCGGTGAACAAATGGCTAAAAGTCATCGAGACTAGGCCTCTTGCTAAGGACAGTTTTCAGAGGAAGCTCGGATCTGAGGTGTCGAAGTTGTGGATACAGGCAGACGATACAGCATTTCGAGAACCTTTTGTGATCGAGAGCCCAGAAGGACTTGGAATGCGGATGCCCGGATGGAAGGAAGGTCAAGATGGAAACAGCAGTGGTGATCAAGCCAGCGGGGATCCGGGCGGACCGAGCTTTTGCGTTGATGACGTGTGTCGGATCGTTGGGGGCGATACCCCGGTGGAAGTTATTGGTGAGAAGAACCAAGTCCAAAGACAGCAAGTGAAAGTGCTCATGAAACCCGCCAATTATATCATACACTAGACGTCGCTACACAATCTACATCACCGAACTGGACACTCTCCAGATGGGCCGAATACTACAACACCCCTCCATCGGAGCGAGACAAGATCCGGAACGTCATATCATTAGAGGTCACGGGTACGCCTTTTGCGGACCAGATTACTCCTCCAACGCTGGTCCGAGAGATCGATTGGTTCCATCAACATTGGCCTCTTAACCGCCGTGGGAAAGGCCAATTCCCGAAAGTGCAATTGTATTGTCTTATGAGTGTTGCCAATGCGTGGACGGTACGAGAAATCGGGTTCTTCGCAGGTTTAAAACGGCCTAATATTTTTCATCTTTCATCTAGGATATGCACATCGACTTTGCTGGTTCCTCGGTTTTCTACCATATCCTTAAAGGAGCGAAGGTATTCTACTTTATCCGACCGACAAAGTCAAATTTAGCGGCATATGAGAAGTGGAGTGGAAGCGAGATGCAGGCAACTACTTGGCTCGGTGATTTGGTGGACGAGGTGATCAAGGTGGAGTTGACGCAAGGAAATACGATGTTCATCCCAACTGGCTGGATACATGCTGTGGTCAGTTTTACCGCGCCTCTCAATGACCCATGTCAACTGATCCATATGACCTTGTGTCTTCTATTGTTTTCCTTGTACCTTGCATTTTAGCATACGCCAGAGGACTCGTTGGTCTTCGGGGGCAACTTTCTGCACTCCTACAATATCGTTACCCGTAAGTCTAAATGACATTTATCCAGCTATTGCAGTTAATTACTGATCGAGATCATGTGCTCCAGAACTTCGCGTCCGGGAAATCGAGATTGCTACTCGCGTCCCAAAGAAGTTCAGGTTCCCCTTGTTCCAAAGGTAAGTAAAGGTTCTTTATAGCCGTGGCGAAACACATTTCAACAGAGTGTTTGGCGTCTCAGGATGTGCTGGTACGTCGCCGAACACTATCTCCAACTCCTCAAGACTACTTCTACGACTTCAACCCAGACGTCGTCATCGACACCTGCCACAGATGATCAATCGATACCTCAACGCGTCCTCGAAGGACTCGTTGCGCTCTCTGACTTCCTCATGAGTGAGATCAGGCTAATCGAGAGCGGAGGCGGTCGCGGCGGCACAGAAGTAGTGGTGGCCGGAAGACGAGAGGCGAAGGATATGGTACCTCTTGATCGAGTTAAGGATCCAAGCGCCTTAGCAAGGGAGTTTAGGTGGAGGGTTCGGATGGCGGTAGATGGTGAATCCGGCGATGAGGGAGGTGGGAAAGGAGCGATAAAAGGAGCAAAAGGGAAAGCAGTTACTTTGAAACGGAAGAGAGGTATGGCTGGTCTCAATGGGAAAGAGGACAGCGCTGCTGCCACTGGGGGAGGGCTCACGCGGTCCAGAGAGAGCAGTGCCATATCAATGTTGTCCCCATCTGATAACTCGAACCACAACCAAACGCCGATTTTCCGGAACTACGTTCCGAGGGAATGGGACTCAGTCAAACGAGGTTCGGGAAGCATTGCGCGAACATCCGGTGTTACGACGCTAGCCGTGACTGAGGCAAATGATCTGGGCGCTCGAGGGGATTTGGAGACCAGGACGGATACGGTGGTGAAATTGCGAAGGATAGGAGATGGGAAGAAAGTAGAAAGAGAGACGGTTACAAGAGTGAAGGAGGTGTGGACGTTGGCTAGTTAAGTCATCATCAAGGTCGACACTCTTTGCTGGCAGTACGGTAATCTCTCTCGTGTTTATCGGTATCATTACTTTCCACGAATAGGCGCCTCGTTGCAGCCTTGAGGGCACACATATGGGCGCGTAGGAAGCTGTATCCCTTTCTAGGATAAGAACTCGTGAGATTACTGCACAAGCTGCGCAATATACTGAATGGGGTCCAGCGCGACAGAGCACGGATACATCCAATGACCGTGTTATCTTTGAATGAGAAAAAACGGCTCGTTGTTCAGACACCGGATTGAACCACACCCTTCTCAATACATCGACTGATCCAATGGGCCATCACTATATCGGATTCGTTCCTTGGATGCCTGCGAACTCCTTTGGGATCGATGGCTGCAGAATCGGATAAGAACAGGGAGGCCGAGGAAACATCCAGTAACGGAAATGTGGGGGTGGCTCATAGGTTCCGTTCGCATGTCGCGGCACGACTTCATGATGGCACGACGGTCAACGACTGGCGAAGGAGAGCGCTCCTGCTTATGAGGGACGCAATCCGAGACACAAGGTATCTCTCAATTGGCGTCCCGCCGGGGGATCATCCAGGATGCGCCGACCCCACGTCGGACTAGGCCCCCTATCGCTCATTCTTAATCACTTGTTTCGGTCCGCATTAGGTCATAAACAGGTGTATTTCACTCTCATCGGATTTCAAACGTACGGAGGGCAATAGATGAAGGGACAGTGGGTGGACAGGGAGGACTGAGGCCACCGATGAGCGGTCGGAGACGTAAAAAGTTAGCGGCGAGGTAGTCTAGATTTGACGAGCGGCAAGGGGTCTCATTACGGGGATCGTCGGGAGGATGGGTGACAACGCAGAAACGTTGAGCTATGATTTTAGAGCGGAGGAGAATCCGTTGTCGATGGATGAATGTTAGTAGTGGGATCAGAGGGCAATGTCCGAGGCTGGGTTGACAAATATGGCGCGATTGCATAATACTGCCAACGGTCGCGGGGCCATGCTTCGAACGTCCCGAAACTTTGAAAGTGCCAGCTGTTCTGTATTGATGCAGGGCTTTGCATCGTATTACCTCGCCCGTGTCCTTGCACATGCACCGTTTGCGAATGACCAATATGATTCATTTAAATTGAATAAACAGGAAAGAAGATGTCCTTATGGAAGAAGCGAAACGGAAGGGATGCAGAGAGCGTCCATGTCCGGAGGCATCCGTTACGACAATAACTCCCAACTGGTTCAGTGATGTCCGCTGCCGGAGTTTCCACCATTTCCGCCAGCTCCACCAGCTCCGCCATTGCCTGAGCCATTAGTGGAGCCACCGTTGCCACCATTGCCGCCATGTCCTCCATCGCCAGAGCCGGAAGTATTGCCGCCGTTTCCTGCGTTGCCGCCGTTGCCGCCGTTGCCTGAGCCATGAGACGAGCCTCCATTGCCACCGTTGCCGGCGTTTCCTCCATCACCAGAGCCGTGGGACGAGCCCCCGTTTCCACCCTTACCACCGTTTCCTCCATTGCCGCTACCAGTGGTGTTGCCACCGGTGCCACCTTTGCCGCCGTTTCCTCCATCGCCATGACCAGAGGTAGAGCCACCGTTTCCACCACCACCGCCGTTGCCGCCACCGCCACGACCAGAGGAGTTGCCGCCATTACCACCGCTGCCAGCGTTTCCTCCATCACCGCGGCCGGAAGTGCTGCCGCCAGTGCCACCGCTGCCACCGTTGCCGCCATCGCCACGACCGGTCGTGCTGCCGCCATTACCACCGTGGCCGCCATTGCCACCATCACCCGAGCCATGAGTGGATCCGCCGCTGCCACCACGGCCACCATTGCCACCATCGCCTGAACTATGGGAGGATCCACCAGCACCGCCGCCGCCGCCGTTTCCGGCGTTACCACCAGAATGAGAGGGTTGACCGCCACGGGCTATGACATTATTGTACATTTAGCTTCACTTTCCCAACATCATAGTAAATGGAGGTGCGGTTACGTACGGACGATGTCACCACGACGTCGCATGTCGGTAGGAGCGGCTCCAACGGATGCCAATAAGACAAAGGCCATGAGGGGAGTGATGAAGCGCATGATTGATGAATGAGTTCGTAGAAGTCGTAAGAGTGTTCGTGAGGATGGAAGAGATTGGAAGAGGGGATGTAGCAGTGAGCTGAGGGATATGTACCGTGTTCAACGATTCCTTCTTATAGTCGCCCAGCATGTCTTTGTCTAGAGTCCGAATGTTGGCCGGAGTCCGGCATGCCCTCTGACCCAACTAGCACGCAATGCACCCCAATCGAGCGCACACGGCCTTCTGATGTGCATGTTTGAATTGTCTTCCCGAAAACAATCTGCCAAGCCACTTGGCAAACGTGTCATCAATGAGGAAAAAGCGGTGGACGTGTCGATCCTGCCGACGAGAAGAACGAGCCTGGGTCATGCGTAGCTCCAGCTGACTCGGTTCTGCCTCATTTTGGGACTCGAAGAAAGGAACAAGGAGAGCCGCCCGACCCTTTGCGATCCCTCATTACGTTCAAACCTGTAACATGCGGCGGCGCCGGTGAAAGAAGGGGTCGTTCGGCTGTGCGTCTTACGGTGTTTGTTTGAACGTGATATTCGACATTAAAGCCAAGCGCCAAGCTGAAATGGAGCTGCCAAGTCCGTGCACTCCGAAAATTGAATATGTACAAGATGTGAAGGTGTAGGGTGCCTAAGCCGAAGGAACTCGGTGCCATCCCCATTCGGGACAAATTGTATCGCAAGGGGTCGCCGATCAAGCCCGACGTTCTGCGTCTTCTTTCGTTCCTGGATCGCTAACCTTCGTCGGTGAAGCTCCAGTGTGACTAAATTGAGCTTGCGTACAACGAGCACGGCCCTCAGGGGTCATACATTGCCGATTGTCTTGAATGTAAGCGCCGCTGCTCTCTGCCTCTTGTACTCAACCTCTTGTGCACCAAAGGACTCCCGTAATGTGAGCATAGTCACTCTCGATGTCTAGGGCCAGATAGACAGGGCAGGCGGTAAAGCGAGCCCGTCGGAATCTAAGGACGGCTCGTCTGATGACAAATTAAGATTGAGCACACCATATTATGTAGGTCAGGTACCTGCCTAAGATAGACCACACGGCATACTCTTGCCGCTCTGTGAAGGCATTCTTTCGGTATTCCCCTTGATGACATCCAACGTCGACACGCCCCCCGACGGCGTGTTTAAACATAGCGTGTACCCCATCTAGGTATCCTCATCGTTACCTGTAAGGGCGATAGAGAATCCACTCCCACAATCAATAGTGGATTGTCCATAAGCCGAATGGACAACTACTATGAATGCTGCCTCCATTAACTAGGAGTAGGGTGAGGATTTGGGGCCGTGGAGACAGCGTAGGCTGCCATCCTATATCGGTCGCAGTTGAACTCGCCCTTCCCAGCTTACCTGTGTACTGCAAGCATCAACAAAGAATATGTCACGGTGTGGGTTAAACGATTGGTGTCGTCTGGGCACTGACTCGTCGCCAAGATATAGTTGATAGGGATAGCACGACAATAGACCGCTTCACACGGGGACGGAGGAGCTGTCGTCGAAGCGGGGTTCTGTGCACGAGGTGCCGACCACTTACGCAGAACATGGATGGGAATGGCGAGGATGTAGATGAGATATCGATGACTGGGATGATAACAGCCTTATCGTTCGCATAGTTGGGTAAATGGTTAGAAGGTAATCAAACTCGTAGCAATAGCTATCAGAAATTTCGGAACTGAAAAGCAGGATCGAGAAAACATAGAGTATCAACAAAGGCTACCGTAACATTGTATAGGTTTAATCCCGGGTCGCAGACCTTGATGTGGCTGATAGCGCCGCAGTGTAGGAAATGCCATCAAGAATAGAGATAGTGCAAGAGTGATATTGAGCGCTGACCCATTGTAAGTCTGTAAATAGGAATTAACAATGAAGGAAACGAACGACGGTTTTAGAGAGTCGGGGCTATCTAGTAACCTAAACTAAACAATACCATGCCTTCGTTGATCTCCGCCTCCTTCAGCAGGAAACCGCGGCGCACGAATCCAAGTAGTTCGCTCCTGACGGCCTCTAGAGCGGTACCACCAGATGTGGGGAGTTTCACCTCGAGGCTCTGCAACACAGGCATCGCGGTGCTCCGCAACAATGCAAGAGTAAACTCGATATCTTGACCTTCCTCGCGGTGGACAATGGACAGTATCTTTACGTGCTGAAAGGTGACAGAATAAGGTTGTGTCTCGATACTACGACCGATGTGGCTCTCCAACAGTGAGATGCTTTCCAGTCGAGGGCAGGATGCGAGACGCTTCCAGGTTTGATGATTGATGTAACCTCCAATTGTCAACCACCTTACGTGACGGAGCGCGGAGTAGTCGGGTGAAAGCGTCTCGCCCATGTCATTTACGATATCGACGGTGTGTATTTGAGGAGCGATGCCAACCAGTGATTGAATGTTATCTTCAACCACCTGTTCGGTCACATCATAGAACAAAAGCGTGAGCCTCTCAAGCCTAGGCCCGACCAAGTGGGGAAGTAGAGGTGTCCAACGTTCCATGTCCGCTTTCTCCGTGTATTCGGCCCCATCGATACTGTGCCGCAGCGATTGAAGGTTCGGGAAAATCGGTCCGCCAGACGGATCTGCAAGCGGTGCCACGTCGATGGCGCTTGTCACGCCCCAGGAAAGGTCGACGATAAGACGAGTGATCTTTGTAATGAAGTCTCGTCGCACATCGGGCATAACTTGATCTTTGCTATTAGAATTTCGAAGTTCGTCCTGGAATAACCTTTTAGTAAATGGAACGCCAGCCATCCATTATATGCTCACCAGGCTCCTGCAGTCCCGCAGCGCTTTGGGCGTGCAGTTTACCAACGGAGCCAGGATACAGCTCAATCGGAACGCCTTAACCCTCCATACAGTATCAATGGCTAGCCAGCTCCAGGCCTTGCATACAAGCGCCACATTGAGGAGGTCGTGGGCAGCAAGATGTTCGAAAACTCGTAGTCGGATCTCTGGCAGATTAAGTGCATTGGGTCCATTGGATCGCGAATCTTCGGTAGCCATCTGTACGACCGTCGCTTCTAAATGCGGTTTCGGTTTCGGCTTTTATTATGAAGGAGAGGGGAAGAATGCGCGTGACCGCTAGCCACTCCCACGTTCTCAGCAGTGGCCTTGAAGTAGTATTGTCGCAGCAAGCCGGCTTCTTTGGCTTAATGACCGCTAATACACTTATGCAAGCTCATGACTTGGCTTGGCTCGCGGTAATACTGCCTTCTTATGTTGTTTCTTCAGAGCCAACAGCCCACAGAAACCACTATCATACCTTTCCCACATTCGACGTCACAACCACCCTTCCCCTCAAGGCCAAACACATCAGCAATGTTATTCACCTGTCTTTTAGGGTTTCCCCGATTCCATAAATCCCTTCATCGTTCTAGAGTTTCTCAGATATGCTTACCCCAACGAAACACCTATCCTTAGTTCTAGGACCGCCAGAGTGTCAGAAGCGCCAGCTAAAATGGAGTGAGAGGCAATATAACAATGATGTTGGGCGCTGACCCATTCCAAGTAGCCCGTATATAGGAATTAACAACGAAAGGAAACGAAAGACAGCTTCAGAAGAAGAAAAACGCGAACGAAGAGAGAAGATACAACACAGAAAGAGTCCTATCAAATCTTTCTGTAGGGAATCCTTACAACACTATCAAGGATGCAACGAGAGCGACGAGTCCTACTATCGCGGTGGGCGTCACTAGGCGGCCGCAAGCACCGATGGCGACAGCTCTCATGGCAGCTGCAGTGGACTGAGCATCAACAGACGAAGTAGTGGCGTCTCCGTGCGCTGCTCCATATCCTCCAGCTGCGAGGTGCCTGTTGAAATGAAGGCGCGAGGCGCAATCAGGTAACCGGAAAGGGGCCAACAGCATCGCAGATATAAAATTGCCAAACTCTAACGTCAATGCAGCTTCAACGTCCCGTTGTCCATCGAGATGATCATAATCAGCCGGAAGGCAGGTAAGATCGACAATTACAGTGGCTATTCCAACTTTGGCAAGCAAAGAGTGGATAAGAAGATGATATAGAGTCCGGTGGGATGTAAGTTACTTATACTTCAAACACAATAGGTTGGGAATGAGCTCTTGGCGATTGATAAAAAAAGATAGTCTCAGTTATACCAAAATTTAAGGCGACGAGGGGTCGAGATAGAGAATATATCGCAGAATCCAAGTCCCACAAACCTCCAAATCCAGCATTTAGAGACTTGGGGCTATCTAATCACCTATAAACTAACAGTACCATGCCTCCGTGGATCTCCGCCTCCTTCAGCAGGAAACCGCGGCGCACGAATCCGAGTAGTTCGCTCTTGACGGCCGCTAGAGTGGTACCATCAGATGCGGGGATTTTTACCCCAAGGCTCCGCAACACGGGCATTGCAGTGCTCCGCAGCAATGCAAGAGTAAAGGCGGTGTCTCGACCGTCCTCGCGGTGTTCAATGGAGAGCCTCTTTACGTGTGGGAAGGTGACAGAATGAGGTTGGGTCTCGATACCACGACCTCTGAAGCTCTCCAACAGTGAAATGTTTTCCAGTCGAGGGCAGCATGCGAGACGCTTCCAGGTTTGATGGTTGATGTAACCTCTAATCGTCAACCACTTCATGTGACGAAGTGCAGAGTAGTCGGGTGAACGCGCCTTCATGTGGTTTACGATATGGACGGTGTGTATTCGAGGAGCGATGTGAACCAGTGATTGAATGTTATCTTCAACCACCCGTTCGGTCACGTCATAGAACAAAAGCTGGAGCCTCTCAAGTCTCGACCCGACCAAGCGAGGAAATAGAGGTGTCCAACGCTCCATGTCCGCTTCCTCCAAGTATTCGGCTCCGTCAATGCTGTGCTGCAGCGATTGAAGGTTCGGGAAAATCGGTCCGCCAGAAGGATCCATAAGTGGTGCCATGTCGATGGCGCTTGTCATGTTCCAGGAAATGTCGACGATAAGGTGGGTGATCTTTACCGTGAAGTCTCGTCGCACATCGGATGTAACCTGACCTTTGTCGTGAGAGTTTTGAATTTCATCCTGAAGTAACTTTTTAGCAAAAGGAGCACCGAATATACACTATATTCTCACCAGGTTCCTATAGTCCCGCAGCGCTTTGGGCGTGCAGTTTACCAACGGAGCCAGGATACAGCTCAATCGGAACGCCTTAATCCTCCATGTAGTATCAATGGCTAGCCAGCTCCAGGCCTTGCACACGAGCGCCACATTGCAAAGGTCGTGGACCGCAAGTTGTTCGAAAATTCGTAGTCGGATCTCCGGTAGATCAAGTACACTGGGGCCATTAAATTGTGAGTCTTCGGTAGCCATCTGTGCAACTGTTGCTCTTAAACGCAGTTCCGGCGTTGTTATGAAAGACGAGTGAATGGAAGGACGAGTGAATGGCAGTCAATCCCACGTTATCAGCAGTGTTCTGACCTCGAAGTCTCGAATACAAATTCTGGTACTCACCCCGATGAAACGTTTTTAGAAGCGCCACACGATGTTGGAAACGCCAGCAAAAGCGGAGAGGCAATACAACAGTGATATTGGGTGCTAACCCATTGCAAGTAGTACCCGTATATAGGAATTAACAACGAAAGGAAATGAAAGACAGCTTCAGTCTGAAGAAGAAAAACGCGAACGAAATAACCAAAAACGAAAAAGAGTCCTATCAAATCCTTCTATAGGAAAACCCTCACAACGCCATCAAGGATGCAACGAGAGCGACGAGTCCGACCATCCCAGTGGATGTCACTAGGCGGCCGGAAGCACCGTTGGCGACAGCTCCAACAGCAGCTGCGGTCGACTGAGCATTAGCAGACGAGGTAGTAGCAGCTCCATATGCTCCTCCATATGCTCCAGCTGCGGGCGTGGTGGAGCTCGAGGAGGACGCGGCCAAGTTGGTGAAGGTCGAGATGTCCGCGGGGAGGGTGATGTTAGTGCCAGTGGCTCCTTGACCCTTCTCGAGCATGCCAGGGTTGGCAGCGTACATGAGCGAGGTGTACCTGTTAACGAAAGTCAAGATTAGTACGGTGAAAAAGTAGAATGGAGAACATGAAGATTCAAATACATACATGATGTTCTGCGCAACGTCGGCGTAGGAAGTTTCTGGGAAGCCGCTGAGATCCATGGCCATTCCCCAACCGTAAGCGCTGGTGCCCATGGTCTGGTTGACGACGTAGTTGTACATAGCTGCCATCGACGCATCCTAGAAGAACAAAATCGAGTAAGCACAACGGCCGGTGCAGAACAGGGCATTGTCATAGATAACGTACAGAGGAAGCCTGAGACATGACCCAAGAGCCAACACTCATGGTCGAGTTGCTCGAGCTCGTGGTGTTGGAAGATCCAGCAACGGGAAGGGTGCCAACCGCTCCAGGATCGGTGTTGGGAGGGTTGATGATACCGAACATGCCCTTCTCGCAATGTCCGGGTACGCCGCAGTAGTAGTAGATCGAATCCGTGTTGTTCACGACTTGGTCGACTGTGGTATGCACAAACAAACGAGGGTTTCCATGAGATGAGCAAGCGCGTGATCAGACCGCGAGTTGGTTACTCACAAGTGAAGCTGGCGTTCTGCAGGCCAGATGCGAAAGCGCCAGGAGCGGACGTCTTGTTGCAAGGGGTGAACTCGGACGATTGTGTGACGGTATGAGGACCAGCGTTCCAGACGAAGTGAAGGGTATCGCCGACGGAAGCGTTCACGGCGAAAGGCACGAATCGCAGGATACTATTGAGCGAATAGAGTCGCAGGTCAGAAGTCATAAAGGTTGTGGTGAAAGGCATCGCGCCTAGTGGAGCACATACCCTTTGGTGGGAGCGACGATGATAGTATGGGTGGTCGATGCGGAGTTTGAGGTGCCGGTGGGCGTCATATCAGATCCGGAGTAAGACGAGTCACTCGAGGGAGGGGGCGTGTACGTGGTAGGAGGAGCACCGTAGGACGCCATGCATTCTATAGGTCCACTTTTAGCTTGCCTGAAACAGAATCTATATCGTTGAACTAAGACTCACGCTGCACACAGCTATTGTATCCCGATCCACCCCAGGTTGTTGAGCCACTGCCGTAAATGACATTGGTGGTAGTAGATGAGGAAGACGAGGAGCCCCAGGTCGAGGTCGCTTCGGCTGCCATGGTGGTTGAAGTAGCATCCATCATCATGGTGGTCGAGGTGCCGTCCATCATCATGGTAGTGGAAGCCTTATCCATCATCATTGTTGCCATGGCCTTTTCGGCCATCATAGTGCTGGTCCAAGTCGGATCTACCTTGGCTTGAGCTCCGTAGGCTGCAGCAGAGGTGTAAGCAACTGGCATCATCGGAGCTGTGAACGGAAACAGCCTTTGTTAGGTTTGGACTCTAAGATAGACTGCGAGGGAATACGGGAGACAAACCGGCGAACACATTGGAGAGGAGGGACGCAAGGATAACGGTGGAGAGCATGATTGAAGGTTAGATGATAAGGGAATGTGTGTGAGTTGGAGATTCGGTTTTGGAGAGTTTCGCGTCTATCAAAGAGCGGGGTGGATTTGGTGGACGTGTATAAAGAAAAACCTCTCAGAGGGTATAAGTAAAATTGAGATCTAGAATCATAGGATATGCGGTCAATCATATGCAGTGTAGAGATAGATAGATATGACTCGACTCACCCGTCAAGGATTAGTCGAGAATCAACTCGACAGAAAAATGTAAGGAGAGAGGAGAGAGAGAGAGAGAGGAAAAGGGGGATGGAGAGGCCAGATGCATTTCTTGGTACTATTCTTATATGAGACGTTCGAAGGACTTCGAAGGACGTTGCGAAGCTGTTTTTTGCATGGCAGCAACGGAAGAACGACGGTGACAGGAAGAGATATCTCGAAGGCATCGGTGGCTAGGGACCGTGGAAGCGCTCGGGCGGATCGGCGTGACGTTCCATGTGAGCTTCTGGCAGCCCAAACGTCGTCCAAGGGTTTGATGGTCACCGTGTTACCGTCACCATCGTCTGTCGCGACCGCCATCAAGTTGCACACGAAGGCCAAGCGATGACAGCCACCTTTGTTACATATATGTAATGCCTGAGAGCCCTATCGAAGGAATCAATGCACTTAAGATAACAGCAGTTGACAATGAACCTGAGGCTTCGAAGTGGGGACCGTTACCTGCCTGAACCCCAAGCCGCCCAACTGATCAACTGCGCCCCGTGCTCCACATATTCAATTATAGTAGTCTGCTGCTAAATATAACAACCTGTAGATGTGCGAGATTTTTCGGCGTCTTGGCTCAGAAAAAATCATGACAGGGTGAAACGTGGCAAAACTTCAGCACTCAGGGTTCTATACTAACTGAGCGGTACAGAGCTTGACTGCACAGATTGGATAGCATGCAATATTTTCTCTGTGCCGAACATGGAGATAGCGGGGCTGTATACCTTTCAACTTGACCACAGCAATGTCAACACTGTCAATGTTCCAATATTTTCTACACCTTTCACGAAGGATACTTCAATGCCTTCCTTTCCACTTCACATTCCAACAACCCCGGTTTTAGGTGCATGGCGATAGGAAGATACGATCCAAAGGGAAAAGGAAGCTGGTGGCTTGGTGCTCCCAATGGCCACCTTAGATTTCTCTCCGACTGAGCCTGTTAGCGGATGACGCTCCATCGTCGCCCACACATCCCTCTCTCTTGTAGGTGTTGCAATCGTACTTTAAAATGGTTGGTCCACATTCGTCGGTTATCTCGGGTGGATTCGCTTCGCTCCTGAATATGACCCTGCGTTCCCAAGGAGAAGTAGTGGAGGGCTCAAAGCGACCAGTCGTAGCTCAGTCCCCGAGAACAAGGTAGTGTTCTCCAATCGGTCACAAACGCTGAATGCTGGAAACTCTTGCAACGAACGTTCGTGTATACTACTTGGAGGAGCCGCGGGCGCTCCCGAGCCTGTCCCTCCCATGCTTCTCCATAACGACTTTCTGCGATCTTTCAGTTCATCGGATGGCGACCATCGCGCATCTTAGCTCCCTAGGCACCGATCGCTTCATTGGTAACACTGGTGTTAACCTTTCCTTGGATATTGCAAGGCTTGCATTCTGTTCATTGTCCCGTGTGAGAAGAAACGAACCTCTTTGCAACCATACGGCCAGGAGGTGCTACCCGTATAACCCCGGAGGGAAATTTAACCCAGTGATGAATCTTTCAAGACCAAAAATCACCTACCAAGGAGCCCGGATTGACAACTCCAGAACCCAATCGAGCATGACAATACGCACTTCGCCATACGACTACCAGCGTTACTTCTGTATCTCCTTGATGCGCCCAAACTTTGGCAATCTTGTCACATAGCTTCCATCCCGGCTGCTCGTAGAGTGTGAACCTACTCCAAACACGAAGTCCCCATTTCCCCCCGCCTCTTAGTCATGGTGTTCAATGCGCTGTTTGTTTAGATCCCTCCTCGGTGGTTCTCGTCCGGGGTAGTTGCACCAGAGGGTCATATTGAATGGTTGCGCTCCAAACTGGCGATAGATCCCTCAGTCTGGATCGAGGTTGAATGTCGTCGAAAAGCAGGCGTTTAAAGGAACGGTCGCTTCGATGTCTGGGGACTAGGCGGTCAAGCCGGGCCAGAGCACAGAGGTTGAGAGATTATTGAAGCGCACGTAACCGAAACCTGCCTCGTAGTCCAAGGGAACACTGTTCCCTTCCACTACATCAACCCACCCACCACGTACTAGCTCAAGGCCTTTGGGAATGGCGGCTCGTCGAAAGAATCAGGCAATGGCGAACGTGAAAGGATCGGGGCAGCGGCGGACCAGGCGGTGGTGGAGGAAATACGAAGGGATCAGGCATAACTAGGGAAGGTCGCAGAGGCGGCAATGAGAGACTTAAAGGTACCAGAAATAGCGGTGGTGGTGGAAACGACTGGGAGGTCAACTGAACAGTCGCAAGGGGCTGTTGGGGCCGATTCTCGGAAAACAAAGAGGGACTCGTTGCATGGCATGTCTTCTATGCGGAAATCTCTTTTCCGCTTTTCTCCAATATGAGTTCCATCAACCTATGTCATACTGAAACGCAAACCGTGCCAATGAGAGTTCCAACGCGGGAGCAGCTATGTGTTCTATGCATTCTATGAAACAGCGACGTCGGCGTTCCGTTAAAGTTGAGATGGGATCTTTTCTGAAGTACACAAGTGAGGTATGAAGACTCATAGTGGTTGTTATAACCGTAGATAAATGTCCAAGTCGGCTGCTAGAGACACGGAATAACGCGGGCTATTGCTGGAGCACCGACTGTATTGCCGTGTGCTAGTATCGCATTCTAAGAATATAGGGAGCTATAATTCTCTCTGTATGTCGCGAAGTGCGAGCTCTTCTCTCTCCGGACCTTTGGGCTGTGTAGTATATAGGCCAGGAGTTAAACCACCCCGGTGGTCAGCAAGATGCGGTGGCCTGGGTGGCGCCATAGGAATGATGTGGCAAATCCAGTGTTCCCCGAAATGCCAGAAATTCCTTATTTGGGGTATCGGGCTTACAGGCATAAGCTAAATATGGCGATAGAACGTGGGATCGGACATTGCGGTTTGAGTGCACAGCCGAACTTGAGATCATCTGACCAACACCACACCGCATGTCAGCACAGGTAGCTTTTGTGAGATCTAAACAAGGCAATGATTTGGGCTCGCCGTTCTTGAATGGCTCGTCGATCCTCTTCTTCCTGTGCTGCCAAGGAGCCGATGTCCGATAGAGTTGTATGCTGTCCTAGTGCCACCAGTGGGCATCGCATCAGGGCAAATCAAAAGAACGCTGATCATGTATAAAAGCGCGCTGTTGAAATTGACGATCGACAACCAGCACATCTCATCCTCTCACTCACTCACACTTCTATTTGCAACGATCATCATCATCATGCGCTTCTATACATCCATCACTCCCCTCCTCGCTCTCGGTTGGCTTGCGTCCATTGCAGCAGCTCCCATAGATGGGACCATCGAACGTCGTGGTGATAGCTGTCGTACGTTCACCTACCTCACATCCTCTGACATTGAAGCTGACATCCTTCGGATTGATTTGCAGCTTACGGAAAGCACTGCCCACCAGCCAATTACTCGCCAACCCACCCCAAGCGTGGCAACGGAGGCAACGCTGGCAATGGTGGTAATGGCGGCTCGTCTCATCGAAAGGGCAATGGCGGCAACGGTGGCAACGGCGGAAATGGTGGCGCGTCCCATGGATCTGGGAGCGGTGGCGGCGGTGGCGACGGCGGCAAAGGCGGAAACGCTCATGGCTCCGGCAATGGAGGAAACGCTGGAAATGGTGGCAACGGCGGCTCCGCCCATGGCTCAGGCGGTGGAGGCGGAGGGGGTGCCGGTGGTGATGGAGGCAATTCTCATGGGTCGGGCAATGGAGGCAACGCCGGAAACGGGGGCAATGGTGGCTCATCTCATGGATCGGGTTCCGGAGGCGGCGGGGGTGCTGGTGGCAATGGTGGAAATTCTAATGGCTCAGGTAATGGCGGCAACGGCGGCATCGGTGGCAATGGCGGCTCGTCGAATGGGTCGGGTAACGGCGGAAACGGCGGTAATGCAGGAAATGGTGGCAACTCGAACGGCTCGGGCAACGGTGGCAACGGTGGCAATGGAGGCAATGGCGGGAACTCAAACGGTTCGGGGAATGGAGGAAACGCTGGGAACGGCGGAAATGGTGGCTCGTCTAATGGGTCGGGTCACGGTGGCAATGGAGGGAATGGAGGAAACGGTGGTAGCAGCGGGCGATGAACAAGTTCCGAGCTGCCGCCTTAACCGACGGTCCAAAAATAGATACTCGTCGCATCAGGTTCAGGTTTTTCATTGTACCCATACTACACGGACATGTCCTCTATATTATCTCCGATATGAATACGATTCCCGAGTTCATAATGGAATTTGTTTCGCGTCTCGGAGGTCCATCCGATCGAGATTGAAGGTTATCTGGGAGCTCAATGGGTGAAGGTCATTGGGAACAGCAAGGATTTCCGATAGATAGTAAGAGCCACGAAAGTAGCAATTGGCCGGGTGGGTTTTCTATATCAAGAGAAGAGAGTTTCTGGGTACACAAATGGCAGAAACAGATCGACGAGCCCTTGGAGTTCGAATATATTCATTGTGAGCACCTGTTCGGCCAGCAGGCGCAACTATTTGTGTGTAGTAGTGAACTTGAGGCCATAGCTATTCCATGTCTTAACAAGCCGTTCTGCTTTAGAGAGAGAAGTGTGACAGCTGAGCGGAATCTCCGTGGACGGCATGGATGGCGGTGGGCGGAGCTCATTCGAAATTTCTGTTGGACCCCCCGAGTTAATAGTTAACAGCCCTGCGTCATTTTATTGATATCATAACCTTGCGCATATCGGCTAAGTTGACGAGCGCCTAAACCCGATGGGAGGGGGGAAATGGCCAAGCAAGGACCTACATTCCACAACTCGTTAACTATTTTAGGATCGCCCCGTCGGTCAAATCGAGACCTTGGTTGACCATAGAATTATCAAGCTTGGGTGATCATAACTCAATCCCACTAGAACTTGCACAGGGCCGGTTTGGGTTTCAAAATCCGAATAATCCGTTTAAATGTAGGAGAACAGGAAAGATGTCCGTGCGGTAGAAATACAATGCAAGAGATGTAGTGTTCAATGATGCCCACTGCCGCTGTTCCCGCCATTACCGCCGGCTCCGCCAGCACCACCATTACCTGAGCCATTAGTGGAACCGCCGTTGCCACCATTGCCTGCGTTTCCACCATTGCCCTTGCCGCTTGTGCTGCCGCCATTTCCACCGGCGCCGCCATTGCCGCCATTGCCTGAGCCATTGGTGTTTCCACCAGAGCCGCCTGAGCCGCCGTGGCCTCCGTTTCCAGAACCGCTCGTGTTGCCACCGTTTCCACCGCTGCCGCCGTTGCCACCGTTGCCCGAGCTATGGGACGAACCGCCACTGCCACCATTCCCGGCGTTTCCTCCATTGCCTGAGCCGGAAGTGCTGCCACCATTTCCACCACTTCCACCCTTGCCGCCATTGCCTGAGCCGGAGGTGTTTCCACCGCTGCCACCCTTGCCACCACTGCCGCCGTTGCCTGAGCTGTGAGTGGATCCACCGTTTCCGCCGCTGCCGCCGCTGCCACCATTGCCGTGGCCGGAAGTGTTGCCTCCATTGCCACCACTGCCGCCATTGCCGTGGCTGGAAGTGGAACCACCATTTCCACCGCTGCCACCGTTTCCGCCGTTGCCATGGCCAGAAGAGCTGCCGCCATTTCCACCGTTTCCGGCATTACCACCGTTTCCGCTGGAGTGGGAGCCACCAGAATGAGAGGGTTCACCGCCGCGGGCTATGAGATTATTGTACATTTAGCTTCACTTTCCCGACATCGTAGTGAATGAAGGTGCGGTTACGTACCGACGATGTCACCACGGCGTTGGATCTCAGTGGGAGCAGCTCCAACGGATGCCAATAAGACAAAGGCCATGAAGGGAGTGATGAAGCGCATGATTGATGAGGGAGTTCGTAGAGGTCGTAAGAGTGTTCGTGAGGATGGAAGAGGTTGGAAGAGGGGATGTAGCAGTGAGCTGAGGGATATGAACTGTGTTTAATGATTCCTTCTTATAGTCGCCCAGCATGTCTTTGTCTAGAGTCCGAATGTTGGCCGGAGTCCGGCATGCCCTCTGACCTAACCAGCACGCAATGCATCCCAATCGAGCATAAGCGCCCTCATCCGCATTGCCTTCCCGAGAATAGTAACTTTTGCCGAGGATCAACGAGGAAAAAGTGGTTCGTCGATGCCGGGACGAGCCCGAGTCATGTGTTGACCTCGTTTGCCTCGTTTTTGGACTCGAAGAAAGGCACAGGCAGGTCCGACCCTTCGTAATCGCTCAAGCAGGAGACGGTACTACATTGTTTGGTTCGCGCGGTTGATGTTCCCAAGGAACGGTTTTACCGAAAGCGCACCCAGAAAATTAGAATATGCACGACGTCGAACTTTCTTACTAATGATGTAAAACATGTGAGGGTTCGCCAGGTGCAGTGTTCCCAACTGAAGGGCCCTGCCAATACTCTCATTAAGACAAACTTTCGGGTGCCCGTGGCCGGTTCGCAGCTGTATACTTAGGTGGAAGGCATGATATTCATACAGCCCGTCATAAAAACTAATGCCCGGGCTGACCGGTCAAGTACATCACTGACCCAGGGTTAGGTCGTCGGTCACGATCCGGGTCAATTCACTGCAAAGGAGATGTACTAATTGCATTCAACGACGACCTCTAGTCATTCCGCACGTGTCCAGAGTCATGTTCACGGACATCACACGCAATTCGTCGAATCGTGTGTTCGGTGCCTGTCCTGATCTGCATGTTTGAGTTGCCCGCGCCGAAAATAACCTGCCAAGTGAATTGATGCCGAAAGCCTCGTTTCTAGACCCTGTTCCTGCAAAGGAGCGCGATCACAGCCTCGCCTTTTTTGGATGTGCACCTCGTTTCTGCTTTGATCATACGAGACATTCAAGCGCCGGAACCGAGACTATGGGAAGCCTGCCAACACTATACACAGTGCGACAATTGTCTGGCATCGAGCGTCTTGCGTTAATCGGCTGCCTGCGCACATCGTTCCTCTGGACACGTTCAAACTTTAGGTAGAGCGGCGCCCCTTTAAGTAATCAAATCTTGATGAAAGCAGGCCTTGTTGATCATCTGAGATGTTGAATGGTTGAGAACCTCGTATTCTAACCCATTCATCTCACGCACTTCCACCGAACCACTCCGGGGTAGGGAGCTCTATCATCTGATGAGCAACTTTACAAGTACATGCAATGAGGCGACCCACCCAAGTTGCCCCTGGCCGAGCCGCCATCCGGTGTGAGCGGCCAATGTATTGGACTTCTAAACGAGAACAGAGATCGTGGGGTATGACCTGGGTTCAGAAAGCTCCTAGAAGTGAACCTCAATGGCCAGATGACCTCGAGAGTTTAGCTCACCAATCACACACATACGCAAGCGATGTAGTACGGCGCCTAATACCTCTCGGGCTAATTATGGATTTCGCGGCTGTTCGAACTGCCTTATTGAAGTACGTAACTCCTTTCCCAACAACAACCTGTCTGGATCCGCTGACCATATGTGTGAGCTACACTGCGTAGGTTCAAACGCGAGGGTCTTGCTCCGTACGTTGATGCCAAGCTGGGACCTTAAGCGCCAGGCATGATCTAGGGCACCTTTATGCTTTTCATACAGGATACTACTAGAATGATGGAGCATAATTAGCAAATCGTATCCAGGACCTCCTCTCGTAATTAGGCCCACTTCCATGAATAATAATTATGCGGCTCTATACCCTCGTTACTCCCCTCCCTGCCCTTGGCTGGCTTGCAATCGTTGCAACGGCTCCAGTAGGCCGTAGACGTGAGCATTCAATGTTGTGGTGATTACTGTTGAGTGTATGCCTTATCTGCTAGCGAAGGAACCGGGGAATGGTGGTAAGGACGGCGGGGAAGGCAATCATAGGGATGGAAAAGGATCAGGTGGCAGTGGCAGATGTGGGCAGAGATGCAGACTGAACATATGTCTTACGACTTGCCATTGGGGCTAAGTGATTCAATTGCGTGGCTTCTCTACAAGTGTATCTTCTATCTTCTCCTCAACACGAATCTATCGTTTTGTGTCATACTGGACTGTGAACCGCGCTCGCACATTGAATAAGAGTTCCAGTGGATGCATGGGCAACTCACCTTGATAGAATAGTTGACGAGGGCTAGGGAGTTGTAGTGGATGAAGATGATCTTTGGACGTCGGGACAGCTATATATATATTGTTATATCATAGGAAGTAGGGGACTCAGTATTTCTATTAGGTAGGGTCGGGATCGTTTATGCTAAGTGCTATATTTATAGTGACCAATCATCCGGAATGATCGTGTCAATGAGACACAAGCTGTTCAATTCGGCTGCTAGATACGGTTTACCATGTTAAGTATTATCGGAGTTACAATCCACGTTGGCCGGATCGCCGATGTCACAATGGCGGGTGCCAGTATTGCTGTCCTCGGGAGATCGGAAGCTATAACCCTCTGGAGTGCATCACGAGCTGTGAACTCTCTTTTCTTTAGACCATTCGGGCGTCACAATTGTGATTTTGCAGCCGAGTGCCGTGGGAGTGGCTAGGCAAATATCCGCCACGGTGACGACTGATTGGTTTGTCGTACATTGCGATGATATGGACCTCTCACTAGTTGGGTACAATAGAAAGGCCGAATGATTGCCATGCCGTCAGTCACTGGATGAGGGGTCCGACGCTTGGTTGACGACAGCCCAAAGGCACTTGGCCGCACGTTGGGAAGCCCCCGAAGGGGCTACGAGTCGCACGCGTTCGATGGTACGGTGTATTGGTTATTCTAGCTACGACATGTACAAAACGTGAGAAGAACGGCGAAGAGCGGGGAACCCCGCTCCAACGTCATCAATCCGGCTAGTATGGATGGGAAAGTGAGATGAACGCAACGGAAGTAAAAAGAGCGGGAGTACGGTAGTACATTTGAAAGACCGGTGGGATTGGACCTGGCCTAGGACGAGGCGGTGTGGCGAGTACTAATCAGCAAATGGGCGCCGAAAGATTTGGAAGATCGAAAGCTGCCAGCAGCCCAAAGAGCGGGAATGTGGTAGCGAAAAATCATGACCCTACCATGGCGACATTGTTGAAGAGTCACTAGGCAAGTGCAACGTGACTTGGAGTGATGCATAAGCCTGCGGTACGGGAAAAAGAGCTGACACAACCCATTGGATGTCAGAGGTAGATAGCATGATGAATTACTCATTACCACAGGTTACACTCTTTTCGAGACTCGATGCGTTCATAATTGACCTTAGCCACCCCCACGCGTCGAACATTAATCCAAAGCTAATTCTCGTAGCCAGAGCAGGCTTCTAGCACGGCATGTCGTAGCGATAATCATTATTGTATTGGATAAATTGTATGACAGGGGGCCACGGCAAGACAAGAGGACTCGAATGGTATAAGTGCGTATTGAATCCCGTACGGAGACCTGAACAGCATTGCCACCGACATGGTGGATTGATAGCAATTGTAATCGCAGATTGATAAGGTGAAGACCGATGTGGTCGCTCTATCGCTGTTGGTATTCCTATAGCACCCTGTAAGCTCGCCATCCTTGCTCACTGTATGTGAAAAGGGGGAGCGATGTACATAACGCCCAATCCCAAATTGCTTCCGGATTGGTGAGAATTGGGCTCCCCAACTTGATGTGGGTGTACTACAAGGGCTAGAGCAGCTTTGAAGTGATGGGGGCATAGTATGTAAATCCATCCATTTGTCAACATTTGACGGGATGGAGTCAGCCTCGACCCTGTGGGAGGTCCAAGCAAGGATATTTATCACAACTCATACTTACATTGTGGAGTCGCTACCTATTTCGGGATCGCCCGCCACGCAGATGCCAATAGAATTTGCAAGCTTGGACGCTCATAACTCGATCCCACTGGAACTTGCGCAGTCATGGGTTGGGTTTCAATATCCAAATAATTCATTTAAACCCAAGAGAACAGGAAAGATGTCCGTATGGTAAAAGTACAATGCAAGAAATGCTCAATGGTGCGAACTGCCGGAGTTTCCGCCATTGCCGCCAGCACCGCCAGCACCACCGTTACCTGACCCATTAGTGGAGCCACCGTTGCCACCGTTGCCTGCATTTCCTCCGTTGCCCGAGCCTTTCGTGCTGCCACCGTTTCCACCAGAGCCGCCACTACCGCCATTGCCTGAGCCACTGGTGTTGCCACCAGAGCCGCCTGAGCCGCCATGGCCTCCGTTGCCTGAACCGCTCGTGTTGCCACCGTTTCCGCCGCTTCCACCATTGCCACCATTGCCCGAGCTTTTGGACGAGCCGCCACTGCCGCCATTCCCGGCGTTTCCACCATTGCCTGAGCCGGAAGTGCTGCCACCATTTCCACCACTTCCACCCTTGCCGCCATTGCCTGAGTCGGAGGTGTTTCCACCGCTGCCACCCTTGCCACCACTGCCGCCGTTGCCTGAGCTGTGAGTGGATCCACCGTTTCCACCGCTGCCGCCGCTGCCACCATTGCCGTGGCCGGAAGTGTTGCCTCCATTGCCACCGCTGCCGCCATTGCCGCCATTGCCGTGGCTGGAAGTAGAACCACCATTACCACCGCTGCCGCCGTTGCCGCCGTTACCGTGGCCGGAGGAGCTGCCGCCATTTCCACCGTTGCCGGCGTTTCCGCCGTTTCCGCCGGAGTGGGAAGAGCCGCCGCCAGAGTGAGAGGGCTCACCGCCACGGGCTATCGAAGAAATTATTGTGCATTTAGCTTTACTTTCTCAACACCGTAATGAATGGAGGCGCAGTTACATACCGACGATGTCACCACGGCGTTGGATCTCAGTAGGAGCAGCTCCAACGGATGCCAATAAGACAAAGGCCATGAAGGGAGTGATGAAGCGCATGTTTGATGAGGGAGTTCGTAGAGGTCGTAAGAGTGTTCGTGAAGATGGAAGAGGTTAGAAGAGGGGATGTAGCAGTGAGCTGAGGGATATGAACCGTGTTCAACCACTCGTTCTTATAGCTGACCGGTATGTCTTTGAACGTGTGTAGAGTCCCAGTGATGACCGGAGTCCGGCATGGCCTCTGACCTAATCAGCACGCAATGCATCCTAATCGAGCATAAACGCCTTCATCCGCATTGCCTTCCCAAAAATACTTGGCCGAGGGATCAACGAGGGAAAGTGGTTCATGGATGCCGGGACGAGCCTGAGTCATGTGTGGTGGTTGAACTCGTTTGCTTCGTTGTTGGACTCGAAGAAAGGCACAGGAGGTCCGACCCTTTGCAATCGCGTCGCAAGCATTTGGCGGCGCGGCGCTGGTGAATGAACATTGTTTGGTTCGCGCGGTTGATGTTCTTGAGGTTTACCAAACCCCACTCAAGAATACCATACCCCAGAAACTAGAACATCGAACTTTTTCTTGCTAATGATGTTGAACATGTGAGGATTTGCCAGATGTAGTGTTCCCAAGTTGAAGAGCCTTGGTAATATTTTCTCATTAGCACAAACTCTATTGCATGGGCACCTTCGGATCTCCGCGGTCCAAGATGTATATAGACACAGAAGACGTCGTAAAAACTAGCGCCCAGACCGACCGGTGAAATACATCGCCAACCCAGGGTTAGGTCATCGGTCACGCTCCGCGTCAATTCACTGGAAGGAGATCCAACGACGGCTCGACTAGGGGCGACTTGTGTGGGACGCCTCATTGCATGTACTTGAAAAGTTGTTCATCAGACGATAGAGCCTCCTGCCCTGGAGTGAGTCCGATCCGTTCGGTGCAAGTGCGTGAGATGGACCTTGAAGTAGCCGAGGCTCAAAATCTTAGGTGATCAGTAAGGCCTGTTTTCATCGAGCTAAAAGAAGATATTGATGACTTGAGGCGGCATCAACGGCTATAGATGTGAGAGACCTCTCCTCACAATTTGAACGTAATCAAAGGAGCGCACAAACCGCTAATTAATTCAAAACGCTCTGTAGCACACAGTTGCCATATTGTGTATAGTGTTGGCAGTGTACTTGCAGCTTTCGCTTATGTCGGGTCGACGCTTCAAGGTCTCGTAGAAACAATTACGTGAAACGCGCACATCCAAAAAAGGCGAGGCTGTGATCGCTCGTTGCGCAGGAACAAACGAGAGGGTCGCACGGCCTACTTGAGTCTTTCGAGTTCAAAAACGAGGCCAGCTGACTTCTTCCTGAGAGGAATCAATTCACTTGGCACATAGATTATTGTCGGCAAAATATGCAGATCAGGGCAGGCACCGCACACACCGGCTGGTTGCGTGCCGCCCTACCCGCAGCACTTTGCATCAATACCCGTGAACACGAGTCGGACTTGGACTTGGTCAAACTCTGCACCCATTCAAGCACATGCCGACTAGGGAGTCGTTGAATACGGGCGAAAATTTATCTCTTCCAGCGAATAGAAATGACCCAGTTCGTGGCCTAACCTTGGGTCAGTGATACGGTCAGTCCAGACACTAGTTTCCACGACGGGCTGTACAGTGTATGGACACTATGTCTTCTACGTAAATATGCATCTACGAACCGGCCGTGGGCACCCGAAGGGGCCCATGCGATAGAGTTTGTCTTGAATGGGGATATTACCAAGTCCCTGCAACTTGTGACCATCGCTTCCGGCCTCAAATGTTTTACATCATTAGTCAACGCAGGAAAGTTGCATGTTCTAATTTTCCGGGGTGCGTTCTGGATGGCATTCTGAGCGGGGTCCGTTAAAACCGTTCCTCGGGAACATTAGGCTTCAACAAACACAACACACCGCGCGAACCGAAAGATCGTCTTTCACCGGCGCCGCCACATGCGTAAGCGATTGCAAGGGTCGGATGACCTACTCGTGCCTTTCTTCGAGTCCAAAAACGAGGTGCACATGACTCAGGCTCGTCCGGCATCGACAAACCACTTTTCCCTCGTTCTATTTTCGGGAAGGCAATGCCGATGAGGGCGTCTATGCTCGATTGGGATGCATTGCGTGCTGGTTAGGTCAGACCATGCCGGATTCTGGTCATCACTGGGACTCTACACACGTTCAAAGACATACCGGTCAGCTATAAGAGGGAGCCGTTGAACACGGTTCATATCCCTCAGCTCACTGTTACATCCACTCTTACATCCTCTCCCATCCTTACGAACACTCTTACGACCTCTACGAACTCCCTCATCAAACATGCGCTTCATCACTCCTTTCATGGCCTTTGTCTTATTGGCATCCGTTGGAGCTGCTCCTACTGAGATCCAACGCCGTGGTGACATCGTCGGTATGTAACCGCACCTCCATTCATTACGGTGTTGAGAAAGTAAAGCTAAATGTACAATAATGTCATCAATAGCCCGTGGCGGTGAGCCCTCTCACTCTGGCGGCGGCTCCTCCCACTCCGGCGGAAACGGCGGAAACGCTGGAAACGGTGGAAATGGCGGCAGCTCCTCCAGCCACGGTAACGGCGGCAACGGTGGCGGCGGTGGCAACGGCGGATCCACTTCCAGCCACGGAAACGGCGGCAATGGCGGCAGCGGTGGCAATGGAGGCAACACTTCCGGCCACGGCAATGGTGGCAGCGGCGGCAGCGGCGGAAACGGCGGATCCACTCACAGCTCAGGCGACGGCGGTAGCGGTGGCAAGGGTGGTAGCGGTGGCAACACCTCCGGCTCAGGCAATGGCGGCAAGGGTGGAAATGGTGGAAATGGTGGCAGCACTTCCGGCTCAGGCAACGGTGGAAACGCCGGGAATGGCGGCAGTGGCGGCTCATCCAAAAGCTCAGGCAACGGCGGCTCTGGTGGAAGCGGTGGAAACGGTGGTAACACAAGCGGTTCAGGCAACGGAGGCCATGGCGGCTCAGGCGGCTCTGGTGGCAACACCAGTGGCTCAGGCAATGGCGGCAATGGCGGCTCCGGTGGAAACGGTGGCAGCACGAAAGGCTCGGGCAATGGAGGAAACGCGGGCAACGGCGGAAACGGTGGCTCCACCAATGGGTCAGGTAACGGTGGTGCTGGCGGTGCTGGCGGCAATGGTGGAAACTCCGGCAGTTCGCATCATTGAACATTTCTTGCATTGTATTTTTACCATACGGACATCTTTCCTGTTCTCTGGGATTTAAATGGATTATTTCGATTTTGAAACCTACATCATGCCTGCGCAAGTTCCTGTGGGACTGAGTGGCGAGCGTTCAAGCTTGCAAGTTCCATAGTCGATCAGGGCCTACGTCTATTTGGCATCTATGCGACGGGTGATCCCGAAATAAGTAGTGACTTATCCGTCTCTACGACGTAAGAGTGAGTTGTGATAGATATCCTTGCTTGGACCTTCCACTGGGTAGAGCCCGCCACATATCGATCGATGGACACAAGTGAAGCTGGTTGTTGATAAATACAGGGTCTACGCAGAACAAACATGGCGTCAGTTGATGGTTCGGAGAGGATGGGGATATCTGCTACCAATTAGGTTTTGGCTCGCTGTATTGCACTGTCGATCACCAAGCTGATAAGCTGGTCGTAGTCGATTCCGTATATTTTAGCCGTCACCGGGAGATCGGAGTAACCCTCTGTTAGGCCAGGTATTGGGTTGATCTAGCACGGCATCAGATCAAGGGTTGGGTACGACCGGACCTTGCTCCAGTGGCGGTGCTGGGATGCATACCTCCATCACAAACGGCTGTCCACCTGGTCCCTGGCGGTCAAACCTGGTATCGACGCGGGCAATGTCATGAAAACTAAGTGCTTTGTATGCAGCAAGAGCCATCGCGCAAGCTTTGGCGGTGAGAGGCTTACTCAAGTCGATCGCGGTATCACTGTGGTCTGCCCACAAATCTGGACCTGTCATCTTCCTTTCAAAGGACTGAAAGTCTTCATCCGTGTCCCTCACGTGGCCCCCATACTTCGCTTCCCTCGCACCAAACACATGCGCCTCTGAACCTGTACCTAGGATGGATATAGTCATTTCGTTTCCAGAGAGGAATTTTTCAATCAGGATTTCTTGTTCAGGGAAGCGCGCTCGAAGGCTCTGTACCACTGGCTCGAGATCGGGTGCAGACGTGATCTTGTTCGCTTTGGAGATCCCCTTGCTACTCCCTTCGGCCGTGGGTTTTACGAAGAGAGGAAATTGAGCGAGAGCTTTTGAATGTGGTGGCGCTGAAATAGCTGACTGTGCTGGTGTCGTATCTGTCGATAGGGGCGACGAATCTAGCGACCTGAAAATCGTATATGGAGCCGTCGGAATGCCATGATAACCTAGGACTATCTTTGGAGTCTCCATTAAGTCGACATCAACATCGAGTCCGCAAAATCACGCGCTGACCTTTGCAAGTGCTTTGTCGTGGACCTTAGCGAGCGTGGCTGAATCCGAGAAGGTAAAGTTGATCACTAACAGCTATTGTGTCGGCAGGTATTCGACGAACGGGCGGCGTAGGTGCTCACCAAAGGCTTCCAGCAAAGCTGGCACCCGTGATTCGCGTCCAGCTGAGAGCCCTCGCCATCCTTCGCTTATGTTAAATACCAGATCCCAACCAGGAGATGGGCTCTGTGCCAGCCTTTTCACTAGAGCTTGGATATCTCCGACCATGTCTACTTCGTGCCCGAGCTTTCGTAGTGTCTCAGAAATGTTGTTGATCGAGTTGTCGTCTAACTCAGCACAAGCTTCGTATGGATAACCTTGTGCCATGTATACACTTCATTGCTCAAATTTCATAGCGATCTCGAGTGAGGGCTGCTCGATTGACATACTTGGAGGAGGCGAAGGATGATAAGAGGGAAGATCTGATTGCCCTGCACGCAAACCAGATTGACCGTTAAGTCCGATATCAATCGCAGAGTCCCCAAGTACAAATCGCAGCGGCGGCAAGCGTCAGTCCCCGATTCTACCATCTTGACTTGCTCGGGCTTGCCTACGGGTCGCCCCCGTGCTTCGATAGTAGACATAAAATAATCTTTGGTTTTGCGGTAATAGTTCGCCCTCACGGGATAGCTTGCATCTCCTGACCTTTTAGTTCGCTTTCCTTTGCAACTGGGCACAAAGCGGACCAAACAATTCAGCGTACAGCTCCTACATCGCCCCTCAATCTTCCACAGACGAGACGTTATATTTGCTAGATCCACGCTTTTTTCGCGAGTCTGGGCGCGGGTTTGACGGGCGTTTCGACCGCTTACACTACGGTCTGACAAGGCCTTCTTTAGTACGTAGAATCGGGGAAGGTTCGTCTATGACTCAACCCCAGGATTTTATAATTGAAGTAAAATGGACATCCTTCACATATAGTTTGCATCACTGGATGTTGATAATACCGCTTTGTTCAACAGACCTTCCCGATAATGTAATATCTCGGGAAATTAAACTGGGTTTATAAGACTTTTGGGTCAATGAGAGTTAAAGGGCGACCATTACAGTCTGGCAACCTATGTAGAATCGAAAACATCACAATACTAATTCAAGGTGGATCCATGGGCACGAAGCGTTGGACATCCCAAGTGAGAAAGACCTTTTTGGTCTGTGCAACTGCCTGCCAGCCGCTTCGCTGCTTCTGTGAACAATCTCACCGTTTCCTCGTCGCTTCCCCGCAGCTCTACAATTTCTCGATCCGCGCCCAGCTGAGCACCCCCGCCATCCCTTGCACACATTAAACACCTGACCGTACCTAGGGATGGGTCCTGTAGCGGCCTTTTCACTAGAACCTGGATAACTCCAATCATGATTACGTCGTACTTGAGCTTTGGGAAAGGCTGGGTCTCGCCTCTGCTTCGACGACCGTTTTCAAAACAGTAGATTCTACTATAGAGAATGATGTGTTGTCATTTTTAGTGACACCCCAATGTGCATTTCCAGCAGCGAGACTTAAACAGACAAGTGTAGTGTTCGGTTCTTGGCGAATCATTCCCCGAAGACCCTGGGAGACGTGAGTTAGAACCTCGCATCAAAGGAATAATGAGCTTATAGGTGGCCCAAGTAATACCCACTTTTCTTCACTACACCTTAGTGGTTATGTCTGCCACAGTGATTGGTTTATTGTATATTACGATGACCTGAATCTCTAATTAGTTGGGGTAATAAAAAGGCCGAATACCACCACAGGGCATAGTCCAATATATAGTTGACAACAGCCCAAAGGCACTTGGCCGCTGAGAAGGTCGGGAGAGGGGTCATGGGGACCCGCGACTGATATTCAAGAGGTGTGGTGGGATTGGTAATAATCGCTAACTACGGGCAATATGGGAAATCTACATACCCCGCTACACCACACGCCATCGATCCGGCCAATATGGTGAGATGAACGCAGCAGAAGCAGAGGGAGCTCGAGCACGATGGTGCATTGAAAGATGGGTAGGATTAGATCTGGCCTCTAGACTCGGCGGTGTAGCAGATGGGCGAGCACCGATGGGCAAATGAACTCCAAGAGATTTGGGAAGGTCAAAGAAGCTGCCAGCAGTGGCAAGGTGGTGAAACAAAAGCTGAGTGGATCGCACATCGAGGCTGTCATCGAGTAGTCATAAACCTATGTTTCAGAACTTTTGAATCAAAAGGTTCTGGTTGTTGCCACACAAGCGCAACGTGACTTGGAGCGACACATAAGCTTACGACACGGAAAAGAGAGCTGGCACAACCATTGGTTCCTAGGAGGGCGGACGGGGACGCCAAGAGATGAGGTCATAGGTCGAGAGCACTCTTTCCGGGACTCGTTCGGTAATTGGCCTTGGTCCCATCCCCACGCAGCGAATATTAATTCGGTCCTCTTAGTAGTTAATCTTGACAGTCGGAGTGGGCTTCTAAGATGCGCAGTAAAACACGTCGGATTATTGTTACGGATAGCAGGAGACGGACGGTAAGGCAAGAGGAGTAAGTGTCTAGTATGGAGACATGAACAACATTACCGCATGGCGAATCGCAAGTGTACTCACAGATAGCCAAGGCGATGGCCGATGTAGCGGCTCTACTGCCTCTGCTGCGGAGAGTGGTAGTCCTCTAGCACTTGATGAGCTTGCCATCCTTTCTCACCGTATGTGAAAGGAAGTGTGGGGAACAGTGATGCATAGAACGCGGTAATCCCAAATTCGGTGAGGATTAGGACTTGATCTACCACAGAGTTATCAAAAGCTTGAGCAGTCATAATTCAATCCCACAGGAGTTTGCGCAGAGCACGGTATAGGTTTCAAAATCGAAATAATCCATTTAAATCCCGGAGAACAGGGAAGATGTCCGTACGATAGATGTACAATGTAAGAAATGTTCAATGATGCGAACTGCCGGAGTTTCCGCCATTGCCGCCAGCACCGCCAGCACCACCGTTACCTGAGCCGGAGGTGGATCCACCATTTCCGCCGTTGCCTGCGTTTCCACCGTTGCCTGAGCCTTTCGTGCTGCCACCGTTTCCACCGGAGCCGCCATTGCCGCCATCGCCTGAGCCACTGGTGTTGCCACCAGAGCCGCCTGAGCCTCCGTGGCCACCGTTGCCTGAGCCGCTGGTGTTGCCACCGTTTCCACCGTTTCCACCCTTGCCACCGTCGCCGGAGCCATGAGAGCTGCCACCCCAGGAATTGCCGACGGAGCTGCCTCCGTTGCCACCTTTGCCACCACCCCCACCGTTGCCCGAGCCGGAAGTGCTGCCGCCGTTGCCACCCTTGCCGCCACTGCCGCCGTTGCCGGAGGTGTGGGTGGATCCACCGTTTCCACCGCCGCCGCCGCTGCCACCATTGCCGTGGCCGGAGGTGTTGCCACCGTTTCCACCGCTGCCGCCGTTTCCGCCGTTGCCATGGCCGGAAGAGCTGCCACCGTTTCCACCGTTTCCAGCGTTTCCGCCGTTTCCGCCGGAGTGGGAGGGGCCGCCACCAGAGTGAGAGGGTTCACCGCCACGGGCTATGAGATTATTGTACATTTAGCTTCACATTCCGAACACCGTAGTGAATATAGGTGTGGGTACGTACCGACGATGTCACTACGACGTTCTGTAGGAGCAGCTCCGACGGATGCCAATAGGACAAAGGCCATGAAGGGAGTGATGAAGCGCATGATTGATGAGAGTGTTCGTAGAGGTCGTAAGAGTGTTCGTGAGGATGGAAGAGGGGATTGTAGCAGTGAGCTGAGGAATATGAACCGCGTTGATCGACTCCCTCTTATAGTCCATTGGCATGTCTTTGAACGTGCCTAGAGTCCCAGTGATGACCGGAGTCCGGCATACCCTCTGACCTATTCGGCACGCAATCCATCCCCAATCGAGCGTAAACGCCCGCCTGATGTAGATGTTTGAATCGGCTTCCCCGAAATAGAAACCTGGCAAAGGGATCAACTGAGGGAGGGGCGGTTGATAAGGTGGATCCCGCGGTGACGAGGCGGGGTGTGTAGTTCCAGCCGATCTGGTCTGCCTCGTTTTTGGACTCGAAGAAAGGCACGAGCCCTTCGGTCCTGCTGCCTCGGTCGGGTTCCGCTCTGATTTTATTTGATTAAAATGTTCGACACTAAGCATCGTGCCGATGGTTCTGCCTGAAAATGTGGTCAACACCGACCAAAGTAGTCGTACGCGTGCTTAATTGGGAGTATGGACGACGGACGGCTAATGATGTCAATTATGTGTGCGCAAGTTGAAGGCTCGGTGATATCCCCATCCGGAAAAACTCTATCGCATGTCGGGTAGGTCCATGAATGGTGTGGGCAGAGTTATCCAATCGAGTCCGAGTCATGTTCGTGGGCATGCCAAGAACCCTGAGAAGCACGCAATTTGTCGGAATCTGTGCCTGTCCTGATCTGCGTGTTCTTTGTTGCCGTGCCGAAAATAACCCGCCCACGCCAAGTGAATGGATGCCGCGCGAAGTGAGTTGATCGGCCTCGTTTCTAGACTCGCAAAGGCCTTGCGACCCTTGGCAAACATGTGACCGGCGATCACAGCCTCACCTTTTTTGGGTGTTCGATCCTTCAAGACGTCATTCTACCATGATCAAGCGCCGAACCGCATCATCCAAACTGTATGTGGCGTAAGCGAAAGCTGCGGGAGGCCCGAGCACACTGTCAGCACTATGCCAATTGTCTGGTACCAAGCGTCTTGTATTGATTGACGGCCTGCGCACATTTGCTCCTTCAAGCACGTTCGAACTGCGAGTAGAGCGGCCTCGCACATCTATAGCCGTTTGACGCCGCTTCAAGTCATTAAATCTTCTTTTAGTTTGATGAACGTGGGCCTGATTGATCACCTGAGATGTTGGTACTTTGCCTCGCGCGCTCAAACCCCAATTTGGGATCCAGCCACCACATTGATGCCATCCATCCGCTTCAACGTTCATCTCACGCACCTGCCTACACCGAACAGATCACACTCACTTCAGGGCGGGAGCTCTATCGTTTTTGTCTTATGAGTAACCTTTCAGGTACATGCAATGAGGCGACTCACACATGCTCCTGGCCCAGCGGCCATTCGACGTGAGTGCCAATGTGTTGGACTTCTACAACGGAGATCGTGGGGTATGACATGGGTTCAGAAGGCTTCCAGAAATGAAGCGGCTCAATGATCTGATGATCTGGAGAGTTCAAAACACCCACCTACGCAAGCAATATAATAAACACCTCCCAGGCTAATTACGGATGCGTTGGTTTCGGGATTCGTGCCGACTCATTGCGACCAAGTCCGCGGCTCCTGTGCCAACCGAATTTGTCTGATCCCTCGGTCATCTGTGGGGACTACATCGCCGACCGCCCTGCTCTTTACCCAAGTTTGGAAAAGAGAGCCATCCGGATCTATTGGCCTACATCACTGCCGAAGACAAGAAAGCAGTGACTTCAGGGCCGAATGTATGGGGTATTCGCGACCAGATGACCTTCGAGCGCAGCGTGAGGTGAGGTCAATGTCGCGCAATTATCTCAAGGATGCAAAAAGTGCTCTAAGCCATCTTTGGGGACAGCTATTTCGGTGAAGACGAATGGCGTGCACTTCAAGTACCGGAGAACCAAGTCTGATGCAAGGGCATACTATGGGCTTCAGCGATTTAATCATACAGTGCGAGCCGTTAAACCGACCAGTGGGGACCAGCAAATGGATCATATTATCGATTTTGTGTCATCAACCCCATGCCATCTCAAGGTCGCGGGGGACGCGTCCGCAGATCCGATCAATCCTATTGTTAACAAAGAACTCGCTGTGATCGTTGTTCCCGATGCTGCACCACTCTTCAACCCTGTTTCAGATCGTGTGACAAGCCGCTTCAATGTCGATGGATGTGGTGATCCCCATCGAGAGGCGACCTGGGTAGAGGGTAGAGTGGGGAACGCGATATGGGACCCAACTACAAATGTTGGTGGCTCTACTCTAACCGTCACATATATGCCACTGAAAATAAAAATACATTTGCGCGACGGCCACACAAAACGTTTGCATAAGATCAGATACAATCGCTTGCGCAAAGACAACAACAACGCTCGCATAATGCAGATAATTCGCGAATTCTGCCCTATCTGCTGCTAGAGTTACGGTGACCAGTCATCCATAATGGTTATATCAATAAGAGACAAGATATCCATTTTAGCTTCTGGGCGCGCCTGTTATGTTGAACATTATTTCACATTTCAGCCGGATCGCCAAATATCGAACAGTGTTGGGTGCAAGTCGCTGTCCCAAAAAGATTGAAGGCTATAACCTTCCCGTGCATCGCAAGCTGCGAGCTCTCAGTTCTTCAGACCATTGGAAAGATCAGATGTCCAAAGGGAGGTGACGGGTTGTGGTTTTGTGGTCAATGAGTGCGAGAGAGTGGCCGGGCAATGACCTCACATTTAGTGATATCTGCCTCAGTGACGGCTGATCGACTCGTTCGTACCGTCTGGATGGAGGTCTGATGGCCCAGTTAACGACAACCCAAAGCACTTGGTCGTACGTCGTCGATCCACCCAACACGAATGGGAAAGTAAAATAAACGTAGCGGAAGGGCAGAGGTCGGGTGCACAATTATACATTTGGACAATGGGTGGGATCGAGCCTAGCCTAGGCCTCGACGGTGCAACACATGGGCGAGCGTTGATCAATGGACGAACCCCGAAAATTTTTCGGAAGGTCAAATAAGTTGCTAGAAGCCCGGAGAACGGTAATGCGGTAAACAAGTGGATCGCCCGTCGAAGGTCTCGTCGAGTAGTAGTATACTTATATCTCAACAAAATGGCAACATCTCTGAAGAGCCTTCACGCTGCTATAATAAGCTTTAGCTCCACAACCACGCGTCGAATATTCGAATATTAACTCGATGCATCCGAACCCCTCATTCGTAGTGAATCTCCATAGCTGCAGCGCTTCGAGCATGCGCAACACAACATGTCATGGCAACAATTGTTATTGTTATAGCTAACATTGGATGACAGGAAACCGAAAGCAAGACTAGGGGACCCGAGTGGTGTCAGTGTGTATTGAATCCTGTACGGAGACCTGGACAGCATTGTCTCCGACATGGTGGATTATAGCAACTATAATCGCAGATAGCTAAAGTGGTGGTCGATTTGGTCGCCCTGATCCCACAGAGTCAGTTCAGCGTTAAATTGGCGAGATACAGTCAGCTCCAAACCGGCAGCAGGGCCAAGTCATTAGCTATATCGAGATCGGCCAACAGGAAACCGTTAAATGAATGTTTGATCACCAAACTCGTTGGCACTGAGACTCCACGCATTGGCACTGAAATCTGTGTAGGCGCAGTTTGGCGATTTAATACCCGTATAATTCATTTTAAACCAAAAAAGAACAGGAAAGGTGTCCGTATAGAAGAAGTGCAATGGAAGAAAAGTAGGGAAGCGTCAATGTTCAGGCCAGCCACTACTCCAACAATGCGCAACTTGTTTAGTGATGTCCACCGACGTTTCCGCCGTTGCCACCAGCTCCGCCAGCACCACCGTTGCCTGAGCCGTTAGTGGAGCCACCGTTTCCACCATTGCCTGCGTTTCCACCATCGCCATTGCCGCTTGTGTTGCCACCGTTTCCACCATGGCCGCCGGCGCCGCCGTTGCCTGAGCCGCTCGTGTTGCCACCAGAGCCGCCAGAGCCACCGTGGCCTCCGTCGCCCTTGCCGCTCGTGTTGCCACCATTTCCACCACCTCCACCAGCGCCGCCGGTGCCAGAGCCATGGGAGTTGCCACCGCTGCCACCATTGCCGGCGTTTCCTCCATCGCCCTTGCCGATCGTGCTGCCACCATTTCCACCGCTCCCACCCTTGCCGCCGTTGCCAGAGCCAGAGGTGTAGCCGCCGCTGCCACCCTTGCCACCGTTGCCGCCGTCGCCTGAGCTGTGAGTGGATCCACCGTTTCCACCGCTGCCACCGCCGCCACCATTGCCATGACCGGAGGTGTTACCGCCGCTGCCGCCGCTGCCGCCATTGCCGCCGTTGCCTGAGCTGTGAGTGGATCCGCCATTGCCACCGCTGCCGCCACTTCCACCGTTGCCGTGTCCGAAAGAGCTGCCGCCGTTTCCACCGTTCCCGGCATTACCACCGTGTCCACTGGAATGAGAGGGACCGCCACGGGCTATGAATAAGGATATTGTACGTTTAGCTTCGCTTTCCTAATATTATAGCGAATGAGATGTGGGTACTTACCGACGATGTCACCACGACGTTCAGTAGGGGCGGCTCCAACGGATGCCAACAAGACAAAGGCCATGAGGGGAGTGATGAATCGCATGATTGATGAGAGAGTTCGTAGAAGTCGTAAAAGTGTTCGTGGGGATGGAAGTGGCTGGAAGAGAGGATGTAGCAGTGAGCTGAGAAATATGTACCGTGTTCGACGACTCCCTCTTATACTGGAGCGGCACGTCTTTGAACGTGTCCAGAGTTGACCGAACCCAGCCTGCGGTGTATCTCAATCGAGCATAGACGCCCGCCTGATTTGCATGTTTGAATTGACTTCCCAAAAATGGACTTGGTAAAGGGATCGACGAGGGAAAGTCCTTGCGCTGGTGAGAAGGACGAGCCTTGCCCGATTGTGTGGGTTTGTTCCGCCTCGTTTTTGGACACGAAGAAAGGCACAGGTAGATTATCCGACCCTTTGCGCACGGCGGTGCTGGTCGTTCGGATTCGGCATGTTCGGCGCCAAGCATCGGTTTTAACGGAGATAGAAAATACCACCAAGTGGACGACAAACTCTGCAGTGCTGAAGGTGATATCACCATTCTAGACAAGCTCCATCGCATGGACTCCCTTCGCAAACACGGTGTCGGAACTCGGTCACCGACTGGGGTCAGGTCAGGGATCACAATCGCGATGCACTGGAAAGGGGATGTACCAATTTTGTCGTATTCAATGCATGTCTCTGAATGTAGTCAGGCGGCAATGACTCAATCAGTCCAAATCGAGCCCCAGGTGCCTGATTTACT
Organism: Tulasnella sp. JGI-2019a; assembly: GCA_019633535.1. Lineage (NCBI taxonomy): Eukaryota > Fungi > Basidiomycota > Agaricomycetes > Cantharellales > Tulasnellaceae > Tulasnella sp. JGI-2019a. Next base: position 268,001 of record WSUE01000013.1, read on the forward strand.
TGCCGTGCCGAAAATAACCTGTCAAGTATATTGACGACCGCGGGAATTGAATTGCTCGCGAACAATCCTTGGCGACCCTGCGAGATCGTCTGTTCCTGCAACATGTGATGGACGATCACAGCCTCACCTTTTTCGGACGTGCACCGTGATGTTTCATTCTACGTTGATGCCCTCATCTGAAGTCTATGTGGCGTAAATGAAAGCCCTACTCTACACAGTGAAGCAATTATCCGCTGATTGCCGGCTTGCACAATTCTTGCGCGGATTTCTGGCGGTGAGCAGAACGGCCTCTCACATCTATAGCCGTGAATGCCGCCTGAAGTCGCCAAAGATCTTGAAAGTGGGGCTTATCGATCACCTGAGATGAGTTCAACACCTACCACATTGATGTCATCCGGCTGCCTCAAGGTTCATCCCACGAACGGATCAATCCTCAGGACGGGAGCTCCATCATTTGTCTGATGACCTTTCAGGTACGTGCAACGAGGCGATTCACGCAAGTTGTCGAGCCGCCATTCGGCCTGACCGTTGAACTTCTAACGAAAGTCGTGGGGTACGGCCTGGGTTCAGAAGGCTTCCAGAAACGAAGCGACCCAATGACCAGATGACCTCGCTCACCACACACACGCACGCAAGCGGACTCCCGAGCCAATTATGGATGCGTAGCTCCTCGAACCGCTCATTGTTCGAACCGCTCATTCCGACCCCTGAGTACGCGGCTTCTGTGCCAAGTCTGATCCACCCATCTGTGTGAACACCGCGTAAGTTCAAATCCGGGGGCTCTGTACGCAATCATAGAAAAAGAGTGCCATCCGGCCTGAACCATCGCCGAAGGCTAGAAGACGGGCAGTGTCGTCAGGGGCGAACATATGGCATAGTCGTGACCTTCAGATGACCTTACTTCGACTGCGGGGTCTCACCATCATTTCAAAGATGTAAATAGTGACCTAAGCTGTCTTTGAGGACTTGTATTGCGGCGAAGACGAAGAACGGGCCCGTCAAGTACCCGGCATCCCTCCATCGGAGAGCCAACCCACTAGCCAATAAGGACGACGTCGCATTAAGACGGCGGAGAGGACCATGTACCCCGCAACTCACCGCTCCGTACTCTCAACGAGGTGGGAGAATGGTGTGGAAAAACGACATCTTCGGCGTCTAGCAGCCCCACATAGCATAAACTCAGAGTCATCCATTCCCGTCTCATTTGAATCATCAAGGCCCCCACGCAAACTCCACTTGAAGCGAGGGAAGACAACGTTTGTCATTTAGCGCGGGTGGGTTCAGGGAGGAGGGCAAGGTTGTGTTCGATGTACGTGTGGATGTCTGACTTCGCTTCGAAGGGTCGTCGGTCTCTGAATTCGTGTAGTACCCTCGTTCCCAATCGATACATCGCTTCGGCCACGGGATGGACGCATATAGGACAAAGTCAGAAGCTGGGTACAATGTGATAGTGCGTCTTGACCAGATTGAGCTTTGATGGCTCCTTTTGGGTGTAAGCTCACCGAGCGATCGATTGATGCTGAATGTGGGGTACTGCTGACCCTCCGCGTTGTCATGGGTCGTTTGTCGATTAGCATCACTGTCAAGTCGGCGAGGGGAGGCCAGTGGAATACCGATCGAGTCAATGCGAGGATATGTCGTGGCATGGGTCGTGGGAATCGGAAGTGGCCTGCCAATTTCCTTTGAGCTTCCCAAAACCCATCCTCGCACTATGGACGAGGGCAACCTCTATAGCAATACCTCTTGCCATTTCACAAAACACTGCACGAATATCGCTTTCACCGCCGCACCACGAACGGATGTCTGGGTCTATGCTAGCGACCACACCTTGTTACTTCATATGCAAGGAACATAACTCCAATGTATTGATACCGATCCCAAGCTGCACGTTGATCCCGAGCCGTCGAACTTCGTACCCGTTGGAAGGGTACCTCAGCTCCTTCGTCGATTCTAACGTGCCGCTGCTGGTTCCCCGAGGCTGCACTTTTAACACCATTCCGAGATACCTGCTGGCGAAACACTTCGACGATTACGGGTCCCGTTTTCGTGGTTCCTATCGCGGTCATTTTTTTCGAGGGATCAGATCCGCCATGTGCATCCCCTTCCGGCAGGATGACATGCGAACTGCGCGACAAGTTTCGCCCTAAACCAACCTTGGTTGAAAATGACAAGGGACTCGTTCTATAACTGTAAGTATACATGTTGACTGTGAAAAGTACGCCGCCTATTGCAATCTCCGGGCTGTCTGGCGCTATACTATATCCTGGAGTAACTACCGAGGTATGTATTCTCCATTTTCTCCAGTTGATGTAAGCCATACATTATTTGTTTCATCTCCAAGTCCTGGCCGTCTGCTATGTTGGTATTTCCCTCAAGTTTGACTCACCGTTGTCGTTGTATAGCATTACGTGGCTAAGTTGTATCCCCGACGTAGACTTTCCGCAGCCTTCAGCCGTTTCGCAACATGGTGGGTTACTGGGTCAGTTACCAATGGCCTAGAGGCTCAGTAAGTGCATCTAGTGTCCATGGCCATCTTCTTTGGGGAGCGCTCGGGTCTTATTCTCATAGATCTGTTGGCTAGCTTAACAGGAATGTATGTGCGGCAGCGTGGCTCATGAATAATTCAGAGGCCTTCGACACGGTAAAGGCAACCCGCACGACCTGATTGGGTCCCGGAAAGACTAGCAAGAAGCGTGGTCAGAAGCATAGGGAAAGTGAGCTAGACCTGCATAAGATAATCTGGAGCATGATGGATCCCATGTCACCATAAGTGGTACTTTTTCGGGACTCGATGACGCTCTTTAAGACCTAGTTATACCCACCTTGAATGGTAATTTGGGCCTCGGTGTCGCTACTTCTACGTACCTTGATACCCAGAGCGGGCCCCTCACTTACGCAGCACAAAGCGGCAATGGCCCTTGTCGATATAAATAACTTCGGATGGCGGTGGACTTGGTCGTTCTGCCGCTGCGGGATAGAAGGGAAGTCATATAGTACTGTTGTGGAGTGCCATCTTTGCTCAAATCCGTAAGTTGTCCACCGAATGTACAAACACAGTATTTAGGTGCTTCAACCAATAGCAATGCGTAGAACGCCCTTTGCCAGTTCCAGAACTTGTATTCGCCTTCGGGACCGGTGAGAATCCCGACTTGACATGTGTATGCTACAGGGAGCACCGTTGAATCGGTGGAGCGTAGTGTGGGAATCTATTCATCCGCTATCGATCGTGTCGATATTTTAACCTGAGCAGTAAGTACACGTGTCCAGTTGGCGATTCAAACTTGTTCGGAAAGTATCATATCATGTGCGTGGACTTACCAGATTTTCGATGTGTGGGCTCTAGCTGACAACGTTGGGAATCACTAACGACGGGATGCAAGTAGAAGACGAGTGATGAGAGAGACATTATCTATCTAGTTTTTCTCCCCTCTCGTCGATGACGCGTCACCGGATGTTGTTGGATGAGGTGGCCCACCTCCAAGACAAGATCTACGCGATAATCTCTTCAGTTGTAGCAGGACGAGCGAGAAGCTGCGGGCATAAAGCATGAAACGCCCTCGAGACGCCCATACTTCCATCCGAGCAGGGATCTACAAACTTAGGTATCAAATGACGCAACAAATAACATCAGAGCATGAGAGGCCGCATGGTGCCCGGATACATGCTTTGTTGGTGAGCTCGCGATAAGGATCGACGTCAGTAAGACTGCTCATAGCCTTGCCCAGATCGCCAAATCCCTCCGATAGAGCACACTGACGACATCTATGTAGTTGCTCTTTGGGCAACCGCATGAGCAGCTGACCCAGGGTGAGGTCGATCAGTAGTTCTATAAAGAACGGGCATGTGTGGAATGAACCTTGAATCAGTCTATTTAAAATTCAGTGGTGCATTGGCTGCATGATCAATCTGGGGCCAGCACGAGTAAGGCAATACGCAGAAGGTGGTTTCGGCTGATCGGCTATGGATGCAAATGGCCGTTCCTCTCTGAATCGATCAAGTATATCTGTAAAGACCAATATGTGCGAGCTATTGGTGAATATGAGATGCTTGGTATTGGTTACACAATACGAGGTTTTATTGTTTCTGATGTTAAGTGAACGATTGAACATCGAGTGTAAACAAACAACAGAATGCACTGCCAACAGAATCTAACCAGTGCCACCGGGCGTGTCTGGGCTGCCGCGAACGGCCGAACGGGCCTTTGCCCAAGCCTATCCAAGTCCAAAACGAGGCTGACCGGGTCAGCTGGAACTACACATGACAGCGAAATCGACTCGTCCGCCACTTTTTCCCCCGTTGATGCCACCTTCGCCAAATGACTTGGCAGGTGATTTTCTGGGGAGGTAACTCAAACATGCAGATCATAGCGGGCGTTTATGCTCCATTAGGATAGATTGTACGCAGATCAGGTCAGAGGGCATGCTCCCCAGCTATAAGAGGATGGCATGGAATGCGATTGATATCTCTCAACACATCATCTGGTGTTACATCCCTTCTTACATCCCCTCTCGTCCTTACGACCACCCTTACGAACTCTCACTTATCATGCGCTTCTTTATCACCCCCCTCATCGCCTTGGGCTTACTTGCGACCATTGGAGCCGCTCCTGTCGAAGTGAGCGTCCAACGTCGTGGTGGCGGTCCTCCTCAATGCTGTACGTAACCCTCACCCCCCGTTCGCTATTGACTCCGTGAAATTGAAAGCTGGATATACTCCAACCATCATGAATAGATGGCAGGGACTGCTATCACCACGGAAACGGCGGCAACGGCGGAAATGGTGGCAACGGTGGCAACTCTTATGGACATGGCAATGGTGGCAACGGTGGCGGTGGAGGCAACGGCGGAGCCGCTCACAGCTCGGGTAACGGAGGCAATGGCGGTAACGGCGGTGGGGGCGGCAACTCTTACGGTTGGGGCAATGGGGGCAATGGTGGCAAGGGTGGAAACGGAGGCCCGTCATACAGTTCAGGCAGCGGCGGTGGAGGCGGAGACGGTGGTCGTGGCGGAAGTGCTAGCGGCTCTGGCAATGGAGGAAACGGTGGTAATGGCGGTAATGGCGGCGCAGCTCACGGACCTGGAGGAGGCGGAGGCGGAGGCGCTGGCGGTGATGGTGGCAACTCCCATGGCCCGGGCAATGGTGGCAATGGTGGCGGCGGTGGCAACGGCGGCTCGTCTTACAGCACTGGCGCAGGCGGAGGTGGAGGGGGAGGAGGAAACGGCGGCAACTCGAACGGCAAGGGCAATGGAGGAAACGGCGGCACCGGTGGCAACGGCGGAAACTCTTATGGTTCAGGCAATGGTGGCAACGGTGGCAGCGCAGGAAATGGTGGAAACGCTAATGGCAATGGAAACGGAGGCAATGGTGGAAACGGTGGAAACGGCGGCGCCACTAGTGGCTCAGGCAATGGCGGTAATGGCGGAGCAGGCGGTAATGGCGGAAACTCCTCCTAAACAGATCGCTAGTCGTTGCCGTAGCGGATGCCCGAAATATGGACACTTTTGCATCCCCTACATGCATTCATTTGTGCTTCTCCCACTAGGACATCTTCCCTTCTTGTTCTCTTTGATTTGAACACATGATATGGATTATACTTGAACACACATGATCCCCGCACATCGAAAAAGAACTTCCTGTGTGAGTATGGTTTCCAACTTGGAAGATGAGGTCGTCTGACTTGATGGGTTGCGACTAGTGTTCGGAGAAAAATGCCGCGAGCTATTAATGGAAGGGTGCCGATGATGATGTTAATCGCAGGCGATAAATGGTGATTTATTCGGGGACGCAAAAATTAGGGATGGCAAAAAATGCACAAATACTAGGCAAGGGTCAGCATAGCATAGGGCTACCCATGGAATCATTTTGGATATCTTCGTCGGCATCGCGCTTTCGTCGCTTCCCATCCGAGTGTTCAGCTCCCAGTGTGTATGCACATGATTAGATTAATCGCAATTAATCGCATCCATATTTTGGGGGCCTCGGATAGGAATGGATAAATAGCGTTATTTTTCGCTATTTTTCGCATCGCAGCGATTGATTCTGGATTTTTCTCCGAAAACTAGTTGTGAGAGCTGCGGTGGATCAGAACTTCGCAAGGACCTCGCGATTATTATACTCGTATAACGGCGGCAGCACGAGATAACACTTGCTCTTAGGAGAAATGCTAAGTCATCTGGTACCTGAGGCATTATCTATCAACCTTTTCTCTCGTCACTCCCAATTTCGCCGATGACGCGCCACCGAATGTTGTTGGATGAGGTGGCCCACCTCTAAGACAGGATGTACGTGGGAATCCCCCTAGCCGCGGGCGTGACGCATTCAAGTCACCGTACTCTTCAGCAGGTTTGTATAAAAATGTACAACTTTAGGTGCCAAATGACCTAACAACTAACATTAGGGCATGAGAGGCCGCATGGTGCACCCATATAAATGCTTTGTCGGTGAGCTTGCGATAAGGGCCGAGGTCAGTAAGGCTATATATAGCCTTGCCTAGCTCGCCAAATCCTTCCGATAGAACACGATGAGGATTATCGAGGGGATTGCTCTTCGGGCAATTGCATGAACAGCTGACCCAGGGTGAGGTCGATCTGTACTGCTATAAGGAACGGGCATGTGGGGTGAACCTTGAATCAGTCCATTTGTGGCGTTGTGCCTGCCAATGTGCAAGGAACAAGAGTGAATGTCACTCTTCGAGGCGTGCCTTTCACCTTTCACCGCCTTAGCCGCCGGTAGCGAGTGGTGACAGTTCATCCTCAGCAAAGGTGAACCAAGGGACCAAGAGTGGATGTAGCGCCCATCCGCAAGGAAAACAAATATCGAAGTCTCACCCTCAGATTCACTATTCAGAGGTGATTTTCATTCTCACCAAAGGTAAGTGACATGCGTTGCGGGCATGATTTCGGGCGTGAATATCATTTTCCTGTCTGTACCTGGTGTGCATGATCCATCTGGGGTTTGCACGAGTGAGGCCCGATGCGACAGAGGCTGAGCGGCTATGGATGCAAAAGGCCATTCCTCTCCAGATCATTCAGGCATATCTATAGGACCCAATATATGCGAGCTACCGGTGAATGCAATTTGTATTGGTTGCTCAATACGACTCGAACATCGAGTATAAACACACAGCCAACACAACATATCCACCACATGTATAGGCTACCGCTATCGCGGAGGGTCAGGCGGGCCTACCTAAGCCTTTCCTCGAGTCCAAAAATGAGGCTAGCTAGGTCAGCTGGAACTACACGACTGCGGGATTGACCAGTCAGCCACATTTTCCCTCGGTGATGGCACCGTCGCCAAGTGCCTTGGCAGACTATTTTCAGGAGAGGCACCTCGAACAAGCAGATCAGGTCGAAGGGCATGCTGGACTCTGAACACCGGAACTCTTGGCACGCGAGAACGTTGGTCAACTATAAAAGAAATGTCGTGCAACGCAAACAGATATCTCTCAACACACCTCATCCAATATTCCACCCCCTCTAAGACACTCTCACACCCTCACAACCACTCTTACGAACTCTCACTAATCATGCGCTTCTTCAACCCCATCGCTCCCCTCATCGCCTTGGGCTTACTTGCGACCATTGTCGGAGCCGCCCCTGTCGAAGTGAGCGTCCAACGTCGTTCTCCAAGCAACTGCTGTACGTAACCCCCCTCTTGGCTCTGCGAAGTTGAAAGCTGAATATATTCCAACCTCATGCATAGCTCATGGCAGCTGCGCTAGTACAGGTAACGGCGGTGGAGGCGGAGGCGGAGGTCGTGGCGGAAATGCTAGCGGCTCTGGTAATGGAGGGAATGGCGGGGACGGCGGCAATGGCGGCGCAGCTCATGGCTCTGGTGGAGGAGGCGGCGGAGGCGCCGGTGGTGATGGTGGCAACTCTCATGGCTCGGGCAACGGCGGCAACGGTGGAGGTGGCGGCAACGGCGGCTCGACTCACAGCTCTGGTGGTGGAGGGGGTGGAGGAGGTGGAGGAAACGGCGGAAGCACGAGCGGCAGTGGTGATGGAGGCAACGGCGGCGACGGTGGCAACGGTGGCTCCAGTAGTGGCCGAGGCAATGGCGGCAACGGCGGACTGGGCGGTAATGGTGGAAGCTCCTCCTGAACAGGTCGCCAGTCATTGTCATAGCGGATGCCCCGGAATATGGACGCTCTTGCATCCTCTACGTGCTTTCGTTTGCGCCTCTTCCATTTGGACATCTTCCCTTCTTGTTCTCTTCGGTCTGAATACATCATATGGATTATACTTGAACGCACATCGCCCCCGCGCATCGAAAAAGAGCTCCTGTGTGAGCATGACATTCTACTTGATGGGCTGCGAGAGCTGCGATGGATTAGGACTTCGCAAAGACCTCGCGATTTTTGTGCTCGCACCACTGCGGCGGCACGAGGTAACACTTTCTCCTAGGAGAAATGGTAAGTCCTCTGGCACCTTTGTGGAGTCGCCATCTTTGCTCAAGCCCATAGATTGTCCGTCGTATGCGAAAACCCGTGGCATAAAGGCTCGAGCATAAAATGCCCCTTGCAAGTTCCGGAATTTGTATCTGCCCCTTCGCCTTCAGCATCAATGATCACTGAGTCCGCCGACTCTGATTATCAGTATTCAACAGGATGAACACGAGCAGCTTGCGTAGCAAGATCGATCCATTTCGTTAAAGCAGCTCAACTTGCGCTTCGGGGACCCTCGTGCCAGCAGATGGACAACTTCAATGGAGATCAGCTCGACCCAGGCGTCCTGACACCTTGTTCAACGGTTTTCGTCTGTAAGGAGCAACTTCCTCCTGCGAGCTCCAGTCTAGTCGGCAACTCGTGGAAATCACCATTGACCGGATCGCGCGTACAAATTCCGACGTTCCCATATTCCTCAGATGAGGTGGCTGGCCTCTGAACGATTTTCTGGGTCGACGTCGAACACACGAGGAATGACGTCGCGAGGCTTGGCGAGTTTAGCGCCGTTCGTTCTCTCACCTAGACCTCCCCCACATTCATGCTGAATGTGCACATCTGGGCCTCGGATCACGCAACAGCGACAGCAGCATTCGGGCATCCAAGGCCGCAAAGACGTACTCAGGTTACACGCCTAGTCGGTTAGCTTGCGGCAAGGATCGACCATTATTTGGGTCGTTTCCGAATTCGTGAACGTGCCCAAATGTATGGTACGACAGGTGATCATCACCCTCGGACGAAGCGGGAAGCTCCCGGTCAGGATCAGTCAGGGAGCGTTTATGTGGACCCGTACCTGTACAACGAGTTTGGAAGGAATGAACCTTGATTGGATTCAGTTTAGTTGGTCGTTATTATGATGACATCGGGGGTTGAGCGGATCAATCAAGCCTAGAACGAACACAGGATTATAGTGGGGTGAGCGGCTACGGGTGCGGGTACGGGAGGCCGTTCATCCTTGTTTGATTGATTCGAACGTGATCGCCAGCAGCAATGCAATGTGCAGGAGCCGCTGACGAATAAAAGGTCTGCACAAGGTTTGTTTCGGCGTGCCTGCGCTCTCAAGCCAGCAGGTGGTTGAAGCTCAAAGCCTCGGGGATGACGCGTCGAAAAGAAGATCAAACATTTACGTGGTAAACGAAAATGCACACAGCCCGAACAACGGTCGAGTCTAATCACCGAAATACACGCATGTTCTTGTTCGTAAAGGGTCGGGATGGCCTCATTGAGCGTCTTTCTTCGAGTCCAAAACGAGGCAACCCGGGTCAGCTGGGACTACCCATGACTCAGGTTCATCATTCTTCCCCAGAGGGATCGACGCTTCTCCTTCCCGCAGCTCCTTCCTCGTTAATGGCACATACGCCAAGCCACCTTGGCGCACACTGAGTTCGGCAGATTATTTTGAGGTACGGCGGATTATTTCGAGGCACGGCAGTGCTCAAACACACAGATCACGTCGGGTCGGGTTCCCATGCTCGATTCGGACACATTGTCTGCCGGTCAGGTCAATGGGCATGTTCGCACCCTTGACAGCAGAGGGAGATCACAATGTTGCCTTGGCCCGACTATAAGAAGCCGTCGCTGAAACACAGGACTTTCCCCCTCAGCTCACTGCTACGTTCTTCCCCTCTCACGAACACTCCAACGACATCTACGAATTTCCTCATCAATCATGCGCTTCATCACTCCCTTCATGGCCTTTGCCTTATTGGCATCCGTGGGAGCCGCCCCCACTGAACGTCGTAGTGATATCGTCGGTACGCACCTATACATTTCGCTGTGATGTTGGGAAAGAGACGCTGAATCTACTACAACCTTCTTAATAGCCCGTGGTGGTCATTCAAGTGGCTCTCACTCCGGTGGAACCACTGGTAATGGTGGACCTGGTGGCAATGGCGGAGCCGGTGGCAGCTCTTCTGGACGTGGCAACGGCGGAAAAGGTGGCTCCGGCGGCAACGGTGGTACCGCTAAAGGCTCCGGCTCCGGCGGTGGAGGAGGCGGTGGCGGCAAGGGCGGAAATACTTCTAGCTCAGGCGATGGAGGCAACGGCGGCGGAGGAGGAAACGGTGGCTCGACTCACGGCTCCGGTGGAGGAGGAGGCGCCGGCGCTGGCGGCGACGGTGGCAACACTTCCGGCAAGGGCAATGGCGGCAACGGCGGCACTGGTGGCAACGGCGGCTCGACTCACAGCTCCGGCTCTGGTGGAGGTGGAGGTGGAGGAGGCAATGGCGGAAGCACCACCAGCAAGGGCAATGGTGGCAAGGGAGGAAACGGTGGCTCTGGAGGCTCGTCCACTGGCACGGGTAACGGCGGTAATGGCGGCGGTGCTGGAAACGGTGGCAACTCGCACGGCTCTGGCAATGGAGGAAACGCTGGCAATGGCGGCAACGGTGGCAGCTCCCATGGCTCTGGCGGCGGCACCGGCGGCAATGGCGGCACTGGTGGCAACGGAGGTAACACTGACACCTCAGGCAACGGAGGACACGGCGGCAGTGGTGGCTCTGGTGGCGCCACTAGCGGCTCGGGCAGCGGTGGCAATGGCGGCAGCGGTGGAACCGGCGGCAACTCCTCCCACTGAGCAAGTCGTAGTGGATGCTCCACACTGGACAATCTTTGCATCTCTTCCATTGTACTTTCTTGCACACGGACCTGTCTTTTCGTTTTCAATTTGAATGCAATCATTATTGATCGTATTGGATCTTAAACCTCACGTGTGTATCAAAATACGAGATGAGATTCGAGAGTTTGAGGTCCACAAGAGGCTACGATGGATGGAAGTTGGCGTTTGGTTCTTGAAGCAGAACCTTTGGGTAGATATCAGGATCTGGGCAGTCCTAGTAATTGTTTTAAACTGGCAATAATAAGTCCCATTTGGCAACCAGACCCGTAGGTGAGGAACGATGTCTCTTGGACTTTCGGTAGACCATTTGAGGTTACCCCTTGTTCAAAGAGACGTAGCGCGTTGCGGGTGGTGGATGTTTGGAGCCAGTAGACCGCGTGAATTTGTATTGAAGATCGAGAAATAGGACCCACCAAGCAGCATATTGTTCCATCATTCTTAGACGCCAGTTATCATCGACTGGCATCTCCTGGGAAAGCCTTGATTCGCATAGAGAGAGGCCAGCCGCAACCTGAGTGCTGAGATTCGCATCCGAGGAAATAATCCAACAACATAAAGTTCAAAAAAAAAGGCAATTCACTTGAAAAAGTCGTATTACCTACAAGTGCGACGGCGTGAGTGAAGCGTGACAAAACTTCAGCACTCAGGGTTCCCATATGGTCCCCCACTATGGTACTAACTGAGCGGTACAGAGCTTGACTGCGCAGATCGGACGGGATGCGGTATTTTCTTTGTCCCATGGCCGAAGATGAATGATACTGAGCGTCATTTGTCTCGACTGGACTGTAGCAGACTATCAGTCCAACTCGCCTATTCCTCCACTAATCTGAGTTCTTTCCCTCCCGCTTCATATATTGAAAACCAGATGTTTTGGCTACCGAACGATAGAAAGGTACGAATCAGAGGGACGAGGACATGACGCAGCCCGTATCTTGCTGCGTACATCGATATGGACTTTGATCACGGTCGCTTGACATCATTATCAAATTCCAATGACCTTCTTTCTTTAGATAATCCCTCAAGCGGCATTTGGATCAAGTTGATTTTGGAATTACCACTAGGTGTGAGGCGCTATTTATGATATTATGGAATCCTCGGGAACCCCGATCTTGAGTGCTGACGTCACACCAACACCCACACTGACACTGGACTGACTTCCCAAAGTCTCTTTCCTGGCGTGTAAGCCTCCGAAAATTGAACCAAGAAACGGAAGATGTCTCAAGTGTTGGGGGGAGAAGGTATCAAAGCACTTCAGGTCCATCCCTCACCTCGATTGTGGACATAAGCGATGGGTTCGGGGTTTTCCCATCTTGCAACTGGCAACTGCTGCTTTGGCGGCCACTGATATCTGCGTGGGATCGCAAACCTGCTCATGTCAAAGAAATGCCCAAATTTCAAATTCAAAGCTTCTGTAATCTACCCCCATCCCTGCTCATGAAACACAAAGTGCTTCCATTAGGAGGATCGATCTCGCTGCCTCTCACAAGCTTGTTCCGGTCGCTCTTTAAGGCGAATAGATCCCCCACCTTGGCTAACCCGTTCAAACCTTCCCCTCTACTTCAAGTTACCCCTCACAGTCCTTTTGTGCAACCGTACCTCGCTCATTATTCACATGCTCCTCGCTACTGTTGTTTTCGCCATTGCTGCGTTCGTCGCCACCCCTCCATTCGTCCATGCCGGCTGGATCAACGCCCGTGATCCTTTACCGTCCTCCACAACATCAGAATGCACAGCGTCGTGCCCCAGCGCAGACCAGGCCGGCTACAGCCTCGGTCCAACCGCTTACGACGCCGGGAATATCTATTGCGCCTATCCTCGCCCTGTTGGTGAGGCCCGGATCGACCATTTCTGCGTGTACGATGAGGTATGTAGCCCGCACATGAATCGCATACCAATATCTTATTCTCTAGCCCCCCAGTGACTCACGTCCATTTGTTCAATAGGTTACAGGGGTTCAAAGGGCGGACATCGATGGTGGTACGTCAAATCCTTTCTTTTTTCTTTTCACATATGTATATGGCCCTGATAGCTGAGGACTTTTGAATTCACGCACCCTCTTCGAAATCAAATGCATTAGGCCTGTGTTTCGGATCGGCCCCTCTCACCACGTGTACAAGTCCAACGAGTCGCAAGAGAGAGCATGTCCCCGCCAAACCTCAACCCGCCGGCGTCCCCGTCAACATGCGCAGTTTCGCAGGACTTAAGAAGTCCAAGCTGGCAACTCGGGGGAAGCCGTCAACGAAGCAGGAGACGAAGTAATCCGGTCGGTTTACCACTGTGATGATGATCGACGTTGGGTCGTTGTATTTCTCTCTCTTCTTCAATCCGCCGTCTTGGGGTCAGAATTTCTTTTGCCTTGTCCTGTTTTTTCTCTTGGCATTCTGTCAGCGAACTATATATTGAGCAATGCAGCTACTTCATTTAGCCTTAATGAAGGCCTGCTTTTATCAATGCATTTTCTAGGACATACGACTCCTCCCTTCGGAGGACCCCTTAATTACCGTTTCTAATGGGACTTGGCCAGATCGGAACTTTGATGCGGTCCACTCGGGCTATGTGGCCTCGTATACTGGGTCACCGGATCTTACGCTCAACACCTCATCCAGGCCTACGGTTATCCTTCTCGCCATGTTGGTTGGATATTGATACCCACAAACTTCGAGATCGCGTCGAACTGCCAAGGGGCCAGACCTCTCCCTTGGACCATCATTGGAGCAACATCTGACGAAAGAAATGCATTGTGAATATAATTCTGAACGTTGTTCTGAAAGCGAACACCAGTGACCAGTCCTCATGATTAATACGTCCCAACACTCCTCATACCCATTCTTCTTTCGTTCGACGTAGGGTCGCTTATTCACTTGACGGTCTTTTTACATTGGCATAGTTCGCGTTCGAAGTCTTGCGGGTCTATGACTCTGTGGAAATGTTCATACCTTCTCAAGATGTATGTGAGACTCAGCTTTGACTGGCTCTGTATTGCTACGCTACGAGGTGTGCGGACTTTTTACACACGGACTGAACGGGTAATACTGTGTCAGGGTAAGATGGCTTGCCTACCTGAATCTGCGCAGTATTGCTGAAGAGATTGCTACTTGTAGTTAAGCCCTTCCCGGTAATGTTCTATGTAGAACCGGTCGGCCAAACATACTACTACGACTACTACTTGGCTGCCTGTACCTGATACACCCTAGTCGATGGCCTCGCTGGGTCACTTTCTGTGTCCCCACCAAGCACAACAAGATAGCCTATCGCCGTCTCTCAATCGAACACCACATCCGGTTTGCAGAAAATACCATGGTATAAGTGGTAGGCGCAAATTCAGGGAAATAGCTTTGGGCAAAAGCGGCCACTGTTCATGACTATGTGTCATCTGCTTCCTTCATGACGATAAGCAGATATTGGTTTCAGCTTCAGTCACGGCTCACGTCATCATTAAAAACAGTCATGCCCGATCGAAATAATAATCGATCTCCGTCAATGTACATGAACGCTACTGTACCTATTCCTAGACTCAAAGGTCGCCTCGGTTCGTAGTCCTCAGAGATGGCGTGATCCAATATGGTTGAACCATCGTGCTCACACGGCCACCCTCATTCGATGCGCAAGGTTACATCACGGTAACTGAAAAATGCATTCAAATGGAAAACAAGAAGATGTCCGTAAGGGAAGGGTTACATAAGAAAGATGAAACAAGTGTCCGTGTTCGCAGGGGCTACGGCGATAGGTCGCGATAGGTCGGATCACCAGTGAGAGCCAGAGTCCGCCATTGCCGTTGCCACCGTGGCCGCCGTTACCGCCATTTCCCGAGCCTTTGGTGCTTCCACCATTGCCACCATTGCCACCATTGCCACCGTTTCCGTCCCCGTTTGAGTTGCCGCCGTTTCCACCATTGCCGCCATTACCGCCATGGCCGCCACCATTGTTATGTTCAGGAGGGTAGCCGCCACTGTGACTGCGGACCCAGTGGGGGTTGTGGGGCTTGCCACCGTCGCCACCGTCGCCCCCGTTGCCGCCATTGCCGCCGTTGCCCTTGCCATCGGCGCTTCCACCATTGCCACCATTACCACCGTTTCCACCGTTTCCGTCCCCGTTTGCGTTGCCGCCGTTACCGCCATTGCCGTCATTGCCGCCGCCATTGTTATGTTCGGGAGGGTAGCCACCACCGTTACCCGGTGAACTGTGGCGGCGTTCAATGCTGCCGTCTATGGGAGCTGCTGCGATGCTGGTAAGCCAGCCGATCGCAAGAAGAGGAGTGATGGATGTGTAAAAACGCATGATGAATGTTCGTGAAGGTAGTCGTGAATGGGAAGGGATGTCGTCGCACTGGATGAGGTGTGCTGATTGATCTCTGCTGTCTTCAACGACATGTTTTCTATACATGGCCAGTATGCCTTTGAATGTGACTTCAAGCATGCCCAATGCCCCAATGCGTCCTAGCACACAGACAGCATCCGATCAGATAGCATGTCCGATCGCTGCCTCGAAAAGTGGAGCATTGCGCAAGTGGCTTGCGACAGAGCAAAATGGCTGGATAGGCATATCTGACGGTGAGCTCCAGTCATCATCGGAGAATTTTGCCTCACATCCTCGTTTCGATAGACTTTGTTCGTTCCTGTGCTTACATGTGATGGGTGGTCAGAAGATGGTTGGCCGGGCAGTGAGGCATCAAGCCGAAAAGTTTGATCCCACGCCATACGCATTCTAGCCACTCCCTTTTTGCGTCAAATTCGAGTGATTTTTCGATACGAAATCCATATCCTTTGCGTTGCATAGCGCTATGTTCGATGTCGCTAATGTCGCGTCATCTGGGGCAACATAATTGGAATCAACCCATCGGCTGTGGTCGGCCCACCAGCGCGCGGACTGTGATGCCTCAAAGTCAGCCCTGCCGATATGATGTACCTTAGCCCTGCCGATCTCGGGAGGTGATCAAACCTCATGATTCCGTTTGGCCAACCAATCGCCATCTTGAACACCCTCAACGTTTCTTCAAGTCCCTGGGTAGAAGACCCATATCCACCCTGCTAAAGCCTGGGAGTAATATCGCGAGCAACTGCCCAGGTACGTGCAATGAGGCCACTGGTCTAATTTCTCAGATGAAGGACCGAAACTTCCTATGGCGTTCGCACAGCTGATGTAATGAACACCTGAAAAGTGGATATGGGTAAGTTTGTAATCTGTGACGATCCGGCACGAAGACTGCGAGAGTTTGATACCACACGTTCAGATTTCAAACGCTCCAAGAGCGGCGATGGTCAAGAGAGACGCGGTGTCTCTATATTCATTTTCTGCCAAATATAAACGCGCAACGAATTCTGAGGCAAATCAGGTACGCGACTCTGGTGTAGCAGTGACCTTGCATGGTCGTCCTCATGTAACCATATCCAATCGTGTCCGGTGCTGCATGCAGGCGGGCTGTGGTGGTTGAGAAGAAAAAAGACGTCCGTTCTCAAGAATACTAAAGGAAGCTGCTGCCAATGGCAGCGAGACCTTTCGAGTGCTGCATATCGTGACGCCATATTTATTGCACCTCATGACTCTGTCGGCGATTGTGCACGATGCGCGATGCTCCCATGGAGGTGTCGTCCTTTCATCATATTTTGGCTTCATCTCGTTTACATTGGTCGTCGATTTCCACGTACGGCGTAACGAACTCCAGGATCCCGATAATACATCCTAAAGCCACAACCTAAAACGTCGAAATCTGGCCCAGTCACTCACGAAAACGGGCCCAAAAACGGGCCAGAATCGCAAGGCTGATATCCATCGTGTATCCGGCCTTGAAAACGTTTTTCTGGGGCTCTTTACGATGTCGGGAGCGCTTATACACTGTGTAGGATGTTCGCTTTGAGGTTGAATGCGCCCAGATAATAGTATTTGACTAGAAACCGTACGTGTTGGGTGAAGCGGTGCTATATACTACAGCGCTTCGTCTTCTCGTTCAGCTTCTCCTGATCACGATTGCGATCACGTCATTTCAAACCACGGTTTTGCTTTTACAAGTTCGCCAACAGCGGGACCTTTCGAACCGGAATTTTTTCTAACTGCCAGTGAGGAGACACTTTTGGTATGAATGTTCGATGTGACCTTCAGCCAAATTTTTGTCGTTGAAGCACAGGCATGTGGCGTTATCAGGCTCCCCAAACTCCCGATGCGTCTCCGTGTGACAATCAGGCACCCCGTCCTGAGGAGTTCTTCGCGCAGGACGGTGCAAAGCCCAACACCAAGGCTTCGTCTATGTCCTCTTGCCGTCGATTCGCTATATGAGATTCCAGCACCTAGCATCCAGGACCCCAAACCGGTCGGACGGATCCACTTTGTTATCGGAGACGCTATCGTATGACTGATTGCTTCAAGTCTCTCAACATTTTATCCTTGGGAGCCGAGGGCTATATAGAGTGGCGATTGAGTACTCTTAGAAGTGAAATCAGTCTGCCAGCGATAATTGAGTTGCTGCATATTGCCCATACTCACCGAGCATTGCGAAGGGCGAATGTAATGCTTGCAAGGAGGGTTGGTGTCGAGCGTTACCTGTTGAGATTCACGGTCCTAAGTAGATGCTGTGGTCGTGAAGATTCGAGCATAGAATACCATGAAGGCCAGCCAGGTGAGTGCTGTAGTCCTGATCCCATTTTATATCTGACCAGTGAATCTAAACCTTTCTTGGTTCAGTCTCGGAGAAATCGAAGCGAAGCTTTAGAGGTACCAGACTTCGTTATCCAGCTGATCCGTATCCTTCTATCGGTATATGACCGGGTGGCTGGTTGTTGATATACGAAACGGAGGGGAAATGATTTAAAATCTATCCGTGAAGATAGCATATATAGACAGCTTGTTCATCCAGTCGACACAATCAACGCTCCACTCCGACTGCATCTCGCTCTTTCAATCCTCCGTGTTATGGTCAGAACTTCCGTTGTCTTTTTGTGTTTTTCTCTTTGCGCTCTGTCTGTGAACTATCGGGCAATGCAGCCACTTTATTTAGCTGAAGGCCTTGCTTTCATTAATGTATTTTCCAGGGCACGACTTCTACCTTCGAGAGCGACATCCCTTAATTACCACTCCTGTGGGACTTAGCCAGATCTTGGCCTCGCATACTTAGTGATAGGACCCTATAGTTACCCTTCTCGTCATGTTAGTTGGATACTCACCCCGGGATCACGTCACGAACAATCGAACAGCCAAGGGGCCAGACCTCTCTTGACCATCATTGGAGCAATATCTGACGAAGAAACGTCTCATATGAGAGCACGAGAAAGAAGCTTTTTCCAGTGGACTGGTGTCGAAGCATTGTGAAAATGATTCTGAATATTGTTCCGAAAATGAACAGCACCTCATCGGTACGTCCACCACCCCTGATATTCATTCTTCTTCTTCGCTCGTAGGGCCATTTATGAGTTTGGTTGCTTGTACTTGACACACCCCGGGTCGATGGCCTCGGTCACTTTTTGTGACCCACCAACCACAACGAGGTAGCCCGTCGCGACCCCCAATTGAACACATCCAGTTTCAGAAAACACC
Source organism: Tulasnella sp. JGI-2019a (assembly GCA_019633535.1). Taxonomy (NCBI): domain Eukaryota; kingdom Fungi; phylum Basidiomycota; class Agaricomycetes; order Cantharellales; family Tulasnellaceae; species Tulasnella sp. JGI-2019a. Next base: position 286,585 of record WSUE01000013.1, read on the forward strand.
ATGTTACACCTGGCGTGTCAGGGAGATAGCTCTGAGTAAAGTGGTGCTGTTCACTATTTTGTGTCACCTGCTTCCTTCATGGCGATTGGGGTACAGTAAGTAAGGCTCGTTTATAAACGAATTTGCACTGGAACCTCGAAATGAGTGTAAGTATTGTAGAGTGAGAGATGTCTTGACTTGAGCTTTTAGCGTGTTTGGACAAGGTCTTCTGGTGTTCCGAGGTGCCTAGTTATCAAATCCCGTGACCTTGTCACTATGTCTTAAGGATCTGACGGAGCTATACGTTGGGCATAAAAGATCGGCACTGGATCTACATCAGGGGGTACGTTCGACTCCGCTGTCCCTTCAGGCATAAATCCTTTGACTGACGACCTATTTAGCCCTACCGCACCATTTAGCCAATCGGGTGTGCCCATGGGACCATTGTCTAGTAAAGTTATTAAAGGTGCTGATTAAGTCCGGACCGCTCTGCCGCAAAGGTTGCTGAAGATTGTCACCTCAAGTGATCGGTATCTTGTTCAGAGTATATCCACACGTTCCAATATATCTTAGTCACTGCTTTTGTATATTTACATCAATTCAGATATAGAGCTTCAGAGCTCACTAAGCCCGAGTGGTTTATAAACACCCTCGATGTGTTTATGAACATGTTTTCAATTGCATTGCCAGACATTACTTACTTCAGCTTCATTCACGACTCGCGTCATCATTAAATACAGATATGTCCGGTCGAAATACACGATCCCGCCAATATACACGAACACCACTGTACCTATTCCTAGACTCAAAGGTCGCCTCGGTTCGCAGTCCTCAGAGATGACGTGGTCAAAGGAGGTGAACATTCGTACTCACGCCGCCACGCTCACTTGATGCGTAAGGCATGACTCGGGTTGCAGCAGGGTACCCAAAAATGCATTCATATGGAGAAAAAGTGAAAAAGGATGTCCGTAATGGAAGGATTACATGAAAAAGATGAGATGAATTTCTGTGTTCGGAGGAGCTACGGCGACAGTTCGCAACTGGTCGGACGATCAGTAAGAGTTTCCGCCATTGCCACCGTCACCACCTGCGCCACCGTTTCCAGAGCCATGAGAGCTTCCGCCATTGCCACCGTCACCGCCGGCACCGCCGTTTCCATGTCCATGGGAGGAGCCGCCATTTCCACCGTCGCCGCCGGGGCCACCGTTGCCATGTCCGTAAGAGTTGCCGCCGTTGCCACCGTCGCCGCCAGGCCCCCCGTTGCCGTGGCCTAATGAGATGTGGCGCTTGTAGGAGTTGCCACCGTTGCCACCGTCCCCACCGGCGCCGCCGTTTCCTGAGCCGTGTGCACTTCCGCCATTGCCACCATCACCACCTGCACCGCCGTTTCCGTGGCCGTGGGAGGAACCGCCGTTGCCACCGTCGCCACCAGGACCGCCGTTGCCATGGCCGTAGGAGTTGCCACCGTTGCCACCGTCGCCGCCGGGGCCGCCGTTTCCGTGGCCTGATGAGATGTGGCGCTTGTAGGAGTTGCCGCCGTTGCCACCGTCTCCACCGGCGCCGCCGTTTCCTGAGCCGTGTGCACTTCCGCCATTGCCACCATCACCACCTGCACCGCCGTTTCCATGACCATGGGAGGAGCCGCCATTTCCACCGTCGCCACCGGGGCCGCCATTGCCGTGTCCGTAAGAGTTGCCACCGTTTCCACCGTCGCCGCCGGGGCCGCCGTTTCCGTGGCCTGATGAGACGTGACGTTTGTAGGAGTTGCCACCGTTGCCACCGTCGCCGCCGGCACCGCCGTTGCCCGAGCCGTGGGAGCTCCCACCGTTTCCACCATCGCCACCAGCGCCGCCGTTTCCGTGGCCGTGGGAGGAACCGCCGTTGCCACCGTCGCCACCAGGGCCGCCATTGCCATGTCCGTAAGAGTTTCCACCGTTTCCACCGTCGCCGCCGGGGCCACCGTTTCCGTGGCCTGATGAGATGTGGCGTTTGTAGGAGTTTCCACCGTTTCCACCGTCCCCACCGGCACCGCCGTTTCCTGAGCCATGGGAGCTTCCGCCATTTCCACCATCACCACCTGCACCACCGTTTCCGTGGCCATGGGAGCTACCGCCGTTGCCGCCATCGCCGCCAGGGCCACCGTTTCCGTGGCCGTAAGAGTTGCCACCGTTTCCACCATCGCCGCCGGGGCCGCCGTTGCCCGACGAGTGTCCGTGACGGCGAACCTTGTAAGAGTTTCCACCGTTCCCACCGTCGCCGCCGGCGCCGCCGTTGCCGGAGCCGTGTGAGCTTCCACCATTGCCGCCATCACCACCTGCACCACCGTTTCCGTGGCCATGGGAGCTGCCGCCATTGCCGCCGTCACCGCCGGGGCCGCCGTTGCCATGGCCGTAGGAGTTGCCACCGTTGCCACCGTCGCCGCCGGGCCCACCGTTGCCCGATGAGTGACCGTGACGGCGGACTTTGTAAGAGTTTCCACCGTTTCCACCGTCACCGCCGGCGCCGCCGTTGCCTGAGCCATGAGAGCTTCCTCCATTGCCACCATCACCACCCGCACCGCCGTTTCCGTGGCCGTGAGAGCTGCCGCCGTTGCCACCGTCGCCGCCAGGGCCACCGTTGCCGTGGCCGTAAGAGTTTCCGCCATTGCCACCGTCACCGCCGGGGCCACCGTTGCCCGACGAATGACCGTGACGGCGTTCAATGCTTCCGCCTACGGGAGCTGCTGCGATGCTAGCAAGCCAGCTGATCGCAAGGAGAGGAGTGATGGATGTGTAAAGACGCATGATGAATGTTCGTGAAAGTGGTCGTGAGTGAGGAGGGATGTCGTTGCACTGGATGAGGTGTGCTGATTGATCTCTGCGGCCTTCAACGACATGTTTTTATACATGGCCAGTATGCCTTTGAACGTGACCTCAAGCATGCCCAATGCCCAATGCCCAATGCGTCCTGGCACATGAATAGATCCGCCTGGAAAGCATGCCCGAGTCGCTGCCTCGAAAAATGGAGTGCCAAGCAAGTGCAATGATGGAGCAAAGAGGCTGGACGGGCCTATCCGACGGTGAGCTCAAAGTCACGGGCGAATTTTGCCTCTCGTCCTTCGAATAACATAGACTTCGTTCGTGCCTGTGCTGACATGTGATGGGGGGTGGTCAGAAGATGTTGAGCGGGCTGTGTGATACCAAGCCGAAAAGTTTGATCCCACGCTATACGCATTCTAGTCACTCCCTTTTTGCTTCAAATTCGAGGCATCGTTCCGTACGAGGTCCATATCCTTTATGTTGCAAGCGCGCTCTCTCTCGTTATTATGGTATCATCTGGGGAAACACCATTGGAATTAACCCGTCGGCTGTTGTCGGCCCACTAGCACGGGCTCTGATGCCTTAAAGTCGCTTCAGCCAATGTGTACCTTGGCCCTGCTGATCTCGGGACGTGGTCAAACCTTCAACCTCTGTCCTCATGACCCCGTTTGGCCAACCAATCGCCATCTTGAACACCCCCAACGTTTCTTCACGTACCTGGGTAGAAGACCCATGGCCACCCTGCTAAAAGCCTGGGAGTGACATCACTACTTCGAGGAGTAACCGCCCAGGTTCATGCAATGAGGCCACTGGCCTGATTACCCAGATGGGAGGACCGAAATTTCCTATGGCGTCCGCACAGCTGATTTGTTGAACACCAGGAAAGTAGATTTGGGGTTAAGTTTGTAGTCCGTGACTATCCGGAACGAAGGCTGTGTGCGGCGAGGTTGCGAGAGTTTGATGACATCCATTCAAATTTCAAACGCTCCAAGAGCGGCGATAGTCGAGAGGCGGTGTCTATATTAAATATAAACGCGCATTGAATTCTGAGGCTGATCAGGTACGCGACTCTCGGCATGGTAGCGACCCTGCATGTTCGTTCTCGTATCCAATCGTGCTTGGTGCTGCAGGCAGGCCGCATGTGATCGAGAAGCAACAAAAAAGAGGTCCGTTCTCAAGAATACCAATGGACGCTGCTGCCAATGGCAGTGAGACCTTTCGGGTGCTCTTGTATTGTGACGCCACATTTGTTGCACCTCATGGCTCCGTCGACGATCATGCACGATGCATGATGCTCCCATGCAGGTGTCTTCCTTTTATCTCGTTTTGGCTTCATCCCGCTCTCGTTACGTTGGTCGCCGATTCCCAGTCCGGCGTAACGAACCCCAGGATCCCTGATAATACATTTTGAGGCCGCATACCAAAAACTTCAGTATCTGGAGCATCTCGGGTTCGCGATTCTGGCCCGTCCACGCATGTAGCATCCATCGCGTATTGGTCTTGAAAACGTTCTTTCGGGGCTCCTTACGCCATCGGGAGCGCTTATACACTATGCAGGATACCGCTTTGCGTCGAATGCGACCAGATAATAGTATTGACCAAAAACTGTACGTGTTGGGCAGAGCGGTGCCGTATACTACAGCCCCTCGTCTTCCCCTTCGACTTCTTCTGATTGCAATCGTGAGTATTTCGAACACGGTTTTGTTTCTAACAAACAGAGAAAAGGGGGGGGGGCCTTCGAACCGAATTTTCGCCAACTGGTAGCGAGAAAAGACTTTGAGCACGAATGTTGAATGCGACCTTGCGCCAAATTTTTGTCGTTGAAGTATGGGCATGTAGCTTAATTCCGCGGTCTTTAAACTCCTTTATGACGATCAGGCACGCCGCCCCCTGAGCCCTGAGGAGTCCTTCGCGCAGGACGGCGTGAAGGAAGGACACAGGCTTTGTCTGTGTCCTCTCGCCGTCGATTCGCTTTATAACACCTAGCGTCTGGTATCAAGAACCGATCGAACGAATCTAATTTGTTATCGGAAGCTATCGTGTGACTGATTGCTCCAAGTCTCTCAATACTTTTATCCTTGGGAGCAGAGGGCCCTATACAATGGCGATTGAGCACCCTCAGAAGTGAAATCAATCTGCCAGTGATCGTCGAGCTATTGCGCAGGCAACGTTGATCCTGACTGGGCATTTCCAAGCGTGAATGTAACGTTTGCAAGAAGAGTTACCGTCAAGCGCCACTTGTTGACATCGATGGTCCCAAGTAGATGCTGTGGTCGTGAAGATTTGAGCATATAATGCCATGAAGGCCAACCAGGTGAGTACTGTAGTCCTGTTCCCATTTTATATCTGACCAGTAGATCTGAAGCTTTCTTGGTTCGGTCCAGGAAAAATCGAAGCTAAACGTCAGAGGCATCCGACTTCTTTTGTCCGTCTGATTCACATCTTTCGATCGTTGTACGGCCAGATGGCTGGTTGTTGAGATGCGAAAACGCAAGGGAAGAGATTGAAATTTATCCGTGAAGATAGCGGCTGATTGAACGTGTTCATCCAGTCGACACAATCAACGCTCCACTTTCTTCGGCCGCAAGACAGAGGAAACACCCCACCACATCTAATCTCTGTACCGCTCAGTCAGTATCATAGTGGAGAACTATATGGGACATGGGAACAGCGCTGAAGTTTTGCCGTGCAAATTCTTCGCGCTTTTCACACCGGGTCATGGCGCCACACCTGTATATGCAATACAACCAGCGATCAAATCTTTGGAGCACAGCGCCTCTCCTCTAAGACTTGTATTGTTGGACTACTTTCTCGAATACGGACCTCAGCATGCGATCCACTTATCTCGCTACGGCCTATATTTGATCTTCACCCTCGAATCCTTACCTCCCTCCAATCAGCGGCTTCCGGTGCTTGGTCAGATCAGGTTTCATGTGTCTTGTAAATGCACCTTGATGCCACTACCGTTTCAATAGCCGTATCCAGTTCGCTCCCCAAAATTTTCGACTCGGTGCATGGTCATTGTGTATCCTCGGGTCTCTGAGACACCCCCATCACGCATCGCGTCACGCCTTGGCGCATCTATCCGGGTACTAACGACTCGGTTACTACTCGTCTGGAAAGGTCCTTGGATCATATATGGGGACAGCAAATGAACGCTTTCCAGTCGATGACTAGCATCCAATGATCATTCCTGAAAGCGGCTTTGCAACAAACCGAAATGATGCACAACCATATCTGCTGTAGCACGACAAATCCCTTCTCGATACACCCATGGGCTATAATACGACAGTCTGCCACTGCTAAGCTTTAAAATTCTCCTGCCCTTTTGATTACGGGGCACCTCAATGGTCTACAAGTTGCAGCTGGCACACACAAGACGCGGCCTACCCTTGGAACTATCAATGTTAAACAAATCGCACTCGGAAGCAGTTCGCTTTCGTGTCAAATTTCTGCCTCGAAAATCCTCACTTAGTATGCACAGTGACATGATTGTCACAGGTGGGGTTATTTAATTTCTGAGGCTTACTCACACGTCATCATATATGACCCTTTGGATCATAAGCAGGGATGACGAAGGACTTGGAACGGTCTGTTGTACGATAGCCTCCGACAGCAAGGCGGCTCCTTCGTGCGAGCTATCCCAGATATCCACTAGCTTACAAGCGGCTCCGGGATGCAAGGTCAAGATCACCTGTTCGTTGGATGCAAGGCACACGCAGGGAATGAAATGAGAGCGATGCCACCTAAATGGGAGCACAATGGTCGGAAAGTCATGGGGTGTAACAAATGTGGTACCACGCTATGTGAGCACCCGAAAGGTCTCACTGCCCAATGACAGCTTCGAGGCTGGGGTATTCTTGAGATCGGACCTCTTTTTTCTCGTCGATCATGCACGGCCTTGCCTGCAGCACCAGGGACAGTTCGATATGGTTACCTCGAGGACGGACGGGCAGGGACACCACGCCAAGAGCCGCAGAATTCAATGTGTGTCTGTACTTGGCATGGGATGGGCACCTCTCGACTATCGCCGCTCTTGTGGCATTTGAATGTGTGTCGCTAGCGAGGTCAAACTCTCGCAAGATCATCGCACCGCCTTCGTTCTGGATGGTCGTGGACTAGAAACCTACTCGAGTTTCGCAATCCCCGGTGTCCCAGCAATCGGCTATGTGGACGCCATAGGAAGTTCTGGTCCTCTCATCTGGATAGGTGACCTCATCGCATGTGGCTTGGCGGTTGCTTCTGGAAATAGCGCTTAGGGTGGACGTGGGGCGTTCACCCATGTACGTGAATAAACGTTGGAGTTATTGATTGAATATGGTGATTGGTCATACATGGTCATGAGGACAGAGGTTGAGGGTTTGACCACCTGCCCGAGATTAGCAAGGCCTAAGTATGGCTCCCATTGAACGGCTTTGAGGCATAAGAGGACGCGCTGGTCGCTGACCACTGTAAATGGGTTGATTCCGATGGCGTTTCCCCATCTGACACCAAACATCGTGGTGACATTGAACATGGAGGCTCAAGCGCTCAAAAATTTGCACTGAGAATTCGACGCAAACGGGGAGCGGTAGGATGCGTATAGCGTGGGATCGGACATTTCGGTTTTGGTTTCACCACACCGCCACCCAACATCGCCTGACCACCCCCGACCGCATGTCGGCCACAGGAACGAACAGACTCTATGCAATTCGACTAAGAACCGAGGACTTAGGACTTGCTGTTATCGGATTGCGCCATCCCGCTTCTTTGCTCTGTCGATCATGTGTGTTCAATTTACTTGGCATTCTATTTCCGGTAAATCAGCAAGAATAGCCGCCGGCGATCGGGAGTTGGATGCAGATCAAGTGCCTGGGCATTGGGCATGCTTGAGGTCACGTTCAAAGCTATGATGGCCATCTATAAAACGACGTTGGTGAACACAGCAGAGAGCAATCAACACACATCATCTAGTGCGACGTCCCCTCCTCACTCACGACTACTTTGACGAACATTCACCATGCGCTTTCACTCCTCCATCACTCCTCTCCTTGCTTTCACTTGGCTTGCCAGCATCGCAGCAGCTCCCGTAGGCGGAAGCGTTGAACGTCGTGTTGTCTGCCGCGGTATGTACACCTTCCTTCGCTCGCTCTGACGTCGCTGAAGGACTCCGAACTGAATTGCAGGCCGTGGGTGTGGCCCGGCACCACATGGAAACGGCGGGCCCAGCGGCGATGGAGGCAACGGCGGCAACTCTTATGGACATGGCAACGGCGGCCCTGGCGGCGACGGTGGAAACGGTGGCAGCTCTCATGGACATGGCAACGGCGGCGCCGGCGGTGACGGTGGCAATGGTGGAAGCTCCCACGGCTCAGGCAACGGCGGCGCTGGCGGTGACGGCGGCAATGGTGGAAACTCTTACAAACGCCACATCCAGAGCACACCTCACGGCGGTGCTGGCGGCGACGGTGGAAACGGTGGCAACTCCTATGGACATGGCAACGGCGGCGCCGGTGGCGACGGTGGCAATGGTGGAAACACTCACGGACATGGAAACGGCGGCAACGGTGGTGATGGTGGCAATGGCGGCAGCTCTCACGGCTCCGGCAACGGCGGCGCTGGTGGTAACGGTGGCAATGGAGGAAGCTCCTACAAGCGCCACATCCAGAGCACACCTCACGGCGGCGCTGGTGGCGATGGTGGCAATGGCGGCAATTCTTATGGACACGGCAACGGCGGCGCCGGCGGTGACGGTGGCAATGGTGGAAACACTCACGGACATGGAAACGGCGGCAACGGTGGTGATGGTGGCAATGGCGGCAGCTCTCACGGCTCCGGCAACGGCGGCGCTGGTGGTAACGGTGGCAATGGAGGAAGCTCCTACAAGCGCCACATCCAGAGCACCCCTCACGGCGGCGCTGGCGGCGATGGTGGCAATGGCGGCAATTCTTATGGACATGGCAATGGCGGCGCCGGCGGCGACGGTGGCAACGGTGGAAACACTCATGGACATGGAAACGGCGGCAATGGTGGTGATGGTGGCAATGGCGGCAGCTCACACGGCTCAGGCAACGGTGGTGCTGGTGGTAACGGCGGCAATGGAGGAAGTTCCTACAAGCGCCACATCCAGAGCCCACCCCATGGTGGCGCCGGCGGCGACGGTGGGAACGGCGGCAACTCTTATGGACATGGCAACGGCGGACCTGGCGGTGACGGTGGAAACGGCGGCAACACTCATGGACATGGCAACGGCGGCAACGGTGGTGACGGTGGTAATGGTGGAAGCTCTCATGGCTCGGGCAACGGTGGCGCTGGCGGCAATGGCGGCAATGGCGGAAGCTCTTACTGAACGAATTGCGAGCTGTTCGTTTAGCTCTTCTAAACATGGATATTCTTTGAATGTACTTCTTCCCATATGGACTTCTTCTCTCCTTTCTTCCCATTGAATTCAATGTCTATTGTCATGAAACAGCCTAAACCGCGCCTTAGCATCGAATCAGGGTCACGTTGCAATTACTAAGGTCCATACCTGTAGATCCGACAGTCTTTGAGGAGCTGCGACAATCAGAAGCGACTTTTAAATATAGGAACAGCCCCAATGCGTCTTAAGACACAACGTATTAGCATCAGGTTCATGTACGCCATCAATACGTGACCCGAAATGGCCAGTCCTCTCAATGATACTGTCTTCAACCATAGGTAACGTGGGACCTGACCGAAGGCGAAACCAACACCCCCTAATCGCAGTTTGTTGTATCCCTATCTCCCGTGCACTAGTAGGTCCCGGTTTTAATCGGACCGCGTCTTGATACCGCACGTCTACCTGCGGTTAATAAAATTGGTGCCCCCCCCCCCCAATCCGCAGTGAAAGAACTAGATTACACACAACAGCGAAAACCAGTACCAATCTGCCCAGGAGACTATTTCCCTAACTTTAAGCGGCGCGCCAGCTGTCTCTTCATAAGTTCTGCATATTGTCGAAGTTGCAGGCGTTCAATGGGGTGGCGGCGGCCTCTCCGTAGTTCACAAATGGTTGGTATCAAGTACAGGTGACCAAATCAACAGAATCACGTAGGCGACCAGGGGCGAAAGAATATCAGGGGTATCAACGGAGTCTAGTTAGTGCTCTTCGTTTTTAAATAATATTTAAAGTACGTAGACACTGAATGTCACCAGTAAACTGGGAAGAGTTCGTTTGTTATGCCCTCGTACGAGTTGTTGGTGTGATAGAAGCAAATAACCCTTGTTGCTTTGATGATAGGCCAACAGAGGCCTAGCCTCATAGCAGTGTATGGTGAGAGTGTCTTCGAGCTGTGTGTATCAACCCAGCCGAAGTAGAAAGAGAGCGTGCGTGAGGCGTGCAAGCATAGAGGTAAGGTCCAATGACTATGAGCAGCCTAACACCTGAGTCGATGGGGATTTATCGAGGCCAGCGCAGAATCGAATCCGGATCACACGTCATCTGGCCGAGTCCTCCAGTCCCGCAGAAGCAAAACGCTCCGACTGCTTCTCGAATGGCCCTTTAGCTTCATTATATTGATGACGGGCATGATTCCGATTTAGGATTTCGGCAACAAAGAGACTCGGCTTCTATGTCCTGAACTCGGACTTGGCTGGTACCGTACGGCCGCAAGCAAGCGACTGAAAACAGTACCTCTGCATACGTTGAGCGAGTGTACACGCGAACATGTTCACGCCTCTAACCACGATTCAGAAGAGGGGGGAGAATCGCCTGGGTCGATGGGGGTTATGCCCATCTCAATCACCGCATTCGAACCCTGGAAATAAAAATCGCCATTTGCGAACCATTCCCCTTGCGCTCCCACATATCAACAACCAACCATTCGACTGCACAGCGATATAAAGATACGAATCAAAGGCTGGTGCCTCCAATGGCCAACCTCAATTTTTCCGACATCTACTATCAATCCGGTATCAGGTGGGAGTCCGATTCGACACGCCTCCTGGTCTTCTTAGAATTCTGCGCCTTGGCAGCCGGGCTCTCCCTCGCGACACGGCCACTACTTAGGACTAACGCTGTCAACAAATTGCGCTTGGCAGAAACTCTTTTTCTTGCAGTTGCCAAACTCTTGCCTCGAAATCCTCGGTCAGTGTGCGCAGTAACGCAACGGAGTCTCTTCATTTCTTAGACTTGCACAAACGCCATCGTATACGACCCTTTTGATGCTAAGGAAAGGATACCGAAGGACCTGGAGCAATCAGTCCTCCGGCAACAAGGTGACTTCTTCCGGTTGGTCCTGGATGCTCGACTCATCAGGTGAACCCTTGTGTGTACTGAACACGTACGAAGCCGAGGCCTCCATCCCTTTCTGCTATGCGAAAGGCTCCTAAACGATCAACGCGTCGCAAAGCGGTGTCTCATCATCGCATGAAAACCTCGCCAGCGATGATACAACGTTTTTGGGGACCTATGAGAAGTATTCGGGCATGCTGCTTGAGGCGCCATATTTGGGCATCTGAATTTGTATGACGGGCTTTGGACTTCCCGTCCGACGTTCCGAAACGACGTTCCCACAGATAACCCTCAACTCAAATATTTCCGTGGATCTTTGGCGTGCTTCCTGTTGCCGGGCATGGGACGATCCTATATATTTCGTCGCCGCCAGGACGGTGGACTTTCGCATGCAGTTGTTGATGCAGAATTATAGGCGTAACAGCGACAGGCCAACGCGTATTGTCCAAGACTAAAGACAGGGGCGCTGAAAATTAGGGAAATAGTCTCTTGGAAAAATTGGTACTGGCATTCACTACTGAATCTAGTTCTTTCACAGTGATTTGGGGTCGGCTTCAGTTAGGACTCGCATTGCCCGTGGTTGAAGACGTTATCATTAAGGGGATTAGTCATCGCAGGTCATGTATTTCCAATGTGCATCGATGACGTACATGAACCTAGTGCTAATCCGTTACGTCTTTTGGCGCATTGAAACTATCCGTCCCTAAATTTAAGGGTCGTCTCGGACTATCTCAGCTCCTTCAGAGCCCCCAAAGATCGTTGGATCTAATGTGATAAACCTTGACATTTGCAGCGCGACCCCTATTCGATGCGAAGGCGCGGTTAGACTATTGCATGACACTAGACATCAAATTCAATAGGAAGAAAGAAAGAAGAAGTCCTTATAGGAAGAAGTACATTCAAAAAAAATATCCATGTTTTGAGGGGCTGGACCAACAGTTTGCAATTTGTTCAGTAAGAGTTTCCGCCGTTACCACCGTCACCGCCGGCGCCGCCGTTTCCAGAGCCATGGGAGCTTCCGCCATTGCCACCATCACCGCCGGCGCCGCCGTTTCCATGTCCATGAGTGCTGCCGCCGTTTCCACCGTCACCGCCAGGTCCGCCGTTTCCATGCCCATAAGAGTTGCCGCCGTTGCCACCATCGCCGCCGGCGCCGCCGTGAGGGGTGCTCTGGACGTGGCGTTTGTAGGAGCTTCCTCCATTGCCGCCGTCACCGCCAGCGCCGCCGTTGCCTGAGCCATGAGAGCTTCCACCATTTCCACCATCACCGCCGGCGCCGCCGTTTCCATGGCCATGAGTGTTTCCGCCATTGCCACCGTCACCGCCGGGGCCGCCGTTTCCGTGTCCATAAGAGTTGCCACCGTTGCCACCGTCGCCACCGGCGCCGCCGTGAGGTGTGCTCTGGATGTGGCGCTTGTAGGAACTTCCTCCATTGCCACCGTCGCCGCCAGCGCCGCCGTTGCCTGAGCCATGAGAGCTTCCACCATTTCCACCATCACCACCATTGCCGCCGTTTCCATGGCCATGGGTGTTTCCGCCATTGCCGCCGTCGCCGCCGGGGCCGCCGTTTCCATGTCCGTAGGAGTTGCCGCCGTTGCCACCGTCGCCGCCGGAACCACCGTGAGGTGTGCTTTGGACGTGGCGCTTATAGGAGTTTCCACCGTTTCCACCGTCGCCGCCAGCTCCGCCGTTGCCTGAGCCGTGAGAGCTCCCACCGTTACCACCATCACCACCAGCGCCGCCGTTTCCATGTCCATGAGTGCTTCCACCATTGCCGCCGTCACCGCCGGGGCCACCGTTGCCGTGTCCGTAAGAGTTTCCACCGTTGCCACCGTCGCCGCCGGCGCCGCCATGAGGAGTGCCCTGGATGTGGCGGCGGAGCTTGTAAGAGTTTCCACCGTTGCCACCGTCACCACCGGCGCCGCCGTTACCAGAGCCATGAGAGCTTCCGCCATTGCCACCATCGCCACCTGCACCGCCGTTTCCGTGACCATGAGTGCTTCCGCCGTTGCCACCGTCGCCGCCAGGGCCGCCGTTGCCGTGACCGTAAGAGTTGCCGCCGTTGCCACCGTCACCGCCGGCACCGCCGTGAGGGGTGCTAGGTGCATGGCGGCGAAGCTTGTAAGAGTTTCCACCGTTGCCACCGTCACCGCCGGCGCCGCCGTTGCCAGAGCCGTGAGAGCTGCCACCATTGCCACCATCGCCACCTGCACCGCCGTTTCCGTGACCATGAGTACTGCCGCCGTTTCCACCGTCACCGCCGGGGCCGCCATTGCCGTGACCATAAGAGTTTCCGCCGTTGCCACCGTCGCCGCCGGGGCCGCCGTTTCCATGTGGTAACGGGTGGCACCCACGTCGATCGACTGCCATGTAGTCCAGAGTCCTTCAGCAACGTCAGGGAGAGCGAATGAAGATGTACATACCGCAGACAACACGACGTTCAATGCTACCATCTATGGGAGCGGCTGCAATGCTGGCGAGCCAGCCGATAGCAAGGAGAGGAGTGATGGATGAGTGAAAGCGCATGATGAGTGTTCGTAGAGGTGGTCGTAAGTAAGAGGAGATATCGCACTGGATGATGTGTGCTGATTGATCTCTGCTGTGTTCACCAACGTCGTTTTATAGATGGCCACCATACCTTTGAGCGTGACCTCAAGCATGCCCAATGCCCAATGTCCCAATGTGTCCCAGGCACTTGATCTGCATCCAACCCCCAACCACCGGCGGCTGTTCTTTCTCAGTTACCGAAAATAGAGTGCCAAGTAAATTGAACACACATGATCGACAGAGCAAAAGAAGCAGGATCGCCCAATCCGATAACAGCAAGTCCTAAGCCCCCTGCCTAGTGTCCTCGGTTCCGAGTCGAATTACATAGACTCTGTTCGTTCCTGTGGTTGACATGCGGTTGGGGTGGTCAGGCGACGTTAGCCGGGCAGTGTGGTGAAACCCAAACCGAAGTGTCCGATCCCACGCTATACGCATTCTACCGCTCCCCGTTTGCGTCGAATTCTCGGTGCAAAATTCATATTCCTCTTGAGGGGCAAAGCGCTTGAGCCCCCGTGTTCAATGTCACTACGATGTTTGGCGTCATCTGGGGAAACACCATTGGAATCGACTCATCCACGGCGACCAGCACGTCATCTCATGCCTCAAAGTCGCTCAAGGGGATCCTTGCTAATCTCGGGCAGGTGGTTAAACCCTCAACCTTTGTCCTCATGACCATGTGTGACCAGCCAATCACCAGATTCAATGGCCTGAACGTTTATTCACGTACATGCATTAACAGCCCATGGTCACCCTGATCGCTATTTCCAGAAGCAACCGCCAAGCCACATACAATGAGTTCACCTATCCAGATGAGAGGACCGGAACTTCCTACGGCGTCCACACAACTGATATGTTGATTGCCGGGACACCGAGAATTACGGGCTCGGGTAAGTTTCTAGTCCACGACTACCCAGAACGAAAGCGGTGCGACGATGTTGCGAAAGTTTGACCTCATTAACGACACATTCAAATGCCACAAGAGCCGCGACGGTCGAGAGGCGCCCATCCCATACAAACACGTATTGAATTCGATTAGATATGCGACTCTTGGCGTAGTGGCCCTGCCCGTCCGTCCTCGATGTAACCGTACCCAATCGTCCCTGGTGCTGCAGGCAGGCCGTGCGTGATCGACGAGGAAAAAAAAAAAAAGAGGTTCAGTCTCATGAATACCCAGGTCTCGATGCTGCTGCCATTGGGCAGTGTGACCTTTCGGGTGCTCACATCCCACGACTCTCTGTCGACCATTGTGCACGACACATTATGCTCCCATTTAGGTTACACGGCCTTCTTTTTATTCCATGTGCGTCTTGCATCCAGCGAACAGATGATCCTAACCTTGCGTTCCCGAGCCGCCCGTAAGCTAGTGAGTTTTGGGATAGATCGGTCGGAGTCACCTTGCTGTTAGAGAAGTCCATCGTCCCTTTCCGTACGATCTAAGAGCCATATACGATGGTATGTGGGTAAGCCTGAGGAAAGAAATGACACCGCTTGTAACAATCGTGTTACTTGTGCATACTGACTGAGGATTGTTGGGGCGGAAATTTGACAAGAAAGAAAACTGCTTCCGGGGTTGATCTGTTTGACATTGATAGTTCCAAGTGTGGCCTGCGTCTTGCATGTGTCAGCTGCAACTTGGGCTTCTGTTAGACCGTCGAGGTTCCTCGTAATCAAAAGGGCAAGAACAGTTTAAGGGTTGGCAGCGGCAGACTGTCGCCTTATGGCCCATAGGTGTATCGAGGAAGGATTTGCCATGCTAGGACCGACACCTGATATTTCATCGAGCATCGAAAACAAGTTAGTAAAGGATCCCCAAGCAAAAATGGCTTCGGTTTGTTGTGAAGCCACTGTCAGGGGTGATTATTGCATGTCAGTCATCGACTGGAAAGCATCCATTTGCTGCGCTCAGATATGATCCAAGGACCTTTCCGGACGAACAATAACCGAGTTGTTAGCGCCCAGATAGATGCACCAAAGTGTAACGCGATACTTGATGAAGGCGTCTCAGAGACTTGAGGCTACACACAATAGGACCGAGACCGGAGGCCACTGATTGGAGAGGGCAAGGATCCGCGAGCGAAGACGAAATGTAGGCCGTAAGCGGATCGCATACTAAGGTCCGTATCCGAGAACGTAGTCCAACAAAACAAGTCCCAGAGAATAGGCGATATACTTCGAAGGTTTGATCACTGGTTGTATTACCTATACAAGTGCGACGCCATGACTCAGTGTGAAAAGGGCGAAGAACCTGCACAGGAAAACTTCAGCGCTGTTTTCATATCCTATATAGTTATCCACCGTGATACTCACCGAGCGCTACAGACATTTTTCTCACTGCCAGTTGGAAAAATTCTGGTTCTAAGGGCCCCGCTGTTAGCGAACTTGTAAAAGCAGAACCATGTTCGAAATGACGTGGTCGCGATCGCGATCAGGAGAAGCTGAAGAGGAAGATGAAGCGCAGCAGTTATCAGCATCGCTCCCCCAAACGTGTACGGTTTATAGTCAAATAATTACCTAGACGCATTCAGCCACAAATCGAACATCCTGCATAGTGTATAAGCACTCCCAACGTCATAAGGGGTTTTGGAAGAATGTTTTAAAGGCCGGGTACGCGATGGATATCAGTTTCGCGATTCTGGCCCGTATTTGGGCCCGTATTTCATGAGTGATCGGGCCAGATTTCGACGTTTTAGGTCGCGGCCTCAAAATGTATTATCAGGGATCCTGGATTTTGTTACGCCAAAGCCGCTGTGTCATGGCATCTGCTTCTGTCGATCTCGGGAGGTGGTCGAACCCTCATCCTCTGTTCTCATGATCCCAGTTTTACTAGCTAATCATAATGTACTTACTGCTCAACGTTGCTGTGCATTCTTGCTTGGCAGAAGACGCGTTTTCACCTCGCTACACCCTGGAGATTCTATCACTGTTTTTAGTAGCAACCATCTAGAATGTACAATGAGGCGAGGCGAGCGGCGCAATTACCTGGATAAGAGGATCGAAACTTCCAATGGCGTGCGCACAGCCTATGTGTTGAATTATAAAATCTAGGGCTTAGGGGGAACTGGGGATTGTACACTTGGAGTGAGTGTGTAGTCCGCGAGTATCCAGAATTGAGGCTGTGCGCCGAGGTCCCGAGTTTGATCTCACTAAGGATGCGCGTTCACCCACCACAAGAGTAACGACGATAGTCGTATACCCTCCCTGGCTGAGTGTAAACACGTACAGCCCAATGGTCAACTGAAATTCCAGGAGCATTCGGTTCGTGCTCACCAAGTACGCAACCCTTGACGATGTGGCAGTCCTCTCACCTCATCTTCGATATTAACTATATCCAATTGTGCCTGGGCTGGTATGAGGAGGGCCTCCCAATTGCACATAATAATAAAATAAAATAAAATAAAGACCGCTTACGGCTATCTGTGGCTTGAAGCAGCTGCCGTTCGGCATGTTGAAAGATGACGGAACCGACAACGGGTTAATGTGGATCCCTTTGGAGACTTGTTGAGTGCCCATATGTCTTAGTACTTTATTACCCTCCGTCACCTATCGTGCGCGAGTTGTCATGCTTCCATCCGAAAGTGCTGCCCCCCTTCCTCTCGTTGTTCTTTCGACCTTCTTCCTATGTTAACATTCATGCGGTAGTGTCCCTCTTCTGGTGTAATAAAATCACTCGTTTTGTACGATACGCTCTCTCGCGAAGAAGCCTCTGCACATCGCCTAAGTTGCACGTGTTCAAAGGGTGGCGGCGACTGGTAACCGTTGGAGACTGTCCACTCACCTCTTCGTGATTGACGAACGGTCGGTGGGCTACAGAGGAAGTGGATGGGCAAGGCCATTGACCTGGAGTGTATCTAGTAGAGGTAATTAGATCAATAAAAAAAAACTATACAAGTGACTAAGGGCGAAAGAATTCAGGGGCACCAATGGAGTCTGGTTGCTGGGGACGCTTTTAAACAACATTGGAGGATACGTAGACACTGAAGGCCACCAGTCTTCCAGAAGCAGCGAGAATCTGGGACCGGACACCGGTCAACCCCTGAGGCCCTTCCCCTGACGCACTATTTGGGAGTGGATGCCAACGTTGAGTGATAAGTATCATTGATTGTTGAGTATGATTTTATGCTAAACCACCCAAGGTCATATGAGCATAAATGAGTTGATTGTACTCTGTCGAGTGAGATAACAAGTCACGATCACATTCTGGAACATAAAGATATAGGCTACTTACTGCAATACTCATGTAAGGCTTTATAATAAGGTTCTAACATACTTAATTCGGCGCTTGAGGGTACGTTCATATTCCAAGCCACCGTATCATTCAGCCGCACATGGGGTATTATGAGAGGCAGTATTATATTCCATCAAATCAACTAAAGATAAAAGAGTAGTACATGCAATAACTAAGTGGAGGAAACTAATGCACGCTGCCTGTTGAAGACGCCGCAACAGCAGGAGCATGGGTGCATCCGGACGCGTTCATTTCTCCATGGTCTGTGGGATTGGTCAAGGCAGCTTGGCTTGTGGGTCATGAGGTCTAGGTTTACCGGTGGCTCCAAGGAGAGCCGCGCTCGCTCCGATGTGATGACGGCTGAGGGAGGTAACGGTGGTCAAGTGACGATGGACCAGGAGTCGTCCGTATGTTTGTTTGTCCGGTCACATCCGTTACCAAATATTGGCTGGCTGTCAAAAATGCATTGGGTTTGATCCTTTACGGAGTGAAGTTCAAGTATCTATATAAGTGTATTTCATTGGAGCTTTGCTGCTTGGAAGTGTTGGCGGGGCAGTGATGGACGATAGTAGACAAGGGAAATTCCCTGAGCCCGCTACCCTGTGTCTGCTGGACGTCTGCTACCAGATTCTGACTACACAACCACAAATTCAATTTTAGTACCTACGTATTCGTCGAATCAGGAACGGGTGTAGGAAGATTTTGTCGTAGAAATGTTGCAGCGACGCGAAAGCGTAGGATATACCTGCATAATTGTCCCGAAACACGCATCAGCTAACTATCCAACATGTTTGCTCGCACACCAAATGGTTCATGGGTTAAAACCCGAGTTTGGTTTGATCGCAACTTGCTCTCAACCTCTCTCGTCCCACTTGCTCTCTTCTGTATCCACGAGCGCTATGTCTCGCTGTTATGTCGGTGAGTCACCCACAGGCATCGCTGAATTGGAGATGTACAACAACTAAACTAACTAGTGCGCAGAATTTGAGCTTGGACCAAGATTCAGCCCGCACCCATGCTCGACCGTCTTGCCACCACCACACAAGGACGCCGATGCACGTAACTCAGCCATGGTGAGTTCCATCCCCCTTGGCCGTTCTATTATACAACCACTAACCCCGGCACGATCGGTTCGAGGCGCTAGCTACTGCACATTCGAGTTGATGTGGCTGTGACGCGAGTTTTGGCTTACGGGAAGGGCTTATTGATTGTGCATACCGAAGCGTGATTTGTTGTAGTAGTAGCATCATGTATTTAGTTTAGTCTAGCTGCCTAGATAGCAATAGATTTGTTTTGACCAGAGTTATCATGTGCTGCGTGTTGAAAGACCAAAAAGGAAATCAGAGAGAATGTTGCGCAGCGAATTGCCTACGACATTTTGTCGCTTTTTGCGTTCCTGCATCCAAAACTGAACTGACGTATAGGCTTCGGCTACGATAATTTTACATCCGTCCTACGCCTCCTGAAAATACGTAGCGCCTATGCTAAGATCTGTGGTCGTGTAGTTCTCAACCATTCCCCTTCCGCTCCGCATCATTTAGATGAACGGTGATAGGAAGATACGAACCAAATAGACATGGAAGCTGCTGCCTCCAATAGCCAGCTTGAATTTCTCCGACACCCCACATCTCTTGGTCTTCTAAGAATTCTGCGCCTTGGCGGCCCACCTCTCCCGCACGACCCGGCCATCACTTGGGACTAACACTGTCAACAAACTGCGCTTGGCAGAAACTCTCTTTCTTGCAGGTGTCAAACTCCTGCCTCGAAATCCTCAGCCAGTGTGCGCAGTAACGCAACGGAGTCGTTTTATCTCTTAGATTTGCTCACACCATTGTATACGACCTTTATGTCCCAAGGAAAGGATATCCAGGGCTTTCCAGCCCAGTCCTCCGATAACAAGGTGGTTTCTTCCGATCGGTCCTGGATGCTTGACTCGTGAGGTGAACCTCTGTTGGTATGCACAAGTAACGCGACTGTCACAGGCGGAGTATCTCATCTCTCAGACTAAGTTAAAAACGGTCTTTGATCGTAAGAAAAGGATGTTGAAGGACTCGCAGCAATTTATTGCACGATAACAAGGTGGCTTCGTCCGTTCCGTCTTGGATGCAAGACACACATTGGGAGTCCCTGTGTGTGCACCTGAATGAGAGCATGATGCATCGTGCACAATGGCCAACGGAGTCATGGGGTGCGATGGATGTGGTAGCTTGACATACGAACACTCGAAAAGTCTCCGCTGCCCAATGGTAGTAACTTCGAGCCTCTGGACATTCTCGAGAACGGGCCTCCTTTTCTCGTCAATCACAAACGGCCTGCGTGCAGCACCAGGCACAATTGGATATAGTTACATCGAGGACGGAAGTGCAGGGCCACTATGCTAAGAGTCGCATACCTGACCGATGACCCTAGAGTTCAATGCGTGTTTGTCCTTGGGATAGGTACAAGATGGGCGCCTCTCGACTATCGCCGCTCTTGTAGCGTTGGATGCGTGTCCTTAGTGAAGGAACTCTCTAACTTCGTCATTGATACAGCCTTCATTCTGTATAGCCGTAGACTAGAAACCTACCTCAAGTCCGTCTCTATAGGAAGTTTTGGTCCTCCAATCCGGGTAAGTGGGTCAGTGACCTCATTGAATGTTCCATGACGGTTGCTCCTCGAAATAGCGATATCGCTCCCAGGCTATGATAGGGTGGATACGGGCCGTTTATGTATGTACGCTGAGGTGATTGGTTAGTCAAAAGGGGTCATGAGGACAGAGGTTGAGGGTTTTACCACCTCCCCGAGATGAGCAGAGCCAAGTATACATCCAATTGAGTGACTTTGAGGGATGAGAAGCCGCCTTGGGGTCGATCAGCGTAGACGGCTTGCTTCATATGGTGTTTCCCTAAATAACGCCAAACATAGTAGCGGCATCCAATATGAAGACTCAAGCGCTTTGCTCCTCAAAAGAATATGGATTCTGCACCCAGCGATCATTTCGAATTTGACGCACATAGAACGTGCATTGCGTGTGATCGGGCCTTTTCGGTTTGATTCCATCACACAGCCCAAGACCGCCTGACCACCTGACCGCATGTCAAGCCACGGGTACGGACAGAGCCTACTCGGGACCGAGGAGCACTAGGCCAAGCAGTGGTCTATATCGGAACCGAGGATTCCCAACTTCCCGGGTCTGTCGATCATGCGTGCTTGGCGCTCTATTTTAGGTAACTCAGATGTGTTGACTAAAATAGCCTCTGGTCAGTGTGCAGATCAAGTGCCAGGACGCATTGGCACTTGGGAAGTAACAATGCTCGAGGTCACGTTCGAAGGTATGCTGGCCATCTATAAAACGACATCGGTGAACACAGCAGAGATCAATCAGCACACATCACCCAGTGCGATATCTCCTCTTACTCACGACCACCTCTACGAACACTCATCATGCGCTTTCACTCATCCATCACTCCTCTCCTTGCTATCGGCTGGCTCGCCAGCATTGCAGCCGCTCCCATAGACGGCAGTATTGAACGTCGTGTTGTCTGCGGTATGTACATCTTCCTTCGCTCGCCCTGATGTTGCTGAAGGACTGCGGACCGAATTATAGTCGACCTCCGTGGGTGCCGCCCGCCACCACATGGAAACGGTGGCCCCGGTGGTGACGGCGGCAATGGTGGAAACTCTTACGGGCACGGCAACGGTGGCCCAGGCGGGGACGGTGGAAACGGTGGCAGCTCTCATGGACATGGCAACGGCGGGGCCGGCGGTGATGGTGGCAATGGTGGAAGCTCCCATGGCTCCGGCAACGGCGGCGCTGGCGGTGACGGCGGCAATGGTGGAAATTCTTACAAACGCCACGTCCAGAGCACACCTCACGGCGGTGCTGGTGGCGACGGTGGCAACGGTGGCAACTCCTATGGACATGGAAATGGCGGTGCTGGCGGTGACGGTGGCAATGGCGGAAGCACTCATGGACATGGAAATGGCGGCGCGGGTGGTGATGGTGGCAATGGCGGAAGTTCTCATGGCTCCGGCAACGGCGGCGCTGGCGGTGATGGCGGCAATGGTGGAAACTCCTACAAACGCCATGTTCAGAACACCCCTCACGGCGGCGCCGGCGGCGACGGTGGGAACGGTGGCAACTCTTATGGACATGGCAACGGCGGCCCCGGCGGTGACGGTGGGAACGGCGGCAACACTCATGGACATGGAAACGGCGGCGCCGGCGGTGATGGTGGCAATGGCGGAAGTTCCCATGGCTCAGGCAACGGCGGCGCCGGTGGTGACGGTGGCAACGGCGGAAATTCTTACTGAACAGGTTGCGAACCGTTGATCCAGCTCCTCCAAACATGAATATTCTTTGATGTACATCTTTTCATAAAGACTTCCTCCCTCCTTTCTTCCTATTGAATTCAATGCCTAGTGTCATGCAACAACCTACACCAGGGTCGTGTTGCGAGTATGAGGGTTTATCACTATAGATCCGACAATCTCTGAGGGCTACGAAACAGCCGCGATAGTCCGAAACGACGTTCTAAACATACAAACAGGTGACCTCAAGGCGTCATAAGACGCAAGGGATTAGCACTAGGTGCATTGCTTTCAACCATAGGTGACATGAGTCCTTACCGAAGCCGAAATCAACACCCTTTAACTGCTCTGAAAGTAGCTATACGCAGTCGTGAAGGCCAGTACCACATTGCCCAAGAGAATGGAGAGCTACTTTAAGCGCGCCAGCTGTCCCTTAGTATTTTCTGTATGGCGCTCAAAGTTGCGTGGGCTCGCGCGGACACCCGTTCGAGGTATACTTTTTGTCAATTGCTTGGTTGCAGCCGTACAGGAACTTTCAAATTCATTTTCGGGGCTCCCCCACACTCCGAATCGGAATCATACTCGTCGTCCATATAATAAGGCTGGAAGGCAATTAAGGAGGCACGGAATCCTTTCCGCTTCTGCGAGACTGGGACTCATCCAGATAGCAATGTCGACGTGCGGTCCGCTTGTGTTCAGGACGGCAGCGACTGGTGACCGCAGGTAACGTGCCACCTCTTCATGGTTGGTGGGACACTGAGAAAGTGACCATTGACCTAGAATGCATCAAGTGCATGCAATCAATTCAATGAACAACCACACAAGCGACCGTGGACAAATGAATATCTAGGGGGCCAATGGAGTCCGATGATTGTTCTTCCCCTTCAAAACAATATTCAGAAGCATCCATAATACGTAGACACTGAATACCACCAGTCAAATGGGAAGAGTCCGTTCACCATGCCCTCATGTGAGTGATCGAAGTAAGCGATGCGATGTTTGTTGCTCTGACAATGGGCTAACAGAGGTCCACCAATGGCGTGTGTGATGAGACTGTCTCGCAATTGTGTATGTCAACCCAACCAATGTTGGGGGAGGGCGGGCGTGCGCCTTAATGAGGTATGCGAGTGTAGAGGTAAGGTCCAATGACTATGAGCAGCCTGGCATGTGTGCCGATGGGGACTTATCGAGGCCCGGAAATCCAGGCGATTCGTCTGCCTCTTCTGGATCGTGGTTGACGTGAACAGGAGTTAATCGCCGCATTCGAAGAACCCTGGAAATCGCCGCTTGCTGAACCAGAAGTAGCTGTTGCCAAGTGAAGTCGTGATTGCATTCTGGACCGACGTGAACATGGAGATATAACTCACTGGACTGTGGTACTTATGTAAGACTTTATAATAAGGTTCTAATGTAATTAATGCGGCGCTTGGGGTCCGTTCATATTCCAAGCTAGCGTGTAGTTCAGCCGCACACAGTATTCTGAGAGGCCGTATTATATTCTACTAATCAACTAAAGATAAAGAGTACTACATAAAATAGCTAAGTGGAGGGGATTAATGCGTGCTGCTTATCGAAGACGTTGCGACAGCATCTGGACATGTTCAATTCCCCATGGTCTGTGGGATTGGTCAAGGCGGTTTGGCTCGTGTCTCATGATATACAGGTCTACCGGTGACTCTAAGAAGAACGGTGCTCGCCCCGGTGTGGTGACGGTGACGGTCGAGTGGCAATGTAAGGTCTCGTCGTCGGTTTATTCGTTTGTCCGGTCACGTCCATTATCAAATATTAGCCGTCAAAAAGGTATTAAGTTTGATCCTTTACAGAGTGAAGTCCAAGTAAGTACCTATACAAGTGGATTCCATTGAGGCTTTGCTCCTTTGAAGTGTTGGCGGGGGCAGTGGTGGGCGATAGTGGACAAGGGGGAAGTCCCCGTGTCCGCTGTGTCCGCTACCCTGTGTCCCTAGACGTCCGCTCCCGGATTCTGACTGGTTCCCACCATTTCCCTTCCGCTTCACATATCAACAACCAGATATTCGGCTATACGGCAATATAAGCTACGAATCAAATGAACCTAGAAGTTGATACCTCCACCAGCCAGCCTCGATTTCTCCGACATCCACTGTTGGTCCGATATTGAGTGCGAGTCTGATTTGACACGCTTGCACGTCTTCTCAGAATTTTGCGCCTTGGCGGCCAACCTCTCCCTCGTGATCCGGCCTCTAATTAGGATCAACAATGTCAACAAATTACGCTCAGCAGGAACCCCTTTCTTGCAGGTGTCAAACTCCTGCCTCCAAATCCTCGGTCAGTGTGTGTAATAACGCAGCAAATCCTTTCATTTCTTGGACCTGCTTACAAATTGTCGTGTGTGACCTTCAGATCTTCAAGGAAAGGATGTCTATAGACTGACCAGCCCTGTCTTCGGAGACAACAAAGTGGCTTTGCCGATCGGTTCTGGATGTTTGATTCATAAGGTGAACCCTGTGTGTACCGGACACATGCGAGCCCCGGGTCCCATACCCTTCTGCTATGCAAAGGACTCCTAAACGATCGTACCTTATCGTCGCACGAAAACCTCGCCAGCGAGAATACAACGTTTTTGGGACCTAGGAAAAGAATTCGACATGCTGTTCGAGGCACCATGCTTGGACATCTGAATCTGTACGAAGGGTCTTGCACCCTCCCATCCGAGGTTCTAAAACGACGATCTCGCAGATGATTTTCGTGGATCTTTGGCGTGCTTCCTGTTGTCAGGCATGAAAAAATCCTATGTCTCAAAGCCGTCAGGATGGCAAGCTTTCGCATGCAGTTATTGGTGCAGAATTGTAGGCGTAGCAGCGAGAGGCCAACGCGCACTGTTCAAGACGAAAGAAGCAGGCTTCGAGAGAGAGAACGTGTCGCACAAAAGGAGTGACTTTGCCGCACCAAGAGGGGGACAATACCGCATGATGGCTAACATAGGAGCAAGGGCGAAAGAACAACGAGAGGAAGGCGGTAGCACCTTCGGGTGGAAGCATGGTGGATCGCGCACGATAGTGACGGAGAGTAATGAAAACAACACCACAACATGTGAGCACTCGGCAGGCCTGCAAAGGGAGTTACATTAACCCGTTTTCGGACCCGTCATCCTTCAAAACGGCGAACGGCAGCTGCTCCAAGCCACAGGTAGCCGCGAACGGACCTCTTTTTTTTTGTGATCACGTACGGTTGGGAGGCCCTTCTTGTACTAGCCCAGGTGCGGTTGGATACAGTTAACTTAGAAGATGAAGTGAGAGGACTGCCACAATGTCAAGAGTCGCATACTTGGTGAGTACGAATCGAATGCTCCCGAAATCCAGCTGACCATTGGGCTGTGCGTGTTTACACTTAGCCCAGAATGATATATAACTATCGTCGTCATTCTTGTGGCGGTTGAACATGCATCCTTAGCGAGATCAAACTCTCGGA
The DNA here is from genome assembly GCA_019633535.1 of Tulasnella sp. JGI-2019a. Lineage (NCBI taxonomy): Eukaryota > Fungi > Basidiomycota > Agaricomycetes > Cantharellales > Tulasnellaceae > Tulasnella sp. JGI-2019a. The sequence continues at coordinate 312,104 of WSUE01000013.1, forward strand.
ACCTTGGTGCACAGCTTCAATCCTGGATACTCGCGGACTATACACTCACTCTAAGTGCACAATCCCCAGTTTCCCCTATGCCCTAGGTGTTAGAATTCAACACACAGGCTGTGCGCACGCCATTGAAAGTCTCGATCCTCTTATCCAGGTAATTGCGCCACTCGCCTCGCCTCATCGTACATTCTGGACGGTTGCTACCAAAAATAGCGATATCCCTAAGCTGCAGCGAGGTGGATACGGGTCTTCTGCCAAGCAAGTATGCACAGCAACGCTGGGCAGTAATTCACTATAATTGGTTGGTAAACCTGAGGTTATGAGAACAGAGGTTGAGGGTTTGACCACCTCCCGAGATCAACGGAGGCAAATGCCACCAAACAGCGGCTTCAGCGGGTGTGAGACATGAGAGGCTGCGAGGTAGGAACATCATGGTAGACGTGCTGGTTGATTCCAATGACGTTTTGCCAGATGACGCCAGACTGTACTCGCAGTAACGACATAGGCAACGACATAGACTGAAAGCGCACTGCCTCTCATACGAAATCGACTTCGTACCGAACGATCGATCATTCGTCAAGTGCGACGCAACAAGGGAATGGTTAGAATGCGTATAGCGTGGGATCGAACTTTCCGTTTGACACCGCGCACAGCCCACCCAATACATCAGCTGACCAACGCCCCACAAAGTCTATGTTCTATTTCGAGTCCGAAACGAGGACACTAGGCAAAATTCGCCCATGACTTGGAATAGACTATCCAGCCTATCTGTTGTGTCAATGGCAGTGCTGCCAAGTAAATTGCTTGGCACTCTATTTTCGGGACAGTAACTCATCCATGCTATGCTGTTCATGTGCCAGGACGCATTGGGCATTGAGTATGCTTGAGGTCACGTTAAAAGGCATACTGGCCGTGTATAAAACGACATTGGTGAACACAGCAGAGATCAATCAGTACACATCATCCAGTGCGACGACATCCCCTCTCACTCACGACTACTTCTACGAACATCCATCATGCGCTTTCACTCCTCCATCACCCCCCTCCTTGCTATCAGCTGGCTCGCCAGCATCGCAGCAGCTCCCATAGGCGGAAGCGTTGAACTCCGCCGCCACGTACATTCATCGGGCAACGGTGGCCCCGGCGGTGACGGTGGTAATGGCGGAAACTCTTATGGCCATGGCAATGGCGGCCCAGGTGGCGACGGTGGAAACGGCGGAAACTCTCATGGGCATGGAAACGGTGGCGCTGGTGGTGATGGTGGCAATGGCGGCAACTCGTATGGCTCGGGTAACGGTGGCGCAGGTGGTGACGGTGGCAACGGCGGAAACTCTTACAAAGTTCGTCGCCACCACCATTCGTCGGGCAACGGCGGTGCCGGCGGCGACGGTGGTAATGGTGGAAACTCTTATGGGCACGGCAATGGTGGCCCAGGCGGCGACGGTGGCAACGGTGGAAACTCCTATGGACACGGCAACGGCGGCGCAGGTGGTGATGGTGGGAATGGTGGGAACTCTTATGGCTCAGGCAACGGCGGCGCTGGCGGCGACGGTGGGAATGGTGGAAACTCTTACAAAGTTCGTCGCCACCACCATTCATCGGGTAACGGCGGCGCTGGCGGCGACGGTGGCAACGGTGGAAACTCATATGGGCATGGTAATGGCGGGCCTGGCGGCGATGGTGGAAACGGCGGAAATTCCTATGGTCATGGCAATGGTGGTGCAGGTGGTGACGGTGGTAATGGCGGAAACTCCTATGGCTCGGGTAATGGTGGCGCGGGTGGTGACGGTGGTAACGGCGGAAACTCTTGGTGATGATCCAACAAGTTGCCCGCCGTCGTTGTAGCTCCTCCAAACACAGAAACTCGTCTCATCCCCTAAATATGATTCTTCCCATACGGACATCTCCCTATCTGTTCCCTTTGATATCTTTTTGATATGAATACATTTTCTGGTGTCACACGGTCACCCAAACATACGTACGCATCCGATAGGAGTCCCAGTCTGAGTGCAAGCATTCACCTCCATGGCTTTCGATCTCCATAAAGATCTTATAATGAACCAACATATGTAAGCTCTGAGTGTTGGTAGAGGCTAGAGGTCAATTCATCTTAAGAGGTCGAGGGTTTAAAGATCAGAGCTAAAGGGTAGAGTGACTGTGTAGCGTGAGAGGGAATGATCTCGCCAATCATAGATGACGCTCGCTGTAGTAACATCTAAGAGGAGGCATATCTCTCACAGAATATGGAATTTGCCCTGAATAATCGTTCGAATTCGACGCATAAAGGGAATGGTTAGGATGCGTACAGTGTGGGATACCTTTCACCATACAGCCTGCCTATCTTAACATCCTCCGACCACCACATGTCGGCATAGGTAAGAAAAAAGTTTATGTTATCTATTCGAGTCGGAGACGAGTGTACTAGGCAAGCCCATGACTTAGGCTCGTCGTGCTTAGATAGGCGCACCCAGCGCCTCTTTGCTTTGTCAATGGCAGTGTTGCCAAGTCGCTCGCTTGGCATTCTATTTTTGGGCAGTAACTTAGACATGCCAGGCAGAGTGACTGCCAATGCATACTGCCCAAGCGCTAGGATGGATTTAGGCACTAGGCATAGTTGAAGTCACGTTCAAAGGCATCTCAGCCATGTATAAAAAGATGTCGCCGAAGATAGCAGTGATCAATCGTCACCTACCTTTTCACTCAAGACCACTTCCACGAATTTTCCTCATGCGTCAGCAACGGTGGTAGCAGTGGGCTATGAACAAGTACCGAGTTGTCACCGTGACCGGCGATCCGGATATAGATACTCATCGCATCAGCTCCATGTTTTTTATCGTATTCCTACCACACTGACATCTCCTTTATCTTCTTTTCAATATACATCTCCGGGATTTCTGATTGATCTTGACTCGCGCCTCGGAGTTCTACGGTGACATATGGGGTCTAATCGACATTGAAGGTCACCTGGGAGCTGTAATTCGGGAAGCTGATTCTTGGAACTGCCAAGATTCTCGATAGATAATAAGAAACCATTAAATTTACATCTAGGTCGGGCGGGCCTGGCTACATTGGGCGGACTGATCGGAAATAGGTGAGCAATGGACATGGATCGACAACTCTGTGTCATTTCCATCGCGAGAGGAACCCCCATTTGGTATGGCTGGGAGGGCAATTAAGGGTGAGGTAAAACGTCTATATGACATATAAGCGGGTGCAAGGATACGTGAATCACAACGCCGCCCGTCCATTGAAAGTAGTCCGGTCCAAAATAACCTTGCCCTCTTCGAGATTGTGCCTGTAGGGAGCGAAGGATCGGCTGACAGGACTCTCCGTCCTTGGCCTTGTGGAAGCCTCGCATACGCGACACTGCGATACGCAAACACAGCAGATCAGGGATCAGCGGATCGGTTAGCAGAGATTCAGGAGCTCACCAATGACACAATTCCTTTTCAAACACTTGACGACACTGACACCAGTGATAGCTGTGCAGTCTTGGCCATCATCGTCCTGCTCACTCAGACCCACGCCCACACACCCACCGCAATTATACGGATCATTGTCAATATCGACGCACTCGAAACCTCCCATGCCGACATAGTGGAAGCATCGTTTTTGCCCTTTGGCACACGGGACAGGCATTTTGGAACGCTTATTGATGTGGCTTGGGCTTGGAGGCATTCCACTTTGAGTCGCAGCTTGCCTCCGAACAAAAATAAGAATAAAAGTAAAAATGATGATGATGTGTCATTGCTCACGACATGTTGCCGACCCCGGAGGTGGGTTGGTTATCCCACTAGGGGTGTTCGTGCAAGCGTCGGGGTCGTTGGATACTCCGGCTATGGGCGTGGCTTGACATTGTCCGACACCGGTTGCCCCAACAGGCGAGTAGTCCACCTGTGGATTGTTGGTATCTGGAAGCCAGCTGTATTTCAACACCAATACCGTATCCAGGATGACAGGTCAGAGGTTTGGCGGGAGCTCACTCACGTTGATGACAACTGAAGCAGTGGGTTTGTCCAGGCTGGTCATTGTACGTGCCTGCACAACACGGGCAGCAGGCAATCGCGCCATTGCTGTAAATGAATCCAATCAGTGACTGCACTTTTCCGCACAGAGCATGAGCGAAGCTGCGTACATCCAGTTGTACGTTCCGACAGGGCAGTTGGGACAGGTTGACGTCGCACCCGGATTCGGTTGGTATTGACCTGGGGAGCAAAGCTGTGGAGCAACCGAATTGGCGCTGGAACAAAAGGAGCCTGGTGGGCAGATAGTGCAGGAGCCAGCACCTCCTGCAGAGTGATAGCCTAAGGAGGAAATCATTGATGGATAAAAACATCCTCAGAATGAAATCTGGACGGCCATGCCAATTACCTGAGCCACAGCTGACTTGGTTGGTTGCGCCGTAGCAATTGGATCCGCCAGTATTTTTGGGTCCGCTATCTGGGCCACAAGAATGGGGCCCTAGAATACTGGTATTAGGTGGCCTGCGAAGGAATCGAGAAAGTGAAGGGAGACAGACCTGCTTGAGCTGTTCTACATGAACTTACTGGGTTTTGAGAGTCTAGTTCGGTATCGGAAGACAGTAAAGTTTAAGCGGCTGTTAACTGGGATACAGCGGGGCTGGGATGCTCACCGGGGTTATATGTTCCTGGGCACAATATTGGCACCCAGCAGAGCTTCCGTCGTCGTATTGTCCAGCCCCACAAAACATAGTTGCATCTGCAACACCAATAAAAGTCGCCAGCAAGAGGGAAGGGAGGATCGGGGTAAAGAGGCGCATCGGTTAGCAGCAAGCGGGGAGGGGAGTGAGATGAAAACGGCTGTTCGTAAACGAGACAGGTGAGCGGGAGGGACTTGTAAGTCACCCAAACTAAAATCGCCATTTTCTTGTCATCCCCCAATCGGCCTGCGCTTATTAACGGGTTGAGGGATCTTTCTGTCCCTGCATCGTGCTTCTTGATCGTCCTCGACACGAAAAATGTCCACGCAGCAAGGGAGTTTCAATCAAAGATGCCAGAATTGCGCACGGAGAGCTGAGGGTTGTTCCAAATCGGTATAGGACACAGTCCAAGTGTGACCAGCATCCGCGAGCGAGGAGAATGTCAAAACCCGCCAGGTACGACAGGGTTGGCGATATTTTATATTTGCAGTACTGCGGCGATAAATAGTTCTATATATCGTAAGCCAAGCCGTGCTTGCCGCTCTGCTCGTATGGTTCCCTTAAGGGCTTCAGGGACATTGTTCGTCTCGATCGATCGCGCCGATGGCCATTTTCTTTCGCAGCCGCGTATGAGAACGCGTCGACCGCGCCCGCCTCTGATTGTGAGCGACAGTTCGACGTGTGAATTAAACTGGTGTTCTTGATGTTGAGACTTGCAAGTCTCGATTTGTGTGTTCTTTTCTGTGACTGCTCGCCGTTGCACCCTTGCTGTTAACAAAGGTGCCACATTCAATAAGCAGAGTTGTTCGCGCATACTCTGACACTTTCGCGCTCCGTTCAGGCTGTGAGTGAGGGTGCCGCTCGCTCGATACGTTCTGGTGCTCTGGTGAGAACGCCAAAACCCGCCATTTGATATTCTGCAGTACTGTTTTACACTCCCATCACTCCCTCCTCGTTATTGGCTGGCTGGATAATATCGCAGCGTCTCCCATAAACGGAAGTATCGAACGTCTTATAGGGGGCTGTTGCACGTAGTCCTTTCTCTGCTCGTCCCAACATTGAAGCTGGCGGGTTCCGGGTCGGCTCGTAGGCGGCGGTCGCTGTTCCTCTTCCATCGCCACATAGCTTGGGTAGAGACGACCACACAGCGGAAACTCCCATGGATCGGGCAACGATACGGCAATGGTAGAGATACACATGACTCAGGCGACAGTGGCAATGGCGGAAACTGTGGAACAACTTGTAAGTCGTCACTGTAGCCCTTTCAAACAAAGGAATATATCGCATCTCCTGCATTATCTTCTTTCCTCTCCTCTCCAACATGAATCCATCGTCTGGTGAGTAAGAGTCGTAGTATGAGTATCAAGGTTAGACAGATCAGTCTTTAATGGCAATAATGAAGGAACTGCGCATGCCCGAGACGACCCTAAATATAGGAACAAGATCACTATCACCATTGACGGGATCGTTGAAGTCAATCGGAAATGCGTGATGTCACCAAATAGATGAATCCTGGCCAGAGCTATCTGCTGATCGCCGCAAAAGAAGCAGATTTGCACACAGTAGAATCCAATATCTCTTTCCCAGAAGGATTAATGGAGAACTACTTCCCTGACTTTGCGTGGACAAGCCGTATTTTCTGCCCGTCAGGAGCTTAATGGGGTGGTAGCAAATCGCGCCCATTGGCGATCGTTTCTGACATAGACTCTGACGACATTCTAACAGAGGTTTGGTCATCTTTGGAACTATGTGATGCGATTGTTTTAGAGTTGTGAGGAAGATAGATCAATAGACACGAAGATGGGCGTGAACTTGGGGGAAGTGGATCATGCATGTCAAAGTCGACTGCTTCTTGTATTACCTTCGAAGGCTTATCGGATGCGTACGCGTCGTTTGAGTTGCTCCATGGCACTAAACGATACATTCATATCAAAGAGAAGAGAAAAGGAGATGTCCGTATGAAAAAACCCATATGTGAGAGATGCGAAGAGTCATTTTGTTTGGAGCAGTCACGGCGACAGCTCGCCACTTGTTCAGTTGCGGAAACTGTTTCCACCATCTCCACCGTTTCCACCATTGCCGCCGTTGCCAGATCCATTGGACGAGCCACCGTTGCCACCGTTGCCGGCGTTTCCTCCGTTACCCGAGCCAAAGGAGTTTCCACCATTGCCACCATTACCGCCGTTGCCACCGTTACCCGAGCCGAAAGAGTTTCCGCCATTGCCACCATTACCGCCGTTGCCACCGTTGCCTGACCCATGTCCGTGATGGTGGTGTCCAAAAGAGTTTCCACCGTTGCCGCCGTTGCCACCGTTTCCTCCATTGCCTGAGCCGTGAGAATCTTCTCCATTGCCACCGTCTCCTCTGTTATCGCCGTTGCCTGATAAATGTCGGCGGTGGTGTCCATGAGAGTTTCCGCCGTTGCCGCCGTTGCCACCGTTTCCTCCATTGCCTGATCCATGAGAGTCTCCTCCGTTTCCACCGTCACCGCCGTTGCCACCATTGCCCGACCCATGCCCATGGTGGGGGTGCCCAACAGAGTTTCCACCGTTGCCACCGTTTCCGGAGCCATGAGAGTCACCTCCGTTGCCACCGTCACCGCCATTGCCTCCATTGCCTGACGAATGTCGGCGGTGGTGATGAGAGTTTCCACCGTTGCCACCGTTGCCGCCGTTTCCTCCATTGCCGGAGCCGAAAGAGTCTCCTCCGTTGCCACCATCACCGCCGTTGCCACCGTTGCCCGACCCATGCCCATGGTGGTGGTGGTGTCCAACAGAGTTTCCACCGTTGCCGCCGTTGCCGCCATTGCCTCCATTGCCAGACCCAAAAGAGTCTCCTCCATTACCACCGTCACCTCCGTTGCCGCCGTTGCCCGATGAATGTCGGCGGTGGTGAGAGTTTCCACCATTTCCGCCGTTGCCGCCGTTGCCTCCATTGCCAGAGCCAAAAGAGTCTCCCCCGTTGCCGCCGTCACCGCCGTTGCCACCGTTGCCTGATCCATGGCCGTGGTGGTGGTGTCCGACAGAGTTGCCGCCGTTGCCACCATTGCCGCCGTTTCCTCCATTACCGGATCCGAAAGAGTCTCCACCGTTGCCGCCGTTTCCACAGTGCTTACCGTGGGCTGCAAATCAATTCCGAGTCCATCAGCTTCAATCTCGGACTCAGCGAAGCAAGGTGTACATACGGCAGTGGCGACGTTCAATGCTTCCATCTATGGGAGCTGCTGCGATGCTGGCCAACCAGCCGAGGGCGAGCAGGGGAGTGATGGAGGTATAAAACCGCATGTCGATCGATGCGAATGTTCGTGAAAGTAGTCGTGAGTGAGAGGGGATGTCCTGTGTTCTAATGGATCTTTGCTGTCTTCAGCAGCATCCTTTTATATAGAGCCAAAACGTCCGTAAACGTGCGCAATGCAAGGTTCAATGACCAACGCCCCCTGGCACCTGAGCAGCATACAACCTTCAGTCAGCCATCGACAGCTATCCCGGTCTATGTTACTTCCCCGACAATGGAATGCCAAGCAAGTGAAAGTGTCTTGGCAACACTGCCATTGACAGAGCAAAGAGGCTGGACGGGTCTATAGAACGGCGATCTCAAGGTGTCCTCGTTTCGGAACATAGACTGCCTGTGTCGGCATGTGGTGGGACACCGGTCAGACGACGCTAGGTGGGCAGTGTGGTGTGCGTTCGCGTTCGTCATTACTGAGAATTCTGATCCCACGCTATAAACATTCCAGCTTGTTTTATGCTGATCGTTCGGTGCAAAATCGATTTCGGGCATCGCGCTTGAGTCCTCATACTTGCTGTCGTTACTACCAGTATGTATAGCGTCATTTAGCGAAACACCATTGGAATCAACATGTCTACTTTGACCGATCACATCATTCCCGCGCGGCCGCCTCTCATCCCTCGCACTGCCCAGGTCCAAGTATCATTCGGTTCTGGTGATCTCGGGAAATGGTCAAACCCTTAATCTCTGTCGCCATACCCCATTTTGACCACTCAATGGCCATGTTGAATTCAATGCCCTGACGTTTCTCTACGTGTTTGCCTGGTAGAAGACCAGTGTCTACCCCGCTACAAGCTAGAAACTCTATCGCTATGCAAGGGAAATCCAGTTGCGCACAATGAGGCTTTCGATTGGCAACTGCTCGGATGGGATGACCGAACCTTCCAACGGCGTCCGTTCTCCCAATATTTGACTGTCAATGCGATGGGTACAGGGGAACTGGAGATGGTGGCCTTGGAATGCGTAGACCGCAATTGTCCGGAACGAAAGCTGTACGAAGAAGTTATGAGAGTTTCGTCTCGCTACAGAAGCGGCGATAGTTGTATACCCCCACTTGGCTAAGTGTAAACACGCACAGTGCCACGCAATACTCAATCGAATCATGAGATTATTCAATTCGTGCTCACCAAATACACAACTCTAAGGCATCGTGACAGCTCTCTCTTCCTTACGTGTTGAGTGTAACGAACTATGCGTGGAGCTAAGAGGCAACAGGTCCTGGAGGCAGCTACCGTCGGGGTTCACTTGAAAAATGATGGAACCAATAGCGGGGTAATGTGAACCCCTTTAGCAATTGCACCATACCCTTCGAGTGCTCACATATCGTGGTGCACCTTTCATTTCTCTCCTTCGCTCACCGCGCGTCATGTGTGATGCTTCCATGATGGTGCCCTTGCTTTCTTCTGGTGGCTCTCTCAGCTTGTTCCTATGTTGGCCGTCATGCCGTATTGTCCCCTCTTCGGTGTGGCGAAGTCGCTTCTTTTGTGCGGCGCCCTGTCTCCCCGAAAAGCTGTCTCCTTTGGCCTCTTGAATAGTACGTATGGGCTTGTCGCCGTTACATCTGATACCCTGCACCAACATCCGCTTACAACGGCTTCCCGTTGTGGTGGCTTCTAACCACACAGTGCTACTCCGTACATTGCAACAGGAGGCGAGGCAAGGATCCATGAAAAAATTCAGGTTGAAAACCTCGTTTCAGAGCCTCGGGCAGAGCGCTGAAACCAAAGTTGTAACGCCCTTCAAATAACCCTAAAGGTCCAAACACGGCGCCTTGAATAGCATGTCTGGTCCGCCACATGCCATTAAATTCTATATACGACATTTATCGTTGTTAAGGTTTTCGTGCGACCATGAGGCGCGGTTTGCGGTGGACATTTTACCCTCTAGGAGTCCGTCGCATCGTATAACTGATTGTTCAAAGTCACTCAGCATCTTTCCCCTAGGGTCAGAGGGTTATATACGATGGTTTTTGAGTAAATCTAAGTAATGAAATGACTCTTCCAGTGATGATTGCATTACTGTGCACATTGTACAGACTTTCGCTGTCACTCGGAATCGTCCACGGGGTGCTTTATGTTGCGGAGACACGGTTCATAAACACTTTGTACACATCCGTCCCTCGTTCAACGCTGCCATTCGCGTTGTTGCCACCACTATTGTCGTCATTCATCACGCACACCAAAGTTGCCTTAGGATTACAGCCGTCCTTTGAGGCACCACGGCCATGGCCTCTTCGTCCTGTTCATATAAAACATTGCTCTTGCATTATTGCCGTTACAATCTGCTTGATTTATCAAGGCGGACCTTGATACTCGTCATACGACTCTTATTCTCCAGACGATTACATGCGATGAGTGGAGGTGTTACGGCGACGGCTTGCCACTTGTTCCACAGTCTCCGTGATTGGCGTGATCACTATATGCGCCACCTGCGCCATGGGAGCTTTCGCCGTTGTGGTCATAACCGCCCGAGTTATGTGGCGGTGGGAGGAGAACAACAACCGCCGCCTACGAGCCGGTACGGATCCCATCAGCTTCAAAGTCGGGCCGAGCAGAGAAAGGAGTACGTACAACAGTTCCAATTCCCTACACGACTCTCAATGCTTCCATTTTAGGAAACGCCGCGACTAGCAAGTAGGGCTCCGCACGGATCGGATTGCCCCGGATCGGATGGCGCATCCGCGGATGGAACAAATTCAACGTCTCTATCCGCATCCGATCCGCCTCCCATCCGCAATCCGCGGATGGCCCCGCCACTCCCGGATTTTCACTGACATGGACATAGAGTCATGGTAAATTACCTTTTTCATTGCATTTTTGTTAAATAATTACTCCCAGAAGCCTTCTGTAGTAATGTCAATTAGTATAAGGCAAGAATTTTGCAGATGTAAGTGATGCTCTGGAGGGAGCAATGACGTCACATCCAATCTTAGGTGTGCATTCAGTTCTAATAGAGCATCCTATAAATTAGCAAAGGTGAATAATTACAATGACAATACTAAGTGAGCTAATTAGCTTCTAAAATGATTTATTTTTGCTCTGGCCACAGTGACTATTAGTCCGATCCCTCACTTCTTATCAATCCGTGCCAGCGTCCGGGATCCGCGGTTTGAAAGACAGCAAAGCTTGAATCCGAATCCGGAATCCGGGATTCAAATCCGCGGTTTGGACAACCCAATCCGATCCGTGCGGAGCCCTACTAGCAAACAATGAGAAGAGGAATGATGTGTGAAGGCGCGCGATGAATACTCGCGGAAGCGATCGTGAGTGAGAGATATCGTGCATGCTAACTATGCGTCGAATTTGACTGCTTCATCGGTGGAATACCTATATGTTTCAGAAGCGTAGCGCTTGAGCTATCGTGTTCGATGTCGTTACAGCAAAGATGTTTGACATTATTTGGTCATTGGGAGTAAATTGTTTATTGTGATTGGTTAGATTATTCTGTTGTACGGCATTCAGTTATGCCTCACAGTTGCAAGCCGATGTTATCCTTTGATCTTCAAACCCTCGACTCCGGTCGTTTCGACGAACCAATCACCAGCCCCAACGTTTATTCAAGTACCGGATAACCAACGCCCACTCTGCTACATATTGGGAGCCATATCACTACTTCAAGGAGCAACCGTCCAAGACATAAACCTGGATGGGAGAACTTAAACTTCCTATGGTGTTTATCCACGATGCTGGTACGTTGATTATTAATGCGGGGTTTGCGGATTTGTTTCCATCACCTTGCCCGCCAAGCGATCCCCCCAGACGAAGCGCCCTGCGAAGGGTTCCCGCGTGGTGATTAGTGAGCGGCATAAAGAAGCCATGGTTCCTTGAAGGATGGCCGTAAGCATAAGACAACTTTGGGTGCATGATGAATGATGACAATAGCGATGACGACAACGCGAATGGCAACGCTGAACGAAGGACGGATATATACCTCTACCAAAGGTAGGTCGCCTTTCATGAGCCGTGTCTCCGTAACGTAAGGAACCTCGTGGACGATTCCGATTGACGTGGAGAAGTCTGTAGGAGTGTGCATAGTAACGCGATTCTCGCTAGTAGAGGCATTTCATTCCTAAAATTTTACTGAAAAACCATCGTATACAACCGTTCAATCTTAAGGGAAAGATGCTGAGGGACTTTGAGCTGGCGGTTATATGATACGAAGGGCTCTTAGAGGCTAAATGCGCGCCGCAAAACCGTGCCTCATGGTTGTACGAAAACCTCACCAGCAATAAATGTTGTATATGACGTTTGGAGCTATGACACGAACCAGGCATGCCGTTGGAGGCACCGTGTTTGGACCTCTGGGGTTGTATGAAGAACCTTATAACGTTGCTTCCAGTGCTCTGCCTGAAGCTCCGAAACAAGGTTTCTGTAAGTTAAGCCCAACCCATTTTTTTGCGTCATGAATGCTTGTCTTGTCTCTTGTTGCAATGTCTAGAGCAACCCTGTACGCTTAGGATCCACCACGACGGGAAGTCTTGTATACGGATGTTAGTGCAGAACATCAGATACAATGGCGACAAGGCTATGCCTCCCGTGCAAGGCTAAAAGAGGCAGCTCCTCGGGGAGAGAGTGCACTGCCCAAAGGAAGTGACTTCTTCACGCCAAAAGGGGAACAACACGGCATGACGGCCAACATGGCAACAAGCCGAAGGAGCCACTAGAAGAAGGCGGTGGCACTTTCATGGAAGCATGACGCATCACGCGCCATAGAGAGTAATGAAAGTAGCACTATGATATGCGGGCACTCGAACGGTCTGGTACAATTTCTAAAGGGGGCTCGCATTACCCCACTATCGGTTCCGTCATTTTTCGAGGGAATCCCAGTGGCAGCTGCTTCTAGGGCTTCTGAGTTTATCATGTTGTATCCTATCCCCATGCATGATTCGCTACAGTGAATATGAAGGGGAGAGGGGGCTGTCACGACGTCTTGGAGTTGCGTACTTGTCGAGTACGAATTGAATAACCCCGGAATTCAATTAAATATTGCGTGGCACTGTGCGTGTTTACACTTAGCCAAGTGGGGGTATACAACTATCGCCCCTCTTGTAACGCAGCCTTAGTGAGACAAAACTCTC